>OX451393.1:5304568-5509910 GCA_949629135.1 Eremobia ochroleuca
TAATGCGATCAACTTGAAATTTGGAATCGTTTTAGATGACATTCGCCCAACTATTTTGTAAATAAGAAAAAAATAAAAACGTGTACATTT
Source organism: Eremobia ochroleuca (assembly GCA_949629135.1). NCBI lineage: Eukaryota > Metazoa > Arthropoda > Insecta > Lepidoptera > Noctuidae > Eremobia > Eremobia ochroleuca. Next base: position 5,304,659 of record OX451393.1, read on the forward strand.
TTTTTGCAACAGGGACTGAAACAAAAAATTCGAAGTGGGGCTACTAGGGCATGTGGGGTATCATATGAAAGAGCGCTGTTTTCACATTCTCAAACATTTTTTAATTTTTTTTTAGGCCTCATAGTTTTCGACTTTTGATGAAAAATGAAAAAAAATTACTGTTCCCCACTTATCTCCGAAGTTTGCATATAGAAAAATCGGAAATTATTCTGTGTGATAGAAGTTTAAGTAAAGATTACAGGAAAAAATAAAATAATGTCTTTAAATAGCACACTTTTTCAGAAAAAAAAAAAAAAAAGAATGAAAATTTCTGACTCGCTCCTGACTATGTTTTAGAATAACGGTCTTTGCCAACAGCAAATGTTCCCCGGCGGCATGGTCCCCGGCGGGCCGGGCCTGCTGGGCAGCCTGCCCAACATGGGCGGCGTGGTGCTGGGCGTGCCCGGCATGGTGCCCGACATGCCCGCGGACTGGCTGCCGCACGACTTCCCGCCCTCGCCCTTCTGCCCGCCTTTCTGTATGCCGCAGCCTAAGTGAGTAGCTCAAAGATGAATATTCTCGTACGGTTGTAATATTCTCGAATAAAACATTACATTGACGCCGAAAGATGCACAGAACTTAAATTTAGTTTAGTTAGTGAATAAGGGAATTGTTCACAAACTAAATTAAATTTCTCTTCATCATCTCATCTTTCTCTCATCTTTTCCTTTCTATTTCATTAAGAAGAAGACAGAAGATAAATATTAGTTTAGTCCTGTAAAATTAATAAACGCCTGACGTAAATTGACGTATTTTTAGTAGCCAATTTTTTAATCACGTCTAAACTTGTCTATGGAGTATCCCAAATTAACAGGACTAAACTTTTTATTTTACCAATCTACAATCGTGCAATTTGTTTTCGCTGTTATATACCGGTGTTAAAACGATGAAGGAAAATATCATGAGGAAACCGGCATGTCCTAGAACCAAAAATTCAAAGACATTGGCTCTGTGCGGGTTAGTATGTTTATTACATACCAACCTGCACGGGGCCCGCGTGGTAGATTACGGCCCACTCCCTCTCGAAGAGAAGAGGCCTGTGTCCCAGCAGTAAAATTATAGTCTGATTATACCGCTGTCTAGTGATACCGATATGCAATCACGAGACCATGTTGTATCACTAGACAACGTATTGACATAAATTCCATCAAGCAAATGGTCTTGTGAGTACCAAGCACTGACTGACTATAACACTATAATTCATGTCTAGTACTCATAGCACAAGTTCTGCTTAGTTTGGGATTAGATGGCGTTGTGTGAAAGTTGTGGAATATTATTATTAATGTTTCCTCAGTATGATGGGCATGCCCGGGTTCCCGATGGGCGGCTTCATGTTCGGGCAGCAGGTGGGCCCGCCCGGCCAGCCTCCCTTCCCGCAGCTACACACGCAGCCTGACCAGCAATCTGTGAGTACCATACTTATTTATTACAAATTTAGTAATACAATATTTTTAACCTAACAAAACGACACGCGCTTTACTTGTGTTTATCAAGTGTACAAACACTGTGAATGTGTGTGTAAGCACAGGTGCTTTTGGTACCGTCCGAGACACGGGCGAAGTTGGATGTGTGTGTGTGTTATGTGCTGACGCTGTCACAGCGTGTTTGTACAGTTAGTTACCACAAGTAAAGTGCGTGTTGCTTCGTGAGATAAAAATACTGTAGGAGATCTCTTGAAACCGGAACCCAGCAGCGTTGCTGTGTTCCGGTTCGAAGGTTATGCGTGCGTTAATACTCGCACCTGAAACATTTCAGACCTTTGTCCTTGGAAAGCCAGTGAATCTGTGATTGCTCTGGTGTTGCTTGTTGTGGCTTGGTTGTCTTTACATCTACAAGGTGTAACTTAAATAAAGCACAAGCTCTTAAGAGGTCATTGTACTCATCATTATGAACAACTTTTACTATGGTACCAAACCGAAATCGCGGAAAAAAAAATCAGCTGTTCCTTACATTTATGTTCGCATAACTCGTCAAAATGTAGGGAACAGCTGATTTTTTTTCCGCGATTTCGGTTTGGTCCCATAGTAAAAGTTGTTCATAATGATGAGTACAATGACCTCTTAAGAGCTTGTGCTTTTTCGCGATTTCAGGTTTGGTGTACTGTTGATTTTTATATCCTCATAATGTGTTCCAGGTTGAAATTTCTTTTATGCACTGTTATTTCTTACTTGTATTAAATACCTTGTTTGAGTACAACACATCTATCCACCTACCAGGGCGCAGCATCGATGGATGACCCTAAAGAAATAGTGCTCCCGTCGCTATGGCGCAGCGCTACAGACGCGCGCGGCCGCACGTACTACTACCACGTCAAGTTGAGGCAGCCGCAGTGGTTACCGCCGCCGATGCCTAGTGAAGCTGGTACGTAACCTACATAAATACCTACGTCCTACAGACATATTTATAAAATGGTTTCTTTTAGAATTAGCCTAAATAGGACTCCAAAACGTCACTCCCATAATATTTTACTTATGACCGTTATGGTCTAAAGTACTTATGGTTGGAGGGTCTTAAACTCACTACAGATAATAATATTATCTCACTAAGCGAAGCGCGCTTTACTTGTGTTAATCAAGTGTACAAGCTCGCTGTGAATGTGTGCGTGAAGTTGAGTACCAGCACACACACACACACTTCCGACTTCGCCATTGTCTCGGACGGTACCGAGAGCTCCGCAAAAATTGTTCGTACACTTTGTAACCATAAGTAAAGCGCGCGTCGCTTCGTAAGATAAAAATACTGTAGCAGTTTGAGGGACCAGTTACTAATGTCCTGTCTCTAATTAAGAGTTTAATGGAATAAGACAAACAATTCGCGTCCTGTACTCAAACCCACCAGTCAGCGAAACACGACGCCGACACTTCGTGTGCAGTAGTTATTAGTTTGTTATGTTGTATGTATTTATAGTATTTTTAAGTTATTAGTATTGTATTTTGTGATACTTTTTTATGTATTAGTTTATAAGTATTCTAATATTTGTAGTAGTATGTATTGTTTTTTGCTATGGACCCTAGTTGCCTGAAATAAAGGAATAAATAAATAAAGTCGTGCATCAAAGATTTATGCAATTAGCTTGGTAAAAGATTCGATGATGCTTTTCTGCTCATGACCTTGTCAATATAATTTAGTTATTGATCTGATAGATAGCGTAGTTCTTCCTGGGAACCATGATGTTTTACAAAAAATATAATTAACACGCCAATCTATTCTGTAGAAGAGAGTTCATCAGAGGAGGAAGAAGAACCGCCATCCTCGGGACTGGACAGTCCTCTCGTCCGACGACAGACCAAGGGCAAAGTGGTGGAAGGAGTCAATGGCATATATGAAGGTGGGAGCACTAATTGTATGTATTTGTAGAATATTGTTAGTTCTTATGTTTACAACGACAAAAGCTAGTTGATATCTTTCTATTATCTTTTTTCTCTTACTTTTTTCTTTTTGTTTATTTATTAACGTTTGGAAATACCCCGTATTTTTGGATATACACAATGAGTTTTTGACATTGGACTTATTTTGGGACTTTAGAAAAAAATGGACAAAAACGTGATGAGCTTGATTTTAATTTCGAGAAAACTACTAATGCAGTTTTAGTTTTTCCAAAATCGATATCATAACAATTAAGAGTTCGCTCTAAAGTTTAACTTTGAAAAGTGAGCATGTTTGTGGAGAAAGAATAGTTAAAAGAAGTTATTGTGTCCTACTATTTCCGTAATGTACAGGTCAAATTAAATGAATTAGCGAAACTACACAGACATGATAGGTGTCGTATATTTCAAGTGTCTACACCACGATTTCAGAAAGTAGCTATGCTCGCGACCTACTGATGGGTCGCGAGCGAACGTTGAGTGGCCCCTGTCTGTAGAACGATACACTGGCCGACCGAGCCATTTGTTTGTTTATTTATTGAAAGGTCCTTTATTCATATTGGTAACGGTTAAATTTCCTAGAGGTGGGTCCCGAGTTTGTAAACTTGTATTATATGGGTCGTAGCCCAGACAAATTTGGGAACCACTGGTCTACACTCTACGCTAACTGCGGTTGATAACCGCTCTAAAAAAAAAACATTTCTATTTTATCATATTCAGATATCGATATCTTTCACGTCTGAGAAGTTTCGCCAGCTAATTAATTGTTGTCTCTATAGATCTGTCGCATCTTCAGGAAATTAGATTTTTAATGAGAAATAATATCAAATAGATAAGATTTTTATTCCATTATGCTGTCGTTTTCAATATGAATATTTTGGCCTATCACGTTTGTTTGTATGGTTACAGTGATAAAGGAGGACAGCCAAAACGGGTTGATTCCTGACCACGCGCTCGTCAGCATAAAGCCGAGGAAACGAAGACCTGGACTTGTCTCCGAAAGGCCAATTAGCGTAAGTGGAACACACTTTTTTTTTTAATGAAACCTGTTTTTGTCAACTTTGGAGGGTGCTTGTCCGGGCTGGCCTATGGGTGCTTCAATAAATTAAGGCCTCCAGCCAGGGCTTAAAATTAAAAAACTATGCGACTACAACGTAAGGGAACCTCGGCAGCAAGGGACAGACTGGATCGGATTTAAAGTGTTACACACATATTTATTACTTCTTTTTTTGCAGTTAGTCTGCGCTTTAAACGATCTTAAATGTGCAATAAAGCCTCTTATTAAATCCAAACAATATTTGTGTAGTTTTTTCTCTGAAAAACATACATATTGACCGCGTAGGTGTTGCACGTTTTTTTTGATAATCAACGTAAAATTTCTACGCGCTAGGGGTTCAGAATCATGTACTGAATCCTTGGTAACAAGTTGCGCGTCGATGTCCCTACAACCCCGTAGAGCTAATATAGCTATTCGCTATCTCTAATGAAAGAGCGAAGGGATAGTTCTCCCGTTGCGCGGGCGCGCGCGGCGAGAGGGGAGAGGGACGGCGGCGGCGCCGATGCTTGCGCGCCGCGTTAGTTCCGGTCGCCAGTCAGGAAACGCGATTTGTACCAAGGGCACGTCCCTTCCGATCCCGACGGTTCGCCTCGCGAGTGCTATAGTCTACTTTGATGTGTTTATCCTGATTAAACGCGATACTTATAATTTGACTTTAATTACTGAGTTCCCTTTCAGCTCAGTAAGTGGGATTAGATTCCATAAACGTCCACTAATTAATAAATGTGAACTCGAACGAATACGTCGTACTATATTATTAGTAGTACGTGAGTGTTTCTGTTGTGTGATTTTGTGTAAACGTGAGTGTGCGCGAAAATGAGCGCGGATAACACAATAAAAGAAGAAATTAGCCGCATTCGTCGCGAACTTTTAACAAATTTAGAAGAACAATTAAAACACCGCGTGCGTAAACTGGAAACGGAAGTTTACGGCGCGCCGGTTTCGCGTGATATCGATGAAGAGGGCTCTTTGACACCACCAATACCTACATCATTGATCATCGGACATGTGACACCGGCCGGGCGAGGCTGTGGTCGTCAAGCAGCGCATGGGAGTGCATCCTGTACCTCTGTTCCCGCCACGACGTGCCAACATGGCTACTTCACGAGTTCGTGGATGCCTGCCACTACCGGTAACGGTCACCGGGCGGTTTCGCAAACCGCTGGACCAGTCGCGTCATTGCCGACGGAGCCGACACCGAATATGTCAGCTCCACAACTGGATTCAGGTATTTCTCAGTTAGCGATGCCGGGCGCCCCGTCGCTTGACGTCCATAGCACGGTCGGCGAGTGCGGGTTATCATCAGCCACGCGCGCCGATGAGCTTTCACGTGTTATTAACACGTTACCTGCCGCCGGTACGCCATCGCAACTGAATTTCACGACTTTGACGCCTACAAATACGGGGTATGTTGCACCTCCATCATCACTGCGATATGTAGGTCGTAGCGACCCTATACCGGAATTTGACCCCCAGAAAACTCTAATTACAATGGAACTTTGGATTCGTAAAATCGAAGGTATATCTAACATGTATGGCTGGGACGAAAAGACCACTATTTTCAATACTTCGTCAAAACTAAAGGGTTACGCCCGTCAGTGGTTTGATAATTTAATAGACGTGAATGTGACTTGGTCGGATTTTAAGTCAAAGTTAATGGTGGCTTTTCCGTCCCAGAAAAGTAAATTGATTATGTTACGTGATTTAGTTAATGTCGTACGGAAACCCGACGATGACTACATGCAATTTTATTATGATAAACTGGCTTTGGGGAATGCTTGTGGCCTTCCGCCATCGCTCACCACGGAAATTATAATTGGCACCATTGGTAGTCAGATCGTAGAGGTCGGCGCGGTTTCCGCGGCTTGTAATGACCCCACTAAGTTGTTGAAATACCTATCCGCACTTCGTACCGCCGAAGGAACAATTAGTCATATCGTGCCAAGTGTAAATTCCTCTTTTAAAAAGATAAGATGCAATCTTTGTAAAAAGCGCGGTCATATTGCAACGAATTGCAATTACAAGGCGCGAGATAAAGCAACTATTTGCGCTTTTTGCCGTAAATCGGGCCATACGGAAGATAAATGTTTCCGCAAAGCAAAAAAATGTACGTATTGTGGTAAATCGGGCCATATTAAGGATGAATGTTTGAAACTTAAGGCTCGAAAGTCGCACATCAATAATAATAATAATTCGAACGCTGGCGCATCCCAGTCGGTACATGCTATAAAAGACCAGTCATCAAGCTCGAAATATTATTTAAACGCAAGGGTCAATGACCATCCCGTGAAAGCTTTTATTGACTTCGGTAGTTCGTGTATAACTATTACTAACTCTATGTCACAAAAATTAAATCTCGAAGTGCAGCCCTGTCAATCGAATAGCGTTATTAGTGGTTTTGGTGGTTCGAAGATAATACCTATTGGTGAAGTGTATGTAAAGGTGTGTGCAGACGAAGCTTCGTGCGACGCGAGCGCGCATATTGTGCCAGACAGCGCACAAGACATCGGTGTGATTATAGGTCAACCGTTCACGGATTATCCAGACGTGTACGTCATTAAGACACCTACGTGTTTAAAAATGTATAACGCTAATAATTTACGCGAGTTACCCGCCGTTTGTGAGGATGTCGAACTTGTGAAGTTGGTCACGGATAGTTCAGTCGCGTTGTCGCCAGGAGTAAACAAAATAATAGTTTCATGCGACCAACTACTATTCGGACAAGCGTCCGTACGTCACACCGAACATCAAGCTCCGAGGGCTGAGTGCGTTATTCCACAGAGCGATATCGAGTTTATTGACGGAAAGGCAGTCATGAATATAATAAATACGAGTAATAGTTCATTTGACTTACCTGTTAATCGATGCGTAGCACGAGCCACAATAAACGATAGTGGGAATACGTACAAAATAGGTGACGACCTTGAATCGGACGTGTTAACGAAACTCGAGTCGATTTTACAAGAATACTCGGAATGTTTCTCAGGAGTAGACGACAGTAGAATAGGCAAATGTTCTGTTAAGATGCATATTGAGTTGACGGATAAAGAAAAGGTCGTATATTACCGACCATATCGCCTGTCCGCGAGTGATCGTGACAAGGTCCGCAATATCGTTAGTGAATTAAGGAGTAAAGGTATTGTGGAAGAGTCCACTTCACCATACGCGAGTCCTGTCATTCTCGTGACCAAAAAGACGGGAGAGCCGCGCATGGTCGTCGATTACCGCGCGCTTAATAAAATTACCAAAAAGGAGCGCTACCCTCTACCGCTGATACAGGACCAACTAGACCGACTTTCGAATGCGCGTGTTTTCTCGTGCTTAGACATTTTATCGGCTTACCATTGCATTCAAATCGATGACGAGAGTAAACACTATACCGCGTTCATCACACCGGACGGCCTTTATCAGTACACTCGCATGAGCTTCGGGTTAGTTAATGCACCAGCGGTGTTTCAACGCGCTATAGACGAAATCCTCGGGCCGTTAAAATTTAAATTTAGCACGGCTTACTTAGACGATATCTTAATTTACTCGAACTCGGAAATTGACGCATTAGACCATTTAAGAGCAATTTTAGAGCGGATTCGAGAAGCCAACGTTACACTGAGACTCGATAAGTGCTCATTTTTAGTGTCTCGTGTCGAGTATTTGGGCCACGAAGTGTGTAATGGCGAAGTAAAACCGGCTCAACATAAACTTACTGCTGTGCATGATTTTAAGCAACCCGAGAACGTACACCACGCAAGACAATTCATGGGACTAGCGAACTACTTTCGTAAGTACGTACGTAACTTTGCTTCGCTAGCTCGACCTATCACGCTATTGACTAAAAAAGACCAACCATGGGTCTGGGGCGCTGCACAACAGCAGGCCTTTGATAGCATTAAGAACATACTAGTAAGTCGTCCGGTACTATTATTATTATTTCACCCGGAGTATGAAACACAAGTGCACACCGATGCCTCTAAAATCGGTCTGGGAGGTATTCTGCTTCAAAAAACGCCTAATGGTACTTACCAACCAGTCGCTTACGCTAGCCGCCAGACGACCACCGCGGAGCAACACTACCATAGTTTCGAACTTGAGACATTAGCTGTTGTCATGTCATTACAGAAGTTCAAGGTCTACTTAACGGGTTTAAAATTCACCATTGTAACTGATTGCAATGCTCTGCGGTGGACGTGGTCAAAGCGGGACCTGAACCCGCGCATCGCTAGGTGGTGGCTCGAAGTTCAGGGCTTTAACTTTGACGTGGAATATCGACCGGGCAAGGCCATGGCTCATGTGGATGCATTGAGTCGTAACCCAGTTGAATCCGTCATGCGTTGCACAGACGGAGATCTTATTGAAAGCATGCAGCACGCTGACGACTCAATCCGATCCACTATAGGGCAGTTGAAGGACGAAACATCCGTGGGCAATAACAACGGCCTAGGACGGGACTACGTTTTAGAGAATAACGTTTTATTTAGAAAAGTGAATGGTCAGAACAAAGTTGTAGTACCACGTCAGTCTCGCTGGTCAATCATGCAAACTTTTCACGATAACAACGGTCATGCCAACCATAATAAAACCTATGACGCCATGAAGGAAAAGTATTGGTTTAGTGGTATGAGACGGTTTGTGCAGAAGTACGTCGGTGGTTGCATATCATGTCAGTACGCAAAGAAACCGACCGGTCGTAAAATAGGATTATTACATCCTATAGAGAAGGTAGCTGTACCGTTTCACACCGTTCACGTGGACCACCTCGGTCCATTCTGTAAAAGTCCATCAGGCAAAATGTACATACTCGCCATTATAGACGCGTTCACGCGTTTCATCTGGATTGAGGCGGTACGCGATGCTGGTTGTGACAACGTATTAAAGACATTTGATCAGTACATTAAAACGTTCGGATTGCCGAGCCGTATAATCAGCGATCGCGGTAAAGCCTTTGACTGTCATGAGTTCAAAAGGTATTGTCGTGATAGGCAAATCAAACACGTACTAACCGCGGTGGCAAGTCCAAGGGCCAATGGGCAAATTGAGCGGTTCAATCGCACAATATTGGATGCTCTGGTCGCCTACCTTGGAGAAGAGAATCAGAACCGTTGGGAGGAATATTTGCCCAAGGTACAGCTCGGGATTAATTCCAATACCAATAATAGTACAGGGAAGTCACCACTGGAGCTACTATACGGTTTCCGACCACGACTGTCGGGAGACATCGTTGTACCTACGAGGTCTGATATCAGCTCTCTTCGGGCTGGCGCTATCACTCGCTCTCGAGAGGCGGCCCGGAGGTCAAAGATCAATTTTGATAAAAAGAGACGTGAGGGTGCTCCATTTAAGGAAGGCGATCTCGTCCTGGCTGAACGTAAGGTATTTAAGAAAGGGTTACGCAGCGGCAAGCTTATGCCTCGTTTCGATGGTCCTTTTGTCGTGCGTAAGGTTTTACCTCATGACCGTTATTTAATCAAAAGTACCACCTCTCGTGGTCGTCCTTATGAAAACGTTCTTGCCAGAGATAAGCTCAAGCCTTTACAATATCCTAACGAGTTAACCTCCGATACTGATTGATAACAGGATGAAGTTGTTTAGATTATAGTAGGTATGTTTTTTTTTATTATTATTTTTAATTAAATGTGTGACTAATCGTATCAACTATCATTATAAGACTAACATAATATATACCATGGTCAATTGACGTTAACTAACAACCCACATACCGGGTTGCACGTTAAACGTGTTAATTTATGCGTGCCTTAATGTCACTATAACAGGCAGTTGATTAATTGTTACTATTAAACGCATATGTCTTGTCTGTAACCGTGTGTAAAATGTGTACTGACAGTTGTTGGTGGTGGATGTCGAAATGTTTATAGTACTTGTTTTTCAATTATTACTTATTATTTTAATAAGCAACTTAGTTAACAACAAACATACTTCTTAAGTATTACTGTTAATGTTGTGAGCCACTACTCTGTGGCCGCTGCAACTGTTCACTAATTGAACACTGTTAATGTTGTGAGCCACTACTCTGTGGCCGCTGCAACTGTTCACTAATTGAACACTGTTAATGTTGTGAGCCACTACTCTGTGGCCGCTGCAACTGTTCACTAATTGAACACTGTTAATGTTGTGAGCCACTACTCTGTGGCCGCTGCAACTGTTCACTAATTGAACACTGTTAATGTTGTGAGCCACTACTCTGTGGCCGCTGCAACTGTTCACTAATTGAACACTGTTAATGTTGTGAGCCACTACTCTGTGGCCGCTGCAACTGTTCACTTAATATAATATATATTCATTTGTTTAATGTAAATATTGTTATTAATTGTGAGTCACTAAACACAAGGGTACCCTACTGAATATTAAGCGCTAAAATAAACATGCATGAAAGACAGATACCGCATTGGTGTCGTCGTTGAACGAAGGCCTCCTCAGACTGGTGGTAGATACAGGGTGTCGTTCTTGTCGACGGGCGCATTCATAAAGTGTCAGTCACTTGTAATAGACACGCAGTGTCGCCTCCGTCGATAGACACATTGGTAAAGTGTCATCCGCAGATGATAGACAACAGGGACGGCACATCCAGTGTCATCATCTGATAGACACATTCATAAGGTGTCGTCTGATATAATCACGATAGATGCTCAACTCGTCGTCGTCTGACAGACACATTCATAAGGTGTCGTCTGATATAATCACGATAGATGCTCAGCTCGTCGTCGTCTGACAGACACATTCATAAGTGTCCTCATTATTTTATGGTGCCAGACACATTCAGAAGTGTCACGACAGTGTCTCATGGTCTGGCTGTCTAACAGACGTACCGATATACCTACACTCCCCAATTCTTTTTTGTGAGATTAAGAACTCACCTTAACCAGTTGATCTCGAGAGTCGGTAGGTATTATTAGTTCCAGGATAGGCTACCCGGGGCGGGCAGCTTCATCAGGAAAGGCCGACTGAAAGAGCGAAGGGATAGTTCTCCCGTTGCGCGGGCGCGCGCGGCGAGAGGGGAGAGGGACGGCGGCGGCGCCGATGCTTGCGCGCCGCGTTAGTTCCGGTCGCCAGTCAGGAAACGCGATTTGTACCAAGGGCACGTCCCTTCCGATCCCGACGGTTCGCCTCGCGAGTGCTATAGTCTACTTTGATGTGTTTATCCTGATTAAACGCGATACTTATAATTTGACTTTAATTACTGAGTTCCCTTTCACTAAGTTTGAAGTAAAACAGTGGTTTCACTGTGTAAATTGTTGGGTTATTTAGAAATAATAGTCTAATCGTTAGTACAACAAGAGATTTATTCTCAACAGTAAAACTTAGGCAGATGTAAACGTAAAAGTCAACCGCATACAGTGGTAGTGACAGAATTCCACTTTAGTTACAACAGATTGTGTGGAGTGGTTTGTATTTTGTATTTATTTATATTAAAAAAAAAAATACTATTGTTACTACAAAACATACAATGGGCGGCCTTATCGCTTTCTGCGATCTCTTCCGGGCAACCTTGGAATGGACAGTGGTTGCGTAGATGTAAACCGCTGACATTCTCAATAGGCTTGAGTTTACACATTTAACATTATGATATTTTAAACAACATGAATTAGTTATCCAGTCTAATTCACATGGCTCATTTTGCTCCCAAAACGGTGAAGGAAAACATCACATGCCATGTGACATCCACCAACCCGCACGGGGCCCGCATGGAAATTATGACCCACTCTCTCACACCCCCCTGGGGGTCCTGTGTCCCCGCGGGGGGAGCATTATAGGCTGATTATTCTTTTGCAGTCTAATTTAGTTAACCCCTAGCTACTTTCAAAAGAGGCCCATTCTCTACCTACTAACTCAAGATTCTTCCACCCTGCAGCCGAGAACTGAAGAAGACAAACTCGCCGGCAGACTAGAAGTGAAACGGTACAAACAAACAAAAGAGAAACTACGTCGTCGCCGCGAGAAGCTGCTGCAGAAGGTTCGACTGCTCGCAGCCAACAAGTCGCAGCGACGGTTCAAAGGCAGCATGCTGGATTTGAAGGTTAGTTACGTTATATTTATTGAGGACTGTTTTCGTGTTTATGTAGTTGTGTAAAGTGTTAACAATGGGTAAAGTTCTAAATTCTAAATTGGTTCAAAATTACAGTATGCATTACCTATCTAGCTTCCATAATTTGATTACATTTTTAGTAAGCAGTTAACAATTTTTATCTTCTACAGCCTGGCCGACGAGAGAACGGGTACTTGACACCCTTTAGTTTCATATAAACAAACACGTGTTTTGCGAATTTGATCTTTATTAGTTACTAGAATTGTCGCATTGACAGCTGTCAGGAACGCATTCTCTCGACGGCCGGGCTGCAGGATCACTGCTGATAAGCTTTTTTGTAAGGGTACTCTCATAAGCTGTATTGAAAGGGATTTTTTTAGCACCTTTGGAGTAAATTACAAGCTCTAAAGATATAATATGATAAAACTAACTATTCTTGGCATAATTTGTTTCGTGTTTTGTTACTAAACGGCGGAGTAATTCCGTAACAAACTATCAGTAGCAATGGCTTTCGTTTGACAATTCAACAACATTCATTTCGTTATTTACGTTGTTGAGCAGACAGATTTTTCGAACATATGGAGCAATGGATTGCAATATCCTTCAAAATGATTCGTATTGTGATTGAAAGTATGTTACGCATTATGGGCACGGGTTAGTTTTGTAGGCTTTGTATGATGTACAGACACCAGCACATCAAGCTACTACAATCTGTCAGATTTCTTTAATAGATTTTCAACTTTATCGCTAAAGTATAAGGCTCAAAGTTGATTGGGAAAATCTGACAGTTTCGGGTAGCTTGATGTGCTGGCGTCTGTACCAGGTAGAGTAAGCTAATGAATAGATTCGCCTACTTGCGTGTTATACTTGAAGAATCGAAAGTAGTATTTTATTATCTGTCGAGCTTGATTTACCTACCGTCATATTTTATTGTTAATGCTAACCAAAAAGGACGCAGACAAAGAAAAGGAGAAAGAGAAAGAAAACGAGTTAGAAAAGGAGAAAGAGAAAGTGTTAGAAAGGGAGAAAGAATTGATAAGGAAAATAGAATTAGAGAAGAAAATTGAATTGGAGAAGAAAATAGAGATGGAAAAGAAACTAGAGATGGAAAAGCAAATAGAGATGGAAAAGAAAATACAGATGGCGAAGACTTTACTGATGGAGAAGAAAAAAGAGTTAGAGAATAAACAAGAAGCTGAAAGGAAAAAGGTATATCTGTCGCAGGCGTTTAAAATAAAAGAGTCATACGCACTTTGCGCCTGCCGGCTACGGCCATCACTATCATTTATTTGCCAATAACTTTGCGTCAGAAGTATCAACCTGAATGTGTGAAAATTGGCCTAGATATCACTGATAATCAATTTGCAAAATAACGTTCGTCAATTAACCCTTAATTCATAAATGATTTGACTTTTATCTAAAAGACTAAGTTATAAACGCCTTCGACAGATCATAAACATATTGTTTTGGAAAACGTGTTACATAAACTGCTTCCAGACATCTATCCAATTTAATTTTTTTCAAGTTCACAGATAATGATGACTTCTTTGTTACATATTTTAAACAGGAAGTAGATAAAAAATGCTAATTAATTCATTATTAGACTACGAAAATGTAGACTAGACTAGAACAGCTTCCCAAACGCCTACCCTTTACCGCTTTGTAGTCATGGATTAAATCCAGCCATTATAAAATGTAGTGTAGTACAATTTCTAACCTAAACAATCTTTACAACAGCAAATGGTCGAGCTAGTCGACTCAGAAACTGACTCCGAAGACTCTTCAACCGAGGAACCAGCTCCTGCTCCAGCACCCGCGCCAGTTCCAGTTGAAAAACCATTAGAAAACCCCATCGATGTGGAAGCGTCACCATCCCCTGTGGTGGTGATACCACCATCCCCACCTCTTGTGGATAATACAAACGCTATGAGTACTGAGGAGACAGCAAGGAAGATTAAGGAACAGTTCCGGTGCAGCATGGCGAGGGTTATGGTCCAGCATCTGAATCCTTATAGGCATCCTGATGCACCTGCGGCTAGGATTACGTGCACGGCTGATTTTAAGCATTTGGCTAGGAAGGTGAGTTTACTTATCGAATTAAAGGCGGATTTTTCAATCTTCAGATAACTTTTAACTCATCATCTCTTGCCCTTATCGTAATTTATTTGAGATCGGCGCAACGTGTCCTTTTCATCCGTACTATCTTCAGATAACTTGCAGCTGAGGTATGAAAATTGCGGTTTGACAGCTTTTGTAAAATTATGTCAGACTGCCATAATCAGATCAAAGTTATTTGACGATCGTAAAATCGGCTTTTAAAGTTGTTTGGCTGTATATTTTTATAGGGTTCAGACGTTTTTAAGGTTTTAAAAAACATATTGTGGTTAGGCGCCATGTTCTTGTGGCATTTTATAACAACGAATGACCACTTATATAATTTTACACTTCTTTTCTACCTAGTGCTGAAGATGGGGTTGATTTTGATCGTCAAAGGCAAACAATTCAGCCATCGCAGTATATGCATCACACAAAACGTCGATGATGATAAATACAGTAAAAGCGTCTGGCTCTTTCCGTAATAACAGTTTCACGAAAGAAAGAAAGAAAACAACAATTGTTTATTCTGCACAAACTAAACGCACATTACACAAAAAATACATAAAATAGACACACACAAAGTAGCCAAAAGCCTCGTAATTAAAGTTTTTTTTTTTTTTTTCTCCACAGCTAACACACTTCGTGATGCTAAAAGAGCTGAAACACTGTCGCTCAGTAGACGAGCTAGTAGTAACCGACTCAGTGCGATCAAAAGCGAAGATGTTCGTCAAGAAATACATGGCCAAGTTTGGGCCTGTGTACAATCGACCAGCTGAAGAAGTTGACTAGCTCAGACAGGCCGCTCGACGGCCTAAAACCCAGCACTGGGCGAAAACTCAATCACTCCAGCTGTATCACATGCATAAAGCGATAGTTTTACTATCAGATTATGTAAGGCGACGGACAGAACGTGCTAGTTTAAACTAAGTGACTATGTCCTTACCCGGTGATACACTGACTGCTTTAACTTGATCAATGCATTCTAAAGTGCACCCAATTGATAGTACGTTCACTGACAGTGAATGTCTTTTTATAGATGCACGTCCAATGGACTGATGATACATTCATTCAATTAAAACCACTATTTGATTTAAATCAAATCAATTTGTATTTGACAATGACATGCATATGATCGCTTTATTTTTATGACGATCGTTAAGTTTTCCAGTGATTTTGTAAATGATGGGACAAAGGATATACAGAATGAAAAGAAAATATGTGTACCTTTTGATGAAGTAGACTTGGGGTATCGAAAGTATAGAAAAATTACAACTAAATTGTAAATATAGTGTTATAAGTCCATAGTTCTATCATTTATGTTTTAAGAAACTCCTCTTTAGCGTTAAACTGTATTATAAATAGATGATTCTATGTTCTTAGACATGATTTTAATATATGTTCACGGAATTAATGCAAGAGAAAGTATTTATGATTATATTATACTATGATCTCTGGAGTTTCGCCAATACACGATCGCAACTCGAATATGAACTGCAACGTTTTAAGTACACAGTATTATAAATAGATAATAATATTAAATTTTATGAACAGCTGTAAGCCACTTCGTTTTATCTGTGTGGTTCTTGACACGAATCTGTTTGTAGAGATGTCGAAAGATGACCTGAAAATTTCACTAAATATGTAATTGTTGTGAACATTGAGATGGTCCTTTACATATCTGTACGTGCTTGTTTCATTGATGTTTCATTACACTGATAGACTGAATTCTATAGAACATTTTGCGTTTGCTAGATAAATATACATAATAGGTAATCTTTCGAATTATAGATCAATTCAAAATTATTTTCTCTGTAAAAGTAGCTGATTATTTTAAATATTCTTTTTCGCCCAATTTAAGGCAATATATGAATGTAATAAAGCAATATGTATTCAAATAAGTAAAATACACTCGGTTTGCAGATTTTAGTCTGAGAAAGTACTGGCTCTCACACAAAAATTATATATTTTGTATTACTAACGCCCGAAATTAATTATGTATCACAACCCCAATCTTGATCCGCGGTCTTGGACGGCTGCTTGTGATTCCCGGGGATTCCTCGGTCGTTGATTGGTTATGGGGCATTTATAGTACGTCGATTTTCGCCGTGCGGATGGTCGCTTACCAAATCGCCTCACAAGCCGTGTCGCCACCCCATTTATACAGGTCGATAAAAATCGCAGGTGTCTAAGATCATATTGCATCAAAATGTCGACGACGCACGCGACCTGTCGCCGCAGGGCAAGTCGAAACCTACTAGACTATGGAATTTTCGATTTTAGTCACCTGCGGCCTAGCCGAATTGCCATTAATAGGGGTTTACACGGGTCGATTTTAGCCGTGCGGCAAGTCACTAGTCGCATCACTTGTAAAAATCGAATCGCCACCATATTTCCACCGGTCGAGAAAAATCGTATGGGACTTGTTCATTTTCGAAGAAAATGTTGATAAGAGCGGTTGTTTTACATGCAGGCATCGAAACGGTTCGTACTTCAACTAGAAACGAAAGAAGAAAGAAAGAAAATACATTTATTTAGCACAGACTATAAGACACACAGTACACCTGAGACATACAAAAACAAAAATCAAATAGAAAGTGTAAAGTCCGATGTAAGAAATTAACAGGAAAGTGTGCCTCACGCCTGCGCCAAAAAGGACCACTTCAGCAAAAAAAAAAAAAAATATATATATATTCAAGAGTTGCTTGAGAAACAAAGAAAGAAACAAGGAAAGAAGGAAACGTAAATTTTGGGTACGTGGATGGATTTCTCGACGTAGAGTACTGAGTGCATCGGATACTTTGATGGTGGAATTGAGTTCAGAAGATCCTGATTATTTTAGAAAACGAGTAAGAATGACTACTGAACAATTCGATACTTTACTACAGAAGGTTACTCCGCTTGTCCAAAAAAGGGATACTAATGTGCGTGAAGTGCTTTCACCGAAAATTATATTAGAAATAACCTCGAAGTTCTTGGAACTATACAAGTCTTGCAGAATCATTTAGAGTTCCAGAATGTACAGACGCCAGCACATCAAGCTACCCGAAACTGTCAGATTTTCCCAATCAGCTTTGAACCTTATGCTTTAGCGATAAAGTTGAACATCTATTAAAGAAATCTGAGAGATTGTAGTAGCTTGATATGCTGGAGTCTGTACTATTTCTCTATTTCTAAAGGGTGTTTTAGGTGCTATCATGTTCTACAAGAGAACATAAAGGTAAGTGAAACTCATAATTAATATCTAAACGGTAGATGCTATTATTATTTCAGTTCACAATGATAATTTTGTAAAATATTTTCATCGAACATGATCTAACAGCTTGAGATAGAATGTCGTCGTTTACATCGTATTGTTGTCCAGTATTTTCTACTGTTGGTAAGCGGCCTGTAAGATAGTCTTCTTCATATATCCGAGAAGTTGTGGAACCGGGATTATCGCATGTATACCTATTCTGAGGTTGAGCTCGTAGATCTAGAAGTTGGACGGTTTCGAGAAGTCGAAGGTCCGGGAGTCGAAGAATAGCGTGTATACTCTGAGAGCGAACTCTTAGGTCTCGGACTCGTTGGTGGTTGTGCATTAAGATTTTTGAGCCTTTGTTGTGACAAATAATTATAAATAAAACCTTGACAAATAATAGCATTCACTAAAGGTAAACTGCGTGATAGATTTGCCACATGTTGCCCGAATGTATCAACTTCATCTTGATGTATAATTTTGAACCTAAAGATTCTAATCTGCCGACTGCTTGTAAAACAGGTGGGTCCATTCTTCGAGCACTCTCTGCAGACTTCTTTCTACTTCTTTGGAGACTTTTATTTTATTTCGTGCATCCTCTGTGTTAGATCCTTATCCTAATTCATCGAAATATGACGACGACGCGTCGCTGCTTGTATTCACCGCTGAATCTTCGCTTTCCTTAGTTTGTTACAAAAAAAAAGTTGATTTATTTGTTTCAGGAGCCAGCTACAAGAGATGAATGGTTGAAAATACACGAAGATTTTTTAGATCGATGGCAAGTTTCTCTTTGCTGTGGGGCTATTGACGGGAAACACGTCTTAATACAGAATCCACTACACGCAGCTTCCGTCTATTATAATTACAAAGGCACTTATAGTGTGGTGTTGTTTGCTATAGTGGATGCACATTACCGTTGTATGTCGGAACTAATGGACGCATGAATGTTTTGCATTTAATGGAAAGCATCAACGTTCCCTAATGCTCTTGATACAATAATTTGGGACTACTTAATAAAGCCGTTTTCGTTGGTGATGACTTTGTTGTTATTGACCCTTTCACAACAAATCTACTGAAACCCTATTCAAGACATGACGGTTTGGTATACAAACAAAAGTCTTTAATTACAGACTATCGCACGCCGCATCATAGAGTATGCTTTTGGTATAATGGCTTCCCGATTTAGAGTATTCAGAAAACTTATATGTCTCATTGGATAAAACTGATTCCATTATTAATGCGGCCTGTGAACTGCATAACTGACTTCGGACAAAAAATATATACTTGAAGACCCGTGTAAACCCCATATAAGACAGTAGATTTTTGCGGCGAAAAATCTCGCGGCTATAGTAACCTGTGTAAAGCCGAAGATCGGATCAATATTGTGATACATTATTAAATCGGGGCGTACTAGCGAATGATAATACGACGTATTTTACATAAACTACTGTATGAAGACAATTAGATTTTCCTACTATTTTACACTAATTAACTTTTTGCTACTTGTAGCGAACAGAGAATATAAAGCTTCTGCTGATCTGCTTCCGCTTGCTGTAAGTGCTTTCGCAGTGCAGAAGTATATTTTCAAGTATACTATTAGATTATGTAATTAACTAATTAGTGATAACTGCTCGCAATCGCAGTCGCGGAACAAAACCAAACATGAGTTTGTCGTGAAATTATATAGTAAGCTGATATAAAATTATGTAAGTAAATATCTCTGATATTGAAATAGTTTTTACGTGATTCACAATGTTGTGTGTAAATAGTTGTAAATACGAGTGACATAGAACTATTGTCTGTTCGGGTTATAGAGTGAGCGATTTTATTTTTATGTGGTAGATGTATGGTCGCGGCTGTCGCGAGTCACTGACGAACGATTTCATACTTTAGGTTGGCGATCAGATCGAAGCCGTCGGAACAAATAAAATGTTATTTCTTTTAATATGATGTTGTTTTATTTGCTTTTTTTAAACTAGAGCCTTCATCACGCCAAATATCGATTCAATAAATCTGTTATGACAGATTTAAAGATTTTTACCGTACATTTTACTACAGTATAAACGTTAAAAGGATACATTTCCTATCCTCGTGTAGTCTTTTCATTACATTGTTTATTCACTTGTGGATCTACAATGCTGTTAAATACTCCTACATAATAGTTATGCTGAATAGCGGTAACCTACTGTAGTTAAATTAGGCTGTATATTTTCATAGCATTGAAAAACATTACACAACTATTATCTATTAAAAAGCATTTTTTTAACGTAACAAGCTGTTTTACGTATCCACAGAGCCTAAAGAAGACCCTAGTCTTCAATCAGTGCGTCCTGCCTATTATGACTTATGGAGCCAAAACGTGGCCACTCACGGTACGGCTGGTCCATAAATTCAAGGTTGCTCATCGAGCTATAAATAATAATAAATAATAATAATAAAATCGTTTATTTATAACATAGGGCACGTTTACAATAAAGTATTTTAAATATTAAAAAGAACACAGTTGCTAATTTGCCTGAACTAGGATGAACCTGTGTTTCAGGCGAAAGCCATGGAACGGGCTATGCTTGGAGTCTCTGCGAGAACCAAAGTTGTCGACATAGCTCACAGAAATGGCAAGCTGAAGTGGCAATGGGCCGGCCGTATTAGCCGTAGAACCGATGACCGTTGGGGTAGACGTGTTCTTGAGTGGAGACCGCGAATCTGAAAACGTAAGTTAGGACGTCCTCAGGCTAAGTGGAGCGACGATCTTCGCAGGGTGGCTGGTAGCAGCTGGATGAGAGTTGCCCAAAATCGAGTTGAATAGCGTGCAATAGGAGTAAAAATAAACACTTGAAAAACTTTTTTATATATAAAAAAAAAAAAACATCCGACTTCCAAAAAACACTACAAAGTGAAAAATAAATTTATCGGAAGTCGGTGTCAAAAAACGAAAATGCGGAACCAACGACACCATCTTCCGAAATTAAAGTTATTTTTCACTTTGTAGTGTTTTTTGGAAGTCAGTTGTTTCTTTTTTTTTTATAAAAAAGTTTTTTCAAGTATTTATTTTGTTTTAGTCACGATACACCAATATTTTGTGCTTTGTGTTTCTATAAAATGTTTCATATTTATGTTTTACTTATAGAAATCAAGTGTTTCTAGGTAAAAAAGAGTTAATATATTTTGGAAGATGACCAAAAAATAACACATACCTAAAGGCGCTCCCTCACAGGGAGTATTCGCCTGTAATAATATGTAACAGTTAAGATTCGAACATTCCCTACATCAGTGAGTGAGGAGTACCGGGGGAATGGTAATATACCTCCATAGTAGCTAATGCTCAAAATCCTTGGCCAGAATGAGCCTTATTAGAAGACTAAAAGTCGCCCAAATGGCAATGGAGATGACTATGCTTGAAGTTTCCAGGAGAACCAAGGTAACCAACATAGCCCGAAAAACTGCCAAACTTAAGTGGCAGTGGGCAGAGCACATTGCTTACAGAGCAGATGTCCGATAGGGCCGAAAGGTTCTGGAGTGTCAACCGCGTATCGGAAGACGTAGCGTTGGAAGGCCTCCCGCAAGCTGGACCGATCCGATCTTGTGTAGGCTGCAGGAATCCGCTGGACGTGGGAAGCGCATAGAACCGCAGGCTAATTGCGTAACACACTATTAGTAGCAATGGGTTTCATTTTGACAGTTCAACAACAATCATTGCGTTATTTTCGTTGTTGAGCAGACACATTTTTCGAACATATGGAGCAATGGATTAGCAATATGCTTCAAAATGACTCGAATTGAGAGTAATAGTCTGTTACGCAATTAGGGTGCTGGTCGCAAAAGTGGAGATGCTTTGGAAGGCCTATGTCCAGCAATGAACGTCTTTCGTCTGAAATGATGATGATGTTGCTGAAAATCGAATCTATCGCACCCAACAATCACGCAGACGGCACGCGCAGGCGACGTGACTGACCTACACGTCATCGTCATCAGCGAGCGAGCGGAGAAGCGGCGCGGTTGATCCGGCGCGGTCGGCGGTCACTCGCTTTCTCGGAGCCCACCGCGCCGTACACACACCGCACACTTATATTACATTACAGGCGAATGCTCAAGAGTTAGCGGGCTCCCCCTAACTACTTAACATAACATGTGTTATTTTTTGCACTAATTTCACAATTTTCTACGTTCATAAGTAGGTAGGTATTATCTAGCTAGCCAGTGGCGGTGACGCCGGTAACTGAAGGACGAATCACTAATGATGGCGACGATGTGGATCTGCCTTGATAGAAATGCCTATTTTAAATGTATAGGTATGCAGATGCAATGGAGGAGCGCGCGATCTTGGTTAGATTAGACGGACTACCTTCTTAGGTACAAAAAAAAAACAATTTATTATCTTACCTACTTTTTATTTCATTAAGTTCACCTATTTGACTACCTATGTACTTCTGAAATCAACATTGCTTTTCGGCTTAATCTTGTACCTAACTTAAACTACAATTATTTGAATAGAATAAAAACATGTACCAGATGGTGCCATTACCAGATATAATTACTTTCCAGCCGTGCGATTCTGTAACCATCTCGCCGCGAAAGCTTGGCTGAAGTGAGCGTGGACTGAGCTGTCATTCGCTAGGGATTAACACTATTAAGTGCTCACTTCACTTATGATTTCACGGTGAGATTTTTACAGAATCGACCGGTTGATCTAAAGGGCCAGATTACGTAGTAGTTTGTTGCTGCCTCCAAAACTCTTCGCGGTTTTCCAAAAACCGTAT
This sequence comes from Eremobia ochroleuca, assembly GCA_949629135.1. Lineage (NCBI taxonomy): Eukaryota > Metazoa > Arthropoda > Insecta > Lepidoptera > Noctuidae > Eremobia > Eremobia ochroleuca. The sequence goes on from OX451393.1 coordinate 5,327,247, forward strand.
AGCCTCCTCAGCTTGTCTCAGGACTACGTCGTTCTTTTTGTCTGCTATAGCTAAGTCTGGATTCTTCAGCAAGTTTTCAAGGTAGATTTTGTCGGAATTCAACTGTCCTAGAACTGGTCTAGCAGATTTTGATCTCTTCTTGGATGTTTTCTTTACCACTTTGACGGAACCGATCGTGTTTTCTATGGCTTCCTGAAAATAAATTTCTTAGAGTTAGTAACTAGGTAGATACTAGATAGTTACTCACTTGTTGCATGCTTTACGAATGTTCAAATTCAATTTCTATCGCCATGACTCATCATTTTCCTTGGGTTATACCTACCGCCTTCGCGTAGGTACTTTTCTTTCAGTTGCATCATACTAACTTGAATTGCCGTTATCATACTTGGTCTTAGAAAATTTCAGTTCATACCTACAATATAACATCTGTCTAGCCTTTTCCCACCTATGTTGGGGTCGGCTTCCAGTCTAACCGGATGCAGCTGAATACCAGTATTTTACATGGAGCGACTGCCTATCTGACCTCCGCAACCCAGCTACTGGGTAATACGAAACCCCTTGGTAAGACTGGTTGTCAGACTTTCGGGCTTCTGACGACCCGTAACGACTGTCAAAGATCCGCGAATGACAGCCGGGACCAACGGCTTAACGTGCTTTCCGAGGCATGGAGGGGTCTTGGTATGTTAAGATGGTCACCCATCCACTGACCAACCGCGGCAAGCTTAGCTTAACTTGATTGATCGACCCGTGCGGCTGTTATTACTTAGCCACAATCCCCTCATAGTTCATACCTACAATAAATAATATTAAAATTTTTCACCTGGGCTTTCTGCACTCCGAGTCTGAAATCATTCAGGTCTGGTCTGGCCCGAAGTCCTCGATGGTAGTGCACGAGGCTCATCTCGAATTCTCCACAGTAATACAGGGCTTCGGCCTTCCGAAGTAGGGCCTTCGCGTCCTTAGGGTCGAGTCTCAGGGCTACCTCGGCGTCGGTCAGTGCTGAGCGAGGCTCTCCTAGCAGGAGGTAGCATTTGCTGCGAGAGATGTATGCTGCTTTCTCGTCAGGGGCTAGTTCGATGGCCTGGAAAGAAACGAAGGCTTCAGAATGTTTCGAAGGTAGGTAAGAGAAGGAGAGAAGGTAGGTAGGTGAGAGAGGGAACACCGGGGTGGTTTTTAGTCAGTAAGAGTCTGACAGACCCCGCCGCCCGCCCGAGGGTGGCGGACATCCATGAGGATTTTCCAACACGAGGACAAAAAAAAAAGGGGGCTTAGGGAATGGCATTTAAAAAGCAGTGGGTGAAGTCGGGGTTTATACTCGTACTTTTCCAATTTTCTTTATCTTTTGCTCCTGCCAATCGGAGACCTGTCAGACATGGGACGTTGAAAATGGTTTATAAAGTAGCTTTTACGCACACCGTCACACCTGTGGTCTTTCCCAGAAGGATAACATCGCTGACAAAAATGCTTGGTTCACCGCTGGTCCTGCTCCACAAGGGCGCATAAACTAATTAATTAGCATTCGAAAATATAGTTGTGAGCTGCTGAAGATTGAAAAAACTATCTTTGTATTGTATAAATTCAATCTCTTAATATTGTATAATTGCATAACATACGTGTGAGCACTATGCAACTAAACTATAAAGCTACCATTTACTGGGTACGTCTTTCATTGACTTGAATGTGTCCTGGCGGCTGAGGGTATGTCATGCTCACTCAAATGTCTCGCTGGTGGTGGCGTGTGTGTTGGATCATTGAGTTCCCTTCAAAATGGTTGAGCTAAATGGTGCTGATCCATACGTCATGTTCGTGAACGGGCGCCGCCAGTAGGGACTGGTCATCTCTTAGCCGCCACGGCTTATTTTAATTTTAATCTAAGTATTTTCATTTCTGAATTGTTATTTTTTTGTTTTTGTTTTTATCTTTTTTAGTACGGACGCTTTTAACGTGCACGTCTTTCTACATCGTTCTCACATGTATAATTTCAACTTGAATGATGTAACCAAAATTTTGTAACAATTTTTATGATTCAAAAGAGTGTCCGTGGAGTTTCTTGCCCGTTCTTCTCCACAGGTACCTACGCTTTGGAATGGGCAACTAGCTTCATCTTTCTGATTGACCGACCCCTTGACAATTCAAAAGTGCCTGTAATTGGTTTACTTGAAATAAATGCTTTGAGTTTGAGTTTGAGTTTGATCGTGCAAATTACGGAAAAATTAAATTTTTTATAACTGTAAAATGTGTGACGTGATACCTAAGAATCTTTATACTCGTACCTCTTATAGTTTCAGACTTCCATACTGCACATCTCAATAAATCACCCTGTATACCAAACTGAACATATTATAATAACTGCTAACACCTCATTTAGACTAACGAAACGAAAACACTTAAACAAAAAATCCGACGTATACCTTACTGACGAACAAGACAGCAGTACGATATCGCTCCCTCATCATCTCAGCCCGAGCCAGCGCCAGCAATGTTCCGGCATCTGCTTCAACAGGTAGCTGCAACGCACTACTTCTTTCCGCTTTATCCTTCAAGCTTAATGAGTGCTTGATATCCTTCGAGCCCATGACCACTGCTGCTGCTCGGTCTTTATCAGTATACAACTCCTCTTCCCTCCTCCTTCTCTCACGCTTCGGCTTTCTCTTCCATTTTTTCCTCGGCTTAACCGACTCCTTCCTCTCTTTAACAGTAAGCTTCTCATCTTCGAGCTCCTGTTCACGTCCTTTATCAGCAGATTGCGGGGCTCTCTTGCTGATCGATGCCTTTTGTACTGGCGTTTCTTCCTCCTCATCGCCTATACCGACTCGGACGAAGCTTTGTAGGAATTCCGCGTCCTTTGTTGGTCCAAAGATGGAGCGGGCTTGGGCTTTCGCGTTGTCGAAGTCCATCGGGAATTCGGGATGTTATGTTCTCCACTGAGTGTTACGTAATGTGTAAGTGTGTGGGCAGGCGTAAGTATCGACGCCTCGGCTGTCGTCGTCATGGCGACTGAATGTGTTTTCGCACCCACTTCTGACACACTAGTGGTGTATGGATCGTTCCGAGGGGCGGCTGTGTCGCAGAACTCGCAGAGCTATGTCATGGTTTACATTTTAGGTAAACAAAAAGGCGTAGAAGATGATTATACACAAGCACCTACAATTATTTATATTACGAATAACTCCTTATTGAAGTATCTACGTAGATAGGAAACCGATTTGAATATAGCCTGTACTAAAATATTAGCTTAGACCTACTAAGATCTACCTTATCGGATCGTACAGCGAGGAAGTCGGGATGAATAACGATTTGACTATTCAAATAGTAGCTGCATAATACTTAGAAATAAATTTCTTAAATTGATAATTTGTTCTCGTTTTATGTTTCCAACGTTTCCAAGTATGTAGGTACTAAGGTGCCTTTTTTCTGGTCGTAAACAACAAAGCGTGAACATGCAATCAATTTAAACGTTCAAAGACTAATTTACATAAGCTTAAATGCTTCCGTGACAAACTTAATAGAGCGACGCTTTAAAAAAAAACAAATTATAGCTATGTATTTTTATTGAACCACTAACGAACATTCTTTAAGGGTACAAATAACAAGGCTCGATTAAAAACCATAGTTATGATGCAACACTGATACCTTTAACCTATAAAATACTTATCTAATGCTTAATAGTAGACGCAAGCGCAGCTACATACTCGCACAAAGCTTGATATCTTCAGTGCGTTTTATATTTAAATATAAACTCAAAGCATTTATTTAACGTGAGCAAACAAAACCATTATTTTAAAGCGCATTTAATAGCTAAAGAAATAATATTAAATATCAGAAAAACGATGTGTAAGCGATGAACGGATCTAATCTGCTACGTTTGCTACGAACGCTACGATACACGTTGCAATGCTACGTGATACATCGGCGTACTATAGGCGTAGCGGTTACATCATATCTGCTACGACGTAGCCCGCGTAGCTGTCGGCATAGCGTAGGGCGAAGGAACAAGATTGGGAATTCACAAAAATTCGGAAAATCACAAAAAATTCACGTAGTAATTACTTGAAATAGGCTTATGACGCGAGAGGGTTACAATATCTGGCGTAGCGGTTACATCATATCCGCTACGACGTAGCCCGCGTAGCTATCTGCGTAGCGGTGTAACAGTAATCGGGATCTAAATTGGGGGATAAATCGGCAATTCGCGAAACTAGTAAAATATTATTATTATGTTTGTAACTATTCTCATGAGTTCTTCAAAATAATTTTACCTTGGCTAGTGAATTGAGTCCTCGATCGTAGTTTCCATTTTTGATGTGGCCTGTAGCCTCATCGCGATGTTTCTTCGCTTCCACAGGGTTTGTGATGGGTAGCTCCGGTTCCTTGCCTCGGCCCATTATTTATATCTACAGAAATTTTCGGCAGGACCTACTGAAAAAAATATACTAACATTCAGCCATTTGTAAAATTGCCAGCGATTTGAGATGTGCCTATATCACAAAGTTCCTTCGGGGTGATTACGTAACACACTTACAATAGCAACGGCTTTCATTTTGACAGTTCAATAACATTCATTGCGTTATTTACGTTGCTGAGCAGACACATTTTTGAACATATGAACCAATGGATTAGCAATAACTTTCAAAATGTTTCTTTTTTGTTTTTTCTAAAAAAAGAACGTTGCCCCACACTAGAAATTTTTCCTGTATTGTGGGTGCGCTTAAAAACATTTAAACTCACATACACAAACACCCAGACCCGGAACAACTACTTGTAGGTCATAAAAATATTTGTTCCGTGCGGGAATCGAACCCGCGACACGCAGCGCAGCAGTCAATGGCTTAACCACTGCGCCAACCGTGCCGTCTATTCAGATTCTGGTAGACAGTGTGTTACACAGTTCGGGTTAAACCCCCAATAAAACTATCTAAATATTCTTGAATAACTTAATGTTAATAGTGTCATGAGTGGGGTTCGAACTTACGATCTCCCAGTGGCCAGTCTGCCGTCTTACATAATCAGCCAATAAAGTTCCCACTGCTGGGACACAGGCCTCGTCTCGGTGAGAAGGAGTGGGCCGTAATCCACCACGCGGGCCCAGTGCGGGTTGGTAGATGTCACATGTCTTCGAATTTTTGGTTCTATGAAATGCCGGTTTCCTCACGATGTTTTCCTTCACCGTATTGAGAGCAGTGTTGATGAAACAAATTACACAAAGTAACACGCCTGACTGTGTCTGAACCCACGACGTATGTACAACTCGTCGGGGCGTTAATACTGGGCCACCAGTCCACTACTGCTCTAAGGTACGATTCAGACCAACCGGCTCGCATCGGGCCGGGCCGGGCGGCATTTTACAATGCGGTAAAGAACATTGAAATGTATCAATAGCGATTACAGTTCATATTTGCATGCAACTTACGCATAGTTACCTCCGTCGGTATCCCGCGACGCGTTGCGACGTGTCGCAGAATGCATTCGGCTGTCGCGACGGCCGACCGGCCCCGAACGGCTCCGAACAGCGCCGTCGGCATCCAATCGGCTGCCGTCGGGTCCGTTCGGAGCCGGACGGCCGTGCGTCATGGAATACGAACGGAGATTATTCAAGTTGTGACGCTGTCGGCTGCCGCGGCACGCGTACGGCTACCGCGGCAGCCGTACGCATGCCGCGGTAGCGGTACGGCTCCGACGGACGCGTTCGGCTGCCGCGGCACACGTTCCGCTGCCGCGGCACGCGTACGGCTCCGTTCCGATGCGGTGCGACGCGAGTCGGTTGGGCTGAATCGTACCTTAGTCAGTCTGCCACCTTAACCATTAATAAAGTTATTCCTCAGAAAGCTTTTGCGCCAGTAACACAGAGAACGAAGTAACAAACATATAGAGTAGCCAAAGTAAGCCGATCCAGTTACCAAAAAATGATTAAACTGTTCCCTAAAGTACTCGGTAAATATTTAGCCTAAAGCAACCTTCCTATAATGTATTAGGCAAATGTTTGCTCAGTTACCGACCCCGGACTATGACGGATGATTCCACAATAGACGATGTTGTCGTAAATCTTGCTATTTCTGCCATTTATTCACTCCGTTTCTAATCTGATAATTTTTTAGCGTTGGGCGCTGAATGTAGCGGACGAAGCGGCTGTCTGTTCCGTACCTAACTGTAACGTACAGTCGACCGCTCTTCGGTGGTAATACTTTAACTTGAGTTGGCCTAGCGTTATACGAATGATCAATAGTATAAAGGTGCTCCCTAACCAGGAGCATTCGCCTGTATTGTAACATTCCAAGTTCGATTTTGAGCATTACATTACAATACTACCTCCCTGACTGACGAGCATTCGCGTGTAATGTAACATTAAAGATGGCGGGGAGCGCTCCGCGGCCCGCCGGACGAATTACAATTGGAGCGCATTGATGTTACAAGTGGTATCAAGGTATTACACATTGTATCATTACAAGGTGCGCGCTGTAATGCTCGATTTTCCTCCCTCACTGATGTAATGCTCGACTCTGTAACGTTACATTACACGCGAATGCTCCCGGTGAGGGAGCGCCTTTAGAGACTAGCTTATATTGTATCACTGACGTACTACGGCTTAATGTCTCTACCGGCCAGTTTGCATCATTGACGGTAAAGCATTGCATGCTTTGGTAGAAAATACTATTTTTTGTGCTTTAATTGGCGTTTTTCCACTGATCGGCAGCGGCATGGTACTGGCAAATAATCTGACAGGAACATCTGCCGTGCGATTCTGTAACCATCTCACCGTGAAAACTGGGGTGAAGTGAGCGTGGAGTGAGCTGTCATTAGGGATTAACACTATTGACACTACTCACTTCAAGCTCACTTCACTTATGATTTCACGGTGAGATTTTTACAGAATCGACCGGCGGAATCTTGGTTTCTTGAATTTAATGGAGTTGATGATATAAGATCAAATGATTTGGTTTTTTGAAAAGTTCCTCTGTAAAGTCTACCTTGTCGTCATAAAACCGCTTGTCCGTAAGTGGTTCTCGCTGTTCTCGTGGCCCCAACTTGCCGCTGAATCGTAATCGCTTCCGTGATGGTGGCCTATTACTCTCCCTGGTTATCGGGACATCTCCCGTTCAATGGCATCATTGCCATTTGACCTCATTGGTTTTAACCGCTCTTCCATTCATTTTTAACCAACTTCAAAAAGGAGGAGGTTCGATAGAATGTTTTTTTTTTGTATGTATGTTACGCGATGTCTCCGGCAATTGTGGATCAATTTCGAAAATTCTTATTTAATGAATAAGGTATGCCTCAGGGGTGGTCCCATGTAAATTATATAATTTTTTTAACTTTGACTGATATTTACATAGCAATTAGTGTTATACGAATTTGTGTGGGGTAAGTACAGACGCCAGCACATGAAGCTACTACAATCTGTCAAATTTCTTTAATAGATTTTCAACTTTATCGCTAAAGCATAAGGCTCAAATGGGATTGGGAAAATTTTACAGCTTCGGGTAGCTTGATGTGCTGGCGTCTGTACAACTAAAAACTGAAAAATAAAAACTATTTACAACAAAAAAAAAAAAAACAATCGACTTCCAAAAAAAAAAACGCTAAAAAATGAAAAATAAGTTGGAAGTCGGTGGCAAAAAAAAAAAAAATGCGGAAACAACGACACTGACTTCCGAAATGAAAGTTATTTTTAACTTTGTAAAAAAGTTTTTTAGTTTTTAAATGAATGGAATGGAAATCGATAAATATTGGTTTTCATTTAGGTTGATATAATGTAGATTCTTGTCGATATCCGTTGTTCTTGTTATATGGAAGATTGAAAATGTTTCTCATACATTGCTTTTTAGAAGCTTTGATTTATTAAACAAAATGTGGTTATTGAATCAAAATGTTTAGTCAGTTTTCTCCGTGTTTTTCCTCTTATTTGGAATAGTCAGATTTTTCAAGTAGCTGTCTGCGCATAATTAGTCTATATGCGTTGTAGAGTTGCAATGATACAAAAACTCTGAAAAGAAAACGCTTAAATCATTCATAAAAAAGGAAATCCCCAAAAAAAAAAGAAAACACGAACTATGGCGTAGTTTTTCGGCATTCCGTTAAACCGATTAGTTTTTTAAAAGCAAATTGGCGTGACATTTCCCACTTTACCCGTCAAGGGAAAATTGCTCCGCTTCCAAAGGTAGCATTATGAACGTTTTTTGCAAAACTTAATATCTAATCTATTGCTTCATTTGACTTGCATTCCGTCGGCAAAGCTCCCCGGTATTTTAAACTTTGCTGGTAGCTTCGTTTGCGTGGCCTAACTCACATTTATTACACTAAACTATCAGATTATGTTTTGAACTTTCATTTTTGTTTACAAACAAAATAATACATATTATGTCCCCTTGATTTTCCGCATCACTGGGATTAGACCGCATTACCTTGCATTGTATTCAATCAAGTATTTTCTAACTGAACAGACAGCTGCTGGGGAGTTTGTTGCGCCACTTCTTCTTCCCAGCGAAAGCACTAGGAAGTGGTGAAGGGCGGGCGTGTTGGGGGACTGCCTTTTGAAAAGTGCTGATTCTCAGCCTACTTTGAATAAATAACGTTTGATTTTGATTTTGACCTACTTAAATAATATTACTAAGTCTTGTCCCCTATGTTTGATGATAATTATCTTTATTTCTGCAAAATGGTTCAAAAAACACTCTTACATGTCAAATTAAAATTATGTTTTAAAACTGTTCAAATCTTAGAAATATTACTGTGCTGTCTCATAATCTGAGTGCATTTGAGTGGTAGTGGAAAAATTACCATGCCAGCACAGAAAAAAATCTTATGCCGTACAGTAAAATCTTATGCCGTACAGTAAAATCTTATGCCGTACAGTAAAATCTTATGCCGTACAGTAAAATCTTATGCCGTACAGTAAAATCTTATGCCGTACAGTAAAATCTTATGCCGTACAGTAAAATCTTATGCCGTACAGTAAAATCTTATGCCGTACAGTAAAATCTTATGCCGTACAGTAAAATCTTATGCCGTACAGTAAAATCTTATGCCGTACAGTAAAATCTTATGCCGTACAGTAAAATCTTATGCCGTACAGTAAAATCTTATGCCGTACAGTAAAATCTTATGCCGTACAGTAAAATCTTATGCCGTACAGTAAAATCTTATGCCGTACAGTAAAATCTTATGCCGTACAGTAAAATCTTATGCCGTACAGTAAAATCTTATGCCGTACAGTAAAATCTTATGCCGTACAGTAAAATCTTATGCCGTACAGTAAAATCTTATGCCGTACAGTAAAATCTTATGCCGTACAGTAAAATCTTATGCCGTACAGTAAAATCTTATGCCGTACAGTAAAATCTTATGCCGTACAGTAAAATCTTATGCCGTACAGTAAAATCTTATGCCGTACAGTAAAATCTTATGCCGTACAGTAAAATCTTATGCCGTACAGTAAAATCTTATGCCGTACAGTAAAATCTTATGCCGTACAGTAAAATCTTATGCCGTACAGTAAAATTGATTGGACAAATAGTGAATTTTTTCCAATCTCACTCAGAAAATTTTCAGTAGATGTCACTTGCACTCACTTTACAGTGACGACCACAGTCATTTTTCTAAGAATTTTCTCTCCGTGTAGATGAGTTCGGTGTTTCCTAAAAGACCGAAACAAAGTAGTATTCCAAAGTTGAATAATTTCCTACTTGCAAGTTTTCAGGAAGATCGCGGTATTGCAGTTTCTTTTATCAGGTATTTGCCCATAAATCTCCTTAGGAGCCCACTTGGGCTGTTTTTGTTTACAAAAACATCTTCAGTTTCCCCAATAACCTTACTGACTAATAATGACTTCACGATTATTCAACGGAGTCATAAATTATTGTGTAGGTACTAGCAGGCAGGCCATACCTCATAACTTTGGCATCGGTTGCTGTTCATTATCATGGATTTTATTCATGCAAGCTTGGCAGCTACTCGGTACACGGCATGCCATATCATAATGCAGGGGAGTCTATGCAATCGTAGGTTGTATGATTGTTGAAATCTCATTAATCAGGTTTCGATTGAGTAGGTATTAGTTTTAAGCCGATAAATTAACAATGAAACAAGAAAGAAGAAAGACTCTATTCTCTATTTAAATGTCGATTAAAAGACCTTTCCTATATACTGTGAGTATTTCTATATATATATGTGTATATATTTTAGCATTATGTATTTATTTAAGTATACTTATGTTAATTTTCGCATTATATGTGTAGGTGTATTTAATATTTTAGTTTTAGACTTCACACATTCATATTTTTCTCTTCATGTTCTCACACAGTATTGTCTACATTTCTTTTTTACTTCTCCTTTCGCAGGTCTGCTGGAAGAAATTTCTTGAGAAATAAGCAGTACTCGAATTATAATTATGTCTTATCTATATGTGTTTTACTGTCTGTAAATAAATAAAGAAAATACGTTCACTTGCGGCAAGCATGAAGCAGAGAAAAAAACACAGAAAAGAACAAGCTGGGGGAAAATATGTGTCACATCTACACAAAACGGCCATCCTCAGCGTAATGCTACCACCTATTGCGAGACCCACAGATCAACTCAGCTTTACCTAGTACTTGATATCATATCTGCTTTTGGTGGTTTTTCTGAGTCAAACTTTTCTGAATCTTGTCTTTTATTAAAATTACTGGCGCTTTGATAGTTAAACAGGCCTTTTGTAAAGATATAGTCGAGTCACCGTTGAAATGTTCTATCACATTATATTTGTTTCCGACGTCGAATACAGAATTGAACGCTAATTCATTTGTGGAACTAATTTCAAGTTTATATTTTTCGGAAGTATCTCATCAGCTCAAATATTAACATTAGGAGCGTTTACGAGGTATTCCACCATGCGTTTTCGTAGGTATATGATATCTAGGATCGTGAAACACGCGAGCCCACGATACGGCTCTTTTACGACCACAAAAATAATGAAATTAACCATTATTTGCCCTGTAAACTGGTTCACGACGTCCGCGAGCAAACTCAACCGGATCGAACTAGATATCTTTTCAAGATAGGGCATTATTTACTACTGAAATACAGGCGGAATGTCGTTTTGATTCGAATTGATAGCGCTGTGATGAGCACTGTCATTTGTTTCGGTCTTTGTTGTATTGTAGAAGGTTTTGGAAGGTTATCTCGACCATCAATCAGGCTGTTTTGGTTCGCCCTAAACAAAAAGGAATTACAGATTTATTTTGTGACATAAAATAATATTAGGAATAGAAATTTTGTGGTGGTTTATGCCTACGCGCTTATGAATGAAGTATTTTTTTTTTTGAGACCGCAACGGCAACTAGCAAATAAAGTTTAAGGTTTATTTTCATTACACACACTAATACATTTTTGACTATGTTTTTTTCCAAAATAAAGGATCTGTAAAAAAGGTATATAGACGGGCACTGTCCTACGACACTTACACATCAAAATATTTCAATGCAAAAATACGTTACGGTCTCAGGGACTGCGGTGGTAGGTGGTTAAAGGTTAATTACTGGTATTTACTACTACTGCACTCAAAGTTTAGAACCTACCTATATATCACGCTCGTTTCATCTTCTTATCCGAAAATCTAATCATGTTTGCTACAGAATCTATACAGAGTGGCGATTTAGTCACCTGCATCCGCCAAGGGGATGATGCAACCCGTCATTTGACAGGCCTGTTAGTCTAGTGGTCAGTGGCCCTGACTGCTATGCGCAAGGTCATGGGTTCGATTCCCACCTAGGACAAATGTTTGTGTGATGAGCACGATCATTTGTTCTTTGTCTGGGTGTAATTTATCTATAATATGTATGTATTTAGAAATATATATGTATGTTTATCGGTTGTCTAGTACTCATAGCACAAGCTCTGCTTAGTTTGGGACTAAATGGCGTTGTGTGAAAGTTGTGGAATATTATTATTATTATTATTTTAAACAAATTTCGCTACGAAACTCATAAAAGATTTGTGAAAAAAAAACAAATACCTATACAACAGTAGACAGACTATTTCGGTGCATGTATGAAATATTGTTTTTTTTTTTTTACAACTGTAGACCTATGATGAAATTTCCTAAGGTTTGATAATTTTTTTTTTTCACGAGTTTATTTTACCACTTTGTCGGCGATATCCATGCCAAATTATAGCTTTCTAGTACTAAGAGTATCTGAGCTAAGCTGCGGACGGACGGATGGACGGATAGACGGACATGGTGAAACTATAACGGGTTCTTGTTGACTACGGAACCCGAAAAACTAGATGAGATCGGCGTTTCCTATCTGAGGACTCTGAGAAGAAAGGCCGAAATAAACTCAGAGGTCACAGTCTATTTTAAAGTCCAGACATAATCTTGGTCTGATAATGTTTGTCTTTTAAGGATTAATGATTCTAGTTTACCTTTAATTCTTCTTATTTACTCGCAAATCATTCACATGACACACTTCAACTTTATTAATTAATATTCATTTTGGTATTTTTAATTCCACAGTTAACTTTTCTACGGATTTAACAGCTAGGTTTATTAGTAGACAACAAGCAGGATGAACCACAGTGAGTCACAGCATGGTGCAGACTGAGCCACTAGTTGATCGGGTTCGGCTTACCCCTAATGAAAGGGTTGTTTACACTGCACGATACTGCAAGTTCACGATATTACGATTTGGCATTCGGTATTTTTATTTAATTTTTTCTCTGATGAGTCAAGACGATGAGGATTTTGGCCTGCAGAGTAACAGTTATATTTGGTATTATAAAAAAAAAAATAAGGTAAGGTTTAGGCTACCTATGTTCTTTAAATACTTTGCCTGTATAATAGATTACCTAAGGTCGCTCAGCGCGCTATGGAGCGAGCTAGGCTGCGTTTCCACAGAAGCTGAGCTGCGCGGAGCTGAGCAGACTTATAAAAATTGACCAATCACTTTGCTCAAAATACACATCTCATCTTCGCTCCGATTCAGTGGAAACAGTGTTAGCGGAGTTGAGAAGATTTACATTAAAATGTATGGTGCGCGGAGATAAGCGAGGCACAGCGGTGTCGAGCTTAGTGGAGCTGTGTCGGGTGAAGCGGGGCTGTGCGGTGTAGAGCGGCGCTGTGCGGTGAAGAGCGGGGCAGTGCGGTGTAGAGCGGGGATGCCCGCGGTAGAGCGCGGTTGCACACTGCGTCCTCACTGTCCGACAGACACCGTACTGACTGAAAACCAAATCTACTTCACAGCTCCGCTCCGCTAGTCTCAGCTCTGGTCCGCCCCGGTCGTCTCAGCTCCGCTCCACTTGTCTCAGCTCCGCTCGGCTCCACTTCACCCAGCTACACAGCTCAGCCCTGCACTGCTCATCTCTGCGCAGCTTTAGTGGAAACACCTACCTATTTACACGGCTCTGCTCCGCTGAACTCCGCGCAGCTCCGCTTCTGTGGAAACGCACCCCTATGCTCGGAGTTTCTTTGAAGGATAAAATCAGGAATTAAATCATCCGGAAAAGAACCGGAGTAACCGACATAGCTTACAGAGTAAGCAAACTGAAGTGGTATTGGGCTGGCCATGTCTGTCGAAGGGCCGATGGCCGATGGAGCAGACGAGTCCTGGAGTGGAGACCGCGTATCGGCAAGCGTAGTGTGGGACGCCTCCCAGCTAGATGGACGGACGACCTTAAGAAGGTAGCTGGGGTAGACTGGATGCGGAAGGCGGAGGACAGGGTGTTGTGGCGCAGTCTGGGAGAGGCCTATGTCCAGCAGTGGACTGCGATAGGCTGAGTTGATAATAGATTACCGACTACACCAAAATCTAAATAAAGTTATAGAAAGGAAACGAGGAACTATAAAGGGACTGTTCGTGTCGTCCTTATCATTAACGAAAATCTAGATTAGTTCACATTTTATCTACGCTACTATTCAGTCATTCTGTCTACAGTATCACGGGACGGCAAGGCAAATATGTTTTCCCTTCCTTGAAAGGTTGGTAGTATTAGCGATTTCTAAAAAAAAAAAACCCGCACTATTAAATATAATGTGTTAACTTTTTCCAAACCTTTAAATCCGCCGTTTAAGCTAAACAATGAAAACGTAATTTGTGAAGTTTACCCAAAATGAGGTTTTCGTTTATTTTTTGCTACATTACGGGGTACCTGCCCGTGTTTATTTCAATAAAGAAATGACTGAGGGCACGCAACGTCAATAATGAAGCCTGTAATTTGTTCGCTACGAAATATACTTATGAAAAGTTTCGATTTCAGCAAATAAAATTATGCGGTGAACAGAAAATATCTACATTATGTCTGGAAGCTTTATCGATTGGACAATATTAGCTAGTGACAGATAAAAAAGTAGGTATCTGAGTTTTTTCTAAATCACTTTGTTACTGCAAAAATTGATGTTTTAACAAAATTTTCTACCTGCATTAAGCATGCCCATGGAATAGATACGGCATGCATATAAATGTGGAAGTGGGTAAACGGGAACAGTGATGGCCCAGAGGTAACGGCTCCTACTTACGAGAACCCAGGCAGGCGCTGTACTTTGTGTAGATAATTTCATCACCGCTGCTCTCAAAACGATGAAGGAAAACATCGTGAAGAAACCGGCATGGCCCAGACTAACACTTTGGAGACATGTGACGTTTACCAACCCGCTCTGGGCCTGCGTGGTAGATTCTAGCCCATCCCTTTCGAAGAGAGGAGCTGCCTGTGTCCCCGCAGTGAGAACATAGGCTCGTTATGTTATGCTATGGGAATACTCAGTATTTGTAAACACTGAACTGCATGTAAATTATGAATTAACTGCTTGACGTGGCATATGACTATATAAGGTTCAAACACTGTTCAGCCTTGCAAAGTGCAGGTACCTGTCCTATCTCTCGTCAGTTGTAAAAGTTAAAGCAAGTAATTTGATGGAACCAATTTGTGGTAGGTTCACCAATCAACATCCAATCAATTTTGAATTAATGCTTTGACACTCAATTGTAACTCCACTCACCCTCTGGTAGTCACAAACAAGATAGGCATACGAAACTAACTAGCTACTAACTAGGTATTTTCATTTAGGTACGCCTCTTTTCAGTAGATGCCAAAGGAGGGGTATCAATAAGCTAAGAAAAATGACCCCTCTAGAAAATTTTAAAAACTATGTTTTTTGAATAGCATTAGCCTTATACGTAAAGAAAATACAATTCATTTTCCAGAAATATCTTTTATTCTTTTTTAGAACACAATTCAAATAAGTATGCAACATTATAAGATATTTTGAATTTTACGAAAACTGTGTATACATCTACTAATAACTATTTTAGGTAAATGAAATAGTGAAATTTTTGGTCGAATTGGGGTCAATTTCCTTAGCTTATCGATACGGGATACCCCTCCTTTTATTGAAATCCGTTCAGTGGTTTAGGCGTGAAAAGTTAACATACAGACAGTCAGACATAATTACTTTAATTCGAATTTATAATATTAGTAAGTATGGATCGATATGGATTTATAGTGACTAATCGAAAAATGCGTCGATCCGACCCAAACTACAGGTACCTTTATGTTGATTAAAATCCTTGCTAACCAAAATAAAATAAAAAACGTCGAGCGATACTGAAAAACTGCACCGACAGTTGTAACTTTCTATTAACTTTCCACCAACTTCCCTGTGCTTTTAAACTGATCTTATTGCTACAGAATTGAGTTGAAAGTGCCTTGCACAAGGTGAGTTTATAAGTTGGTGAACAGTTTTCTTGTCACTGCGTTTGATGCACGCAAGGCCGACGTAATGAAGATAATCAGTGTCGCGAAGATTGGCGTTTTAACTTAATGATTGGTTCAAAAATAAGTTAAAAAAAAAAAAAAATACAGAGCAAGATACGGTGACTTCCTGGTTTGCTCTCGAGTAATTATAGTGGTGAAGTTTAGATCTACGTTTACAAAATAAATGTGGATTTAATTTTTGTTAAGGTTGTCATAGAAATCTTGTGTAAACTTGAGGGGTTAACAAATACACGCTTTACGCTTTGGAGTGGGCAACTAACGCCTAAATAAATAATATATTTTCTGACTGATTGATTCCTTAACAATTCAAAAGTAAATGCTTTGAGTTTGAGTTTGAGAAGGTGCATTATTTTTTAGTAGGTACCCAAAGAGAAGATAGTCTTAGGAATTGTCTTCAAAACGAGAAACTAGCAGTGATGGCCGAAGGGACAAGTCTATAATACCATTGAACATTATGGGGGTCGTGGACAGCTATAGACAAGTTGTCCGCTGCATTCGGTTAGACTGGAAGCCGACCCCAATGTGTTTGGGAAAAGGCTAGGCAGATTCATTTGATAACTATAAATTTGATCGATTGATTCATGCATCCCTTTGTGAAAGAAATGTCTTAAAACAATATCCTTGACGTTCCGTGAATCAGTAGGTCAGTGGGTGGGTAGGTTATAAATATGTAACAAAAACTGTCACAAACTAATAAATAAAAATAGAACGATTTGTAGTATCTATGATATTTATTTTGACACATCAATACATTAAGGTAGTTAAATAATGGCGCGGATTCCCTTATTCACAAACTAAAAGTTCAGTGCATCTTTTTCTATCTATTTCATTATGTAAAGGACAGAAGATAAATATTAGTTTAGTCCTGTCAAATTAGTCAGCGCCTGACGTAAATTGACGTATTTTCAGTAGCCAATTTTTTTAATCATCTCTAAACTTGTCTATAGAGTATCTTAATTTGACAGGACTAACCTAATATTTATCCATCTTTTTCTATCTATTTCATTATGAAAAGGACAGAAGATAAATATTAGTTTAGTCCTGTCAAATTAGTCAGCGCCTGACGTAAATTGACGTATTTTCAGTAGCCAATTTTTTTAATCACGTCTAAACTTGTCTATACAGCGTGTAACGGAAGGGGGATATCAACCCTGAAGGAGGTGAATGTGCTCATGAAACTCAACAACTTTCCCCAAAGAACATAGGTCGAAATATGAAAAAAAAATTTGGCCCTCCCTTACAAAACTGACTACCAGCTGATTGATTTACTATGGGAGGGCCAAATTTTTTTTTCATATTTCGACCTATGTTCTTTGGGGAAAGTTGTTGAGTTTCATGAGCACATTCACCTCCTTCAGGGTTGATACCCCCCTTCCGTTACACGCTGTAGAGTATCTTAATTTGACAGGACTAACCTAATATTTATCTTCTGTTCTTTTCGTAATTAAATAGAAAGAAAAATATGCACTGAGCCTAAAAATTTGGTTTAGTTTGTAAACAAGGGAATCGGCGCCATTATGACGCACATCAAATACTATTTATTACCATTACGAATTAATTATAAAAATAACACCCATAAGTTCTACGAAGGTACAGATTGAGCTTAAATACATTAAACATCAATATTTTGGTATAAATATATTCAAAGGCATTAAAAGGATTACATACCTCTACTATAATAGCTTTTATGAGTTAAGAGATTATTAATTAGACAGTTCTTACTAAATACTTGTAATACTTTAGAGTTCCATCAAGAGAATATCGGAAAAGATACGATGAATACATAAATGTAGGTAATATTTAAGAATATAGGTACAGTCCGGCCGGCGCGAGAATCCGTCATTGACACCTGTCAGTGCTACAATTCTAATATCATATTCGCAACCACGTATTCGTTTGCATGAAACTACGAGTAATAGGTGTCAAGAACACACAACACACAGTTCTTTCGATGGCCGCACTGTAAGTGGGAAATCGGTTATCATAATTATAAAGAGATCTACAAAAAGTTCACGATGTATATATATGTCACGAGTATATTTTTCTAGACAACGTTTACTCATATATTAATACAGGATTATGTCGTATACAATAATATAAAGTAATCGAGCCTGTAGACAACTCGCCTTCCAAAAAATTTCTTCTATCCAAAAGTTTCTTCCATAATGCACGCTTCTTAGTCTTTTCTCATTACCGCCTGTAATTTGGAGATTCCAAATAAATTCGTTCAGTAGTCGTTGTTCAAGGATCGTTAGTTCAATCCCCGGACAGTACAATTGTTGGTACAGGGGTTCGAGCCCTATCGCAGGTCGCCGCCAAAGTAGCTGGCTGTAAACAAAAGTTTTTTTAATGAAAACTTTTCGTCACCATTGCTTTAGATGAAAATCGACAGTAATGGTGTAACTGAAGTTTTTGAGTTATCTACCGTAATTTTGGTACATTAACAAAAGCCTGCCTTGTTGGTCTGCTGGTTGCAAGTGCTACTGCTAAGCATGAGGTCCTGGATTCGGTTCCCAGATCGGGCAAAGTTTTTTGGGTTTTTCTGAACTTATGCCCGGTTGACGACTAGGCTCTCCTCCCGTTACATGAGACTGAAATATAACTGACGAAATGTGGGTGTACTAATGTGGGTAAACTAATGAGAGTGTACTAATATGGGTAAGCTAATGTGGGTGAAATAATGTGGGTAAACTAATGTGGGTGTACTAATGTAGGTAAACTAATGTGGGTGTACTAATGTGGGTAAACTAATGTGGCTGTACTAATGTAGGTAAACTAATGTGTGTGTACTAATGTGGGTAAACTAATGTGGGTAAACTAATGTTGGTGTACTAATGTAGGTAAACTAATGTGGGTGTACTAATGTGGGTAAACTAATGTAGGTGTACTAATGTGGGTAAACTAATGTGGGTGTACTAATGTGGGTGTACTAATGTGGGTAAACTAATGTGGGTGTACTAATGTGGGTAAACTAATGTGGGTGTACTATAGGTACACCTCTGCCTAACTCTTCGGGGATTTCACGGGTTATTTTATGTAACAAAAGCCAATCATACGCATAACCCTATAAGATTTAACAGATGAGATTTTTTTGTGCCTTCCTAGGATATGTTTTAAGAACTCAGTATGAAGAAAACTGTACAAACCTCTTCTTTTTTCTTTGTGCCTTCCTGATCGCCAGTCTCAGAAACAGCAGACAGTCTCCTCCTAGACATCGCACTAGCCGACCTCTGTCGCCGCCCTTCAAGCGTCAAATTCGAAGCGCTGGAAGTATTAGACATCCTCCTCTTCACAATAGTCTCGTCTTCATGAATACTGACGCTTTTCTTCGCTTCAAGTCTTATCAAGCGCTGTGTTGCTTGACGTGCAGCGTTCTCTCGGATGATTTGATCGGCCCTAATGCGTAGAACTTGAGCGGCTTGCTTGTGATGTTTCAGTGCAGCTTCGAGATCATTCCGGGATAGTGCGAAAAGACTAGCGTAGCCGCGGGATCTAAAGGATAAGGAAAATTAACTCGATTAATTGATTGATACTTTTATAGGAGTGATAACTTAGTCGAACATAATCTTACTTAGCCTAATTAAAGCCATAATCGCTTTTTGTACAAATATTTTGGCGCCCAACATGGGCGTCTTTCAAAACAAAGATAAAGACAATTTAAATTGACGTAGATTGTATTAATTTACAAACTTTTTAAAATATTTTATTAAAAACGTAACGCCTAACATTACCATTGACTTAGGCATTAACGTAATGCCTTCACTTAAATTATAAAGTTTGTCCCATGCTGGGCGCCAATACTTCAAGAATTATAAAATAATAATAATGAATATTACAATATCTATGCATATTACTTTACCTAACGGTAGCAGTTCGTCGTCGTAGTCCTTCAATGCCCAGTAGACTGATCTCACCGAAGACAGACCCCTCTTGTAGCGTCGCCAAAACTTCTTTCTCATCCAGTGTCATTACCTGAAAACACAATAGGTGCAATATTAATTATAATTTTATATGAAAATATATATCTATATATGAATAGTTCTAATTAGATACATACGCAACACTCGCCGGAAGAAATGATATACATCTGATGTCCGACATCGCCGCGTCGTACGACTACGTCACCGGGGAGGAAGCAGACCGGACGTAGTTGGAGAACCAAATCGCGTAACAGAGAGTCTGAACAGTCGCGGAATAGTTGTACCTGCAACCATTCATATTATATGTAAGTACACTTTTGTCTTTTGCAGCAATCTAATAAACGTTGAAACACACACTTTTTACATGCAATTGGATACATTAGCTTAAATCTGTTTGGACGCTCCCAGATTTTAAAATATTACGCATTTCAAAAATTATCCTAGCTGGTGCACTCACCTTGCTAAGTGTTGACATATGGACTTCAAGCGCTACATCCCGCTTCATGTTGGAAGGCAATGAGTTCAAAATTTTGGATTCATCTGAAAACAAAAGCACAATCATTAAAATACTGCTCCAATATTTTGGCTTCCATTCTGCATCAGATTAAAAATAATTTGACGCCCAGCGAGGGTCAGTGATTTATAATTTGGTGCTCCAACTTGGGACTTAATAATATAAAATATGGGTTGGCACAAAAATAATGAGACACTACTTGGCTCGGTGGGTACTGCACATCCTTACAGAAGCCAGTCGTGCAGACCGTGTCGCTATCTGTCAATTACTTTAGCTGCGACCCCGACGTAAAGAGTTTTTGTATGATCTAGTTACTGGAGATGAATCATGGATTCATTACGAGAACGATACACATCGTGCTTTTTGGCTGCCTCGAGAAGAAACGCCACCAAATCAATCGAAGCTGAGTCAAAAGAACCGCTTAAAAGTTCTGCTTTGCTGATTCTGGGACGCGCATGGCATGCTGTTTTATGAAATATTACACAATGAAACTATAGGTAAACGCTGACAAATATTCAACCCAGCTCACCAAACTATCTGCTGCTATCAAGAAAAAACGACGAAGACGAGTCAATGTAGTTTTACTACGCGATAACGCTCGAGCTCACGTCGCATCTGCCATTCGCCAACAGTTGGAGAACTTGGGCTGGGAGACGATACCCCACCCACCTTATTCCCCAGGCCCATCAGACTATCATTTATTTAGAGACCCGACACAACATTTGCGGGGTAAACAATTTAATGATTTCTCTGATGTAGAGGCGGAGTTGAACTACTTTTTCGAGGCACAGCCATCAGAGTTCTGGGCGAAAGGCATTCAAACTTTGCCGGATCCTTGGCAAGAAGTCTTAGATCCTAATGGTGATTACATCATTGACTAAGCTTTTTGTATTGTAATAATAATATAAAACGTAAACCAAGTGTCTCATGTACTTTTGTGCCAACCTGATAACTTTATAAAATAACACACGATGAACAGTTTCTTGGACAAAAATTCTAATTCACCAAAACATCGTTGTGTATTCCATGTGTAGTCAAACCACGACGCGACTCGTCTTTGCAGTGGTACTGGCATATTCAGGCGACGGAGGTAGCGACTACTGCCATCCAGCGTTTTACGATAGTCCGTCTGCAACAACAAATGTGTTTAGAAGCATTTTTCGCAAGTTCTTTTAGATAACTTAATACTTCATATTATAGTGCCATGGATTACACTGGTGTTTTTACAAGTTCGAGAACGCACTTGATAGTTTTTTTTTCGTGCTTTAATACAGCGTGCTTTTTTTTACCGGCTCCAAATTTTTAAAGGCTGTTCCACCCACGAATATGAATAACTTTCACTATGGAACCAACTCTGAGATCACGGAAAAAAAATCAGCTGTTCCATAAATTTTGGTCATGTGGGTATTGAACTTTTGTATTAAACAGCTGGTTTGGTTTTCGTGATTTCAGAGTTGGACCCATAGTGAAAGTTATTCATATTCATGAGTAGACCACCCTGTAAAAATTTGGAGCCTGAAAAAAAAAACATCCAGTACTACCTACATCTTCTTAAAACATATACAATATCACGCTCGGTTAAACTTGCAATTCAAAAGAAAAATAAAATAAAACACGTGATTACCCTGGCCTTAGTAGCAGTCGCAATGATATCCCTTATTTGTCCAATCAGCAAAGCAAATACGAACACTCCCATCAACCAGGCAGCTGTCATAAACAAGTACTCAATGGTATTCTCAGGTTTCGGGTTCTTGCCGATAGATGTCGCAGTCTTGGTTGCGAAGTAGAAGCAGCGGATGTAGGCAGAGCCTTGGTTGTCGTAGACCCACCCGTTGGAGCCAAGGCCTATGTAGTCACTCATCCCGTAGTAGGCACAAGCATTAAGGTGGATCAAGTAAAAGATGTAGAAAAGGGTTTTTCCGATACGCACCTGTGGAATAAGGTGTATTTTAAAAAACGATAATATTATAGATGATCATAATCATTATCACGGACGACCTAAAGAAGGTGGCTGGGGTGGACTGGATGCGGAAGGCGGAGGACAGGGTGTTGTGGCGCAGTCTGGGAGAGGCCTATGTCCAGCAGTGGATTGCGATAGGCTGAGTTGATAATCATTATTATCATAAATTATACTTACAGCATACGGTGAAGCAAGCACTCTATCCATAGCCTGGTGGAACTCCCAGAAGGTCTGCAGTTTCAACAGTCTTGGGATACGGAGGATCACTTTCTGGGTGCCGAAGTAGATGTACAACAAGTCCAGAGGGAGCAGGGATATGATGTCAAACTGAAAAAATACATACGTCATAAGTACGTACCCAATTATAATGGGCTGAAAAACCCTAAAATGATTTTTCATCACTTACTAATATTAGTGACAGGTTATTATTGACAAGCTAAATAGTACCTACTTAGTTTAACTGTGTAAATAATTACATAATAAAATAAGTTTCATATATTATTATATTAGTATTAGTATTATTGGGTGTGGGGGAGTCACAACAGCATCCTGAAAACTATAGCTGAAGATGTGCGTGCGCCTGTGTTGAGGCATTTCGTTCGTCTGGTGATATTTTAGGGAGGTATCTCCCTGTTGGTTATCTGGACGGGGCGGGGTGTCTCAGCACAGGGGCATTTTATGGTTTTTGTGATTTGTCCTTTGTTATTTAAGTAGGTACTAACAATAGTTTCTAAGTATTTTGTATACTAACCGGTGGATCTAGTTGTCCCAAAATAAATAATTTTGAATTTGAATTTGAATTATTGTATTATTATTTTTATTATATTAGTTTTATATATATTTTTAACTAAATATATGAAATCTATTTAAATAAACCTTTTTTACAGTTCGTTCAACCGATTTTGAATTCTATTGCGTTTGTGGCATGACAAATGGCAGCTGCAGTAAACAGTTGGTAATGTAACCACTTTTTTGCTTCTAATGCCATTCTTATATCTACGGTATAGAAGTCAAAATCGGTTGAACGGACTGTAAAAAAGGTTTATTTAAATGTCTAATCTTATTTCAAATGTCAATACTAAGTTAGTTATGACCTATACTATTTTTATTTTTTCTTACCTTGTACTGTGACTTCATTTTATAATTTTTCCTTGTCTCGCTACTATCATCGACCCAGAATCCTTCATTCAAGAACATAAGCCTTGGCTTCACAAACGCCGCGTCTAAGATGTATACGATATCGCAGAGGTAGTCGGCAACCATCCAATATGGCGTGTTCTCAGGAGTCTGGTACGGGAACGTAGCGCGAAGAGCGATGCACCAAGCGTTGTAGCTGTAGCAGAAGGTTACAAGGAGAAGCCAGCTGATGTAACGACGACCTGAAAGATAAATTGTAGTGAACCAAACACGAAAGATCGCTTGCAGTGTACCTTCAGCTGGATGTCTAACTCCCGAAGTCCCTAATACTAATGCCCTATCAAGTTGTTGATGCTAACTTTTGAGACTGCCAATCATTTATGTACGATGTAATTCTACAGATCACAAATTGAATAGAACGCCTGCAGAGGCCAGTTCAAAACAATAAGTATCTACAGTCTATATTGTTTGTGTTGGTCAGTATTTATTTATCTCAATTACTTAGACACGCCCCTCAGCAATTTCCTTTGGCCGGTTACGGTTCGAGAATAAACTCATTTAATAGTTCTCAATTATTGTCGTGGCACTTAATTGGCGCCCAACAGGGACTAGCTATTACACCAATTTAAAAAGACTTTACTACAACGATATAAATCACTTACCTTGGGGATCTATGGGCATGAAAGGGTCGCAGAACGACGAAAATCGTGAAAACCCTTTGCATTTTAGTTTACGCGAAGGAGAAATTGGTACAGGGCTTTGCGGAGATTCGATTATTGCGTCCAGTTTTTCTTTCGAAACTGGTGGTCTAGAGAAAGAGAAAAACAAAAACTGTCTAAAGTATTTGTAGGCCAGACTTATTGGTTTATTTCCAACTGATTGCCAAATCAACTTACTCTTCTGGAGAATCATCTTCCGATTTTGACTGTTTGAACTCTTTCAGTTCTGTGTCTACTTCTGTTATCTCATTATCAGATTTATATGCAGGCGGAGGACTAGGTGAGAAGAGTCGAACTTTTTGCAGCTGATTTACGATGCTGAAAGATTCACAAAATTATTTGGTAACCACCAACACTATCATCACACATATTTCTGAGTGATTGCCCAGCGGTAATTAGTTGATTTAACGGGTAGTATGAAATTATCGAATTATGATTAGTGAGGATGGGTGCATAAATTATTTGTTAATTTTCTGTGTTCACCTTTACATGAGTGCCCATCGAATTATTAACATTTTATAACTAAAAAGTGTTGATGTGTTGCCTTCTCTCAGATATAATTTATAAAGAAACAACGGGCAAAGGCCCTCAACAAACTTAGCACAGTTTGGAGGGAGTCTTTGGCCAGCAGTGGGACAGTATAGGCTAGCAGAAAAAAAAAATTCATACCTTTCTTGATTATGCACATCTTCATGAAGCTCGGTTTTGGTTTCAATATTCGAGTTTGTTTGAGTCAATCTGAAATAATTGTTGTGCATATTTATTATCCTATCATCATCTTCCTCCTATCCAACATCGAAGGTGTGTCATAGTAGGTACTTTTGCATTGTACTCACGTATTATGCACCGGTGTCGTGTCGGGTGTGCACCAAGAGCCACATGTTCCTTTTGGTATTGGGGGTTTTTCCACCTGTTTGGCTGACGACGGGTGAACCGTGTGCTGTAAGGGAAGAAATTCAACCTACCGATAATTAACATTTTCAATTTTCAAGAAATGTAGAGAGGCCTAAGAGTCAGAACTCGCTCGAAAGAATAGACCAGTCTCATTTTAATTTAAATATGAGATCTGCCGGTCGATTCTGGAAAAATCTCAACGTGATAACTAAGTTGAAGTGCGCTTAGAGTGAGCTGTGAGTCATGCTAATGCTAGGGATTGACACTATTGACGACTCACTCCACGCTCACTTCACCCAAGTTTTCACGGTGAGATGGTTACAGAATCACACATTGATTGCAAAAAAAAATAAAGCTAAAGATAAATAAAGTGATAAAGTGGGGGAAGAAGAGGTTTGTGGCTAATTAATACTCGTAACAGCCGCACGGGTCAATCGATCAGGTTAAGCTACATTTGCCACAGTTGGTCCCTGCATGGGTGACCATCTTTACATATCAAAACCCCTCCGTGCCTACGAAAGCACATAAAGCAGTTGGTCTCGGCTGTCATTCTTGGAAGTTTGGCAGTCGTTACGGGTCGTCAGAAACCCGAAAGTGACAACCAATCTTACGAAGAGTATTGTAAAACCAGTAACTGTGTTGTGGAGGTCAGATAGGCAGTCGCTTCATGTAAAATATTAGTATTCAGCTCCACCCGGTTAGACTGAAAGCCGACCCCAACATAGTTGGGAAGAGGCTAGGCAGATGATGAGACAGGATGAAGCGCATTAAGGAATGAGCTAGTTTTTTCCAGTCATGAGGTAGTTATTTGAACTCGTGTGTTCTGTTTTCTGAAAGGTCAGTCATATGAGTTAAGAGTTAACAACGGTGACGTAGGTCCGTAGCAGGTTGCAACTGCACCGTCGTAGAAAACACATAAGTTTTCCCCCGTATGTCAACAATCGCCGTGTATAGTAGTTAATATTACCTTCCGGTTGACACCATTTATACTTCACTTCAATAGTAATGCTCTGTGTTATACCTACTTGACTTTGTGACGTCATAGAAAATTTGCCGCCATTGGATAAGACCCAGGTCAAGCATTGTTATATTTGATCGGTTCAGTAGAATAATTAATTTCTCCTAATTTTCTGATTGATATACAACGGACTATGGCAGCGTTTAACGTCCATTTTACTGCAGTCGTAAAAGTCATAACCCATATACGTCGTCCACTCCTTATGTTATTTTCTTGGCAATGAGTGTTATCTATAAGTTTGGTGAGTTTTAATGTCGTTAGTCGTTACCCATTGTGTGATGAGACGGCCATCTTGATATTGGATTAATAAAATCTACAGCTGTCTTTTCTAGTGCTTTTGTTTTCGTAATCGGCGGAAATCGCGCCAGAAATATAAAATTCGACACGTAATTTCTTTGCAAGTACCGAAGAACCCAGCCCGTCTAATCTGTAAAAATCGTGATAACTTAGTGAAGTGTCCCACCTGATGTTAGGGATTGACACTATTGACAGCTCACTTCAATCTCACTTCACCTCAGTTTTCACGTTGAGATTTATACAGAATACATCGGCTGGTCCTTGTTGCATTTGTATGTACAAATCGTTTACTATTATTTTCACAGTCTGTCAGTTCATTATTACTCGAATTTACGACCGCCTCTACTTATAAATTATGATTATGTTCTTAACTGCAAAGGCCAGGCATAATAGATAAATTCACCCGTTAAGACGTCTGGATCCAGTTCCTATACAATAAAGCTATCAATATGTTCATCAATTCATTACGGAGTGTCGGTCGGATGGCCATAATATTTCATTGTTTACTGGCGCAGTAAGAAAGCACTTAACGGCTTTTTTGTATTCAAATCACAGTGAGGTATTCGGAGGATAATGGCTGCGGCTCGATGGCCTCGCCTCATTGACACCCGTATCGGGCCAAGATCTCCATAATGCGGGTCTTTAATTTAGTTATTTTTTTTCGTTTTTAAGAGCAGCAAGATAGTTGGATTCGATTAAACACTTCCGTTTAGGCAATATAATAACTATGTACCTACGGAATGAACGTTGTCTTCTTTTTTAATAGGTACACACGGCGTCACATCAAGCTATACATTTCCAGTTTTAACTGACCTCATATTGTATAGGTTTTTCGTACAATGAGAAGTCAGCTTATATTGGTCTATCTTGATGTGCCGCCGTGCGTACCTCCCGGTAACAACGCATCTCTTAATTTCATTAGCGAGGTGCTGAATCGTATTGCTAACTATTATAAGTGTGAAGTGCCAGTGACTTCTAAAAAGAGCTTAGATGCAGGCTTTAAATCTTCAGTTGCTACCTAATACCTTCAGTTCAGTCTATATCTTAACGCTAGGTAGGTACCTACATCGTAAAATTTTCTTCGAAAAACCTTACTAATACCTAGTCCTCTAGACCGAACTTCGGTCATGGACGCCAATCTCAACGGACACTAGTCATCTACGCGGGAGATATTATAGTGCAAAAAATGTGTGCGCAGACACAGCACCCTAATTGTGTAACACACTATTACTCTCAATTTTAATCACTTTGAAGCATATTGCTAATCTATTGCTCCATATGTTGGAAAATTGTGTCTGCTCAACAACGTAAATAACGCAATGAATGTTTTTAAACTGTCAAAAATTTTATATAAAAAAAAACAACCGACTTCAAAAAAAACACTACAAAGTGAAAAATAATTTTAATTTTGGAAGTCGGTGTCGTTGGTTCCGCATTTTGGTTTTTTGACACCGACTTCCGAAATTAAAATTATTTTTCACTTTGTAGTGTTTTTTTGGAAGTCGGTTGTTTTTTTTTATATAATTTTTTTTATTTTTTACTTTTTAGTTATATCTACCCCAATCAAATTCATATAAACACTACTTGTATGTAAATATCAGTGACAGGAAGCTGCATCTGCGTTTATAGGGTACAGACGTGATGTTATGTTGTGCGATTGCGTAAACAATGCATACATATGCGATAGCAGCAATCGCGGTTGTTTTACTGGTATTAATTATTATTATAATAAAAAAAATTATAACCTTTGTAGTGAGTACATGCGTGATATTATGTTGTGTGATGGTGTAAACAATGCTTAGATATGCTATAGCAACAATCGCGGTTAATCTGCTGTTATTTATTGAAGAGTTCCCCAGATTTCTACAAGATCCCATCATCAGATATTGAAATGGTGACAATGGGACCACACGGGAAGCACCAGCTTTCAAATAAAAAAAGAATCATGAAAATCGGTTCACCCAGTCGGTTATTATGAGGTAACAAACATAAAAAAAAAAAAAAAAATACAGTCGAATTGATAACCTCCTCCTTTTTTTGAAGTCGGTTAAAAATGAAACCCATTGCTACTGATAGTGTGTTACGCAATTACCCTGCAGGTGCACTGACTCTTCCCTCACTCTCATAGTCGGGACGGCAATCCGACATGACCGAAGAGAGATCAGGCGCAGGACCAACTGCAAAAAGACATCGAAAGACCAACAAGTCTTTTCCTAATAGGTCCTACGTCGAATACAAGCTCCAAGGACCTAGTACGTAGATACCAATTGATATGACAAATTAAAAGACCTAAGAGACAAGCATGTTTGGAAGCCCTAGCCATAATGTACACTTCACTGTTGATTAAAGCTAAAACTTAGACAGCGTTTCTCGAACTAAGTAATTGACTTTGCGATATTACTTCATCACATTCGTTCGATGTTACTTCCGGATTAAAAATTACACCAACACTTATAGTAACCCTTAGTAGG
Source organism: Eremobia ochroleuca (assembly GCA_949629135.1). Taxonomy (NCBI): domain Eukaryota; kingdom Metazoa; phylum Arthropoda; class Insecta; order Lepidoptera; family Noctuidae; genus Eremobia; species Eremobia ochroleuca. The sequence continues at coordinate 5,355,918 of OX451393.1, forward strand.
TATCGTGGGTCAAATTTGACCCAGAAGCGAACATAGCGAACATTAAAGTTTTTCTTACATTTCTATTTTTTTTTAATGTTTTAAGTTCACACTAACCAAAAAGTGCCAAAAAATTAGGTTAGTTACAAATGCGTGTAAAACATGGTATTTTTTTTATATTCTAAAATTAAATCAAGATAATTTTGTAAAAAAAAATATTTTTTTTTATTTCATAACTAACCATATTTTGTACAAATAATAAAAAAAATCTACGTTCTACAACAGATTTTTTGGTATGGGTAAAATATGACCCACGATACCGGTAGTGTTGCCAAAAAAGGCGATACCAGCTAAGGGTTAAAATTAATGATGAACAAGCATACTTGGCTTACTTGGAATAACAGGGAGCGGCTTTAGGCACTTTGGGAAATACCTACTGATCTAAAATACATTGGTTGGTAGCTATTTAAAGTAATTGAAGACTGGGTGCGGTGAATTAGCAAAGTCATCTGTAATACCGGAATTAATAGATTCCGGTGTAGATAGGTCGTGTTACTTGGATTACGTGTTTATACAGTATTTTTTTTTACCGTCTCCAAATGTTTACAGGATGTTCTACCCATGAATATGAACAACTTTCACTATGGAACCAACTCTGAGATCACGAAAATAAAATCAGCTTTTTTTTTTTTTTTTTTTTTTTTTCTGTTTTCCTTCTTAGTTAGTTTTAATCATGATCTGGCAGTTTGAGTAATTTATGCGGCCTACCCAAATGTCCTTTCATTGGTATTGTTCGTCGAATCGTACGGCTCCTCAAGTTCTGAGTTGAGCTGCACGATTTTTGACAAATGCGTGCACTGACTGGACAGGTCCGCTCAATCTGTGTGGTTCTTTACTCAAAAGACCATTTCAGACACCAATCTACATGGTCTTCACATGATCTGACCAAGATTATGTCTGGACTTTAAAAGAGACTGTGACCTCTGAGTTTGTTTCGGCCTTTCTTCTCAGAGTAGTCAGATAGGAAACGCCGACCTCATCTAGTTTAAAAAAATATGATTGACATGTAAAAGTGTTTGTACAAACCTACTTACAGAAAATAAATCATTTATCATTTATCATAGCTGTTACATACATTTTGGTCAAGTAGGTATTGAACTTTTGTATTAAACAGCTGATTTTGTTTTCGTGATTTCAGAGTTAGTCCCATTGTGAAAGTTGTTCATAGTCATGAGTAGAACACCCTGAAAAAATTTTGAGCCTGTAAAAAAACATCCAGTATGTTGCTAGTTGGTATGTTGGTAGTAAAACAAATGAAACGTTAATTGGAAATGCAAGTGCGCAATGCTGTTAAAGAGAGTAAGGTTATGCAACATAGGTATCTAATTGAAGTTGTTTTATTTTTATTAACCGTTTGTCTTCCCACGCGAGTATGACGGAAAATATCCCACGAGGACGTACAGACGCCAGCACATCAAACTACCCGAAACTGTAAAATTTTCCCAATCAACTTTGAACCTTATACTTTAGCGATAAAGTTTAATATCTATTAAAGAAATCTGACAGATTGTAGTAGCTTGATCTGCTGGCGTATGTTGTTATATGTATGTTGTATGTTATCATCAAGAGCTACCTATTGATAGAAAACATATATAAAAACGATGCTTTAAAATGATACACAACGTTTGCTATCAATCCCTTCAAACGAAAATCCAATTTTCAGTTCAGCTTTGAGTTTGAAATTCTATATGAAGCTGACATAGCTACTGGCTAAAATTTGGCATAGATACATACTAGAACAGACTAGAGTTTCAGCTTTTTCACAACCAACGGAGACGGTCAATGGATCTTTGAACACCTCCTTTCACGCGGTCGAAGTTAGGTGCAGAAACTAGTATTTTATAATATTTCATCGTCTATTAATGTTAAGAGTTAAAAAAGTGTAAATATATTATTTTTTTATGATTTTTTTTTTTCGTTGTTTTCGATTATTATTAGCAGTTGAAAAGTAAGAGAATGGGTTGCAGCAAGGTACGTTAGGTAAATACTTATATTTACTAATCGCATCGTACCGAGAAAAAATCCTTAGTTACCTATTACTTGAGCGTGCTAATGGGCAGTACGTATGAGAAGTACCTATTAGGTATTCGGAAGCTTAATAAAATTTGAATAGGTGCGGAAACTTTTACCTATGTAAACCTACATGCCTAAGGATATCCATTGAACTGTAGGATATTTCGTAGGGAAATATCCTAAACTTTATTTTTTTAATGTATTTATGTATTTTGTAGACTGCAAAATACTTAAAAAAAATAGTTTTTATTTATTTACAACTGAGTGATATAAATATCAGATATTTTTAATTTTTACTGATTTATTTTCGTCATTTGCATAGGTCAACCTTTTCGTATGTGTAATATGGATGGATTAACAATATGCTGGCAATTTGCTGTAAGTATCTAATGAAGCTGAAAAAACAAAGACGTTCAACAAAAAAAAAAAAAAAACTTACCACGTCAACTTTAATTTCCATAATTTGTAATTCACAAATATACCGATCACATTTTAAAAATAGTTCGTTCTAAAATTGAATTTATGGCGGCAACGCAAATAAGAAAAATATCGGAAGGAATTTTCCGGTCAACGACACACGCGGCCACAGTGGAGGCGTTTAAGCGACTGTTCAAATAAACTTGGCCTGCTTGTAGTTCGGAACAATAACGATAGAGGCGATTGGATCCAATGTTTGGGCCAAAGGGGATCGGAATGGACTGGACTTGCAATCTGCGCCTCCTATTATGCCAACTATTGGGTTGAACCTGACGTGGTTAGGTCTATGTACGCCTAGCGCTACCTACAGGGTAATTGCGGAACACACTATCAGTAGCAATGGCTTTCATTTTGACAGTTCAACAATATTCATTGCGTTATTTACGCTGTTGAGGAGACAAAGTTTTTGAACATATGAAGCAATGGATTAGCAATATCCTTCAAAATGATTCAGTTTATGATTGATTGTGTAAGTTAGCCACATTACAACCTTAAGATGCCATTTCCCAGAAAAGCGGTAGCCGCCACGTAGTGTCTGCCGGTGACTGAAAAGTTAGTGTGTTTTCCTAGAGAGTGGTTTGACATCGTAAAGTCAAACCCCGCTTCCTTCATTTTTATTTATGACATCCGTCACTGCGGCCCTGCGGCCGTTATGTGGCGGCCACCGCTCTTTTATGGAACCGTAGCTTTACTGAACGTCTAATATTTTTACCACGGCATAATCGGTTCTCAATATCTCATACAGTTTCTGCCTATCTGAGAGAGGAAGAATAAAAAGCAATTTGAATAAGGATGTTCTTTTTTACAGACAAAATGGGGCATTTCCGATGCTTCAATCCCTACCATTACGGAATGACAGAGCTCACTTCCCGTTCACTTCACCTAAATCAAATCAAATCAAAATCATTTATTTGTAAAACATAGGTAATAATAATGACATAAGATGTTACAAATTAGGTAGTACGCTATGTTTTGCCAATTGGCATACAAATTGTCATGTACATAATTAAAATATAGTAAATTTTTGTTTTTGAGTATGCGATGGTAATAACTAATAGTAGGTAATAATAACACATACATGAAAATTAAATTTAATTATTCTTAAAAATCAATTTCATTTCATGTCAAAATTTTAAGTCAATCTAATAAAATTAAAGATAAGAAGTTAAAGTCAAAAGAAAAGAAAAAAAAAATTTTGTATATATTCATGTCAGCATTATTCAATTATTAATATAGAGATTGGTCATTAAGAAAGTCTTCTATGGTATAATAGCATTTTTCAAGTAGCAACCCGTTAAGTGTTTTCTTAAACTTCTGCAATGGCATGCATTTTATCTGATCGGGTATTTTGTTATATATTTGTGGAGCAAGACCAAAGAAGCTTTTCTTCATTAGTGAAGTTTTACATTTTAAAAGGCATAAATCATTAGCATATTGAGCACGCATTGGAGTTTTCTTTACTGAGCTAAGTTTTTTGAACAGATGTGGATTTATTTTTACAAATAACGCAGTTTCCAGGATGTATAAAGCCGGTAAAGGTAATATTTTTAACTTTTTAAAATACGGAAAGCAACTATCAGTTGTTTTTAAACCACACATGGATCGCAAACATCTTTTCTGCATCCTGAAAACAAGTTCTCTATTTGTTGAATGTCCCCAAAAAATAACACCATACCGTAGTACTGACGCGACTAGGCATAGGCTGTTAAAAGTGTATCATGATTTACTTTCTTTGAAAGTTGAGATAGTAAATATGCTGATTTACTTAATCGCTTGCAGATTTCCTCCAAATGAGGTTTCCAAGTAAGTTTTTCGTCTATAGTTATGCCTAAGAACTTCGCAGTACTAACTTCACCAATTTCACAATTATCATAAGCAACATTAACTAGTGGTTTCTCAAGTCGTTGGTGGAAGTGCATTACTTTGGTTTTATTTAAATTAATTATAAGATTATTATCATTAAGCCAATGTATTATTTTATTTAAAGAATTATTAATGTCAATTTGATAATTATCTGGATTGTTACATTCTATAATAGCCGTGCTATCGTCTGCAAAGAGTACCATTTTTTGCTGTATGAATTTTGGGAGATCATTTATGTATATCAAAAAAAGCGCTGGTCCCAGAACGCTGCCTTGAGGAACGCCATATTTTACGTACCTTGGTTCAGAGATATATGTGATCTCTAATTTAGTTGCACGACATATTCGAGAGATTTCCGTACATTGTAATCTATCACTTAGGTATGATTCTAAAAGCTTCAGGACGTTTCCTCTAATGCCATAACCATGCAATTTTTTCAGTAAGATTTTATGATCAACAAAGTCGAACGCCTTCGTCATGTCTGTATATATCGCACAGACATGTTTTTTTTTATCAACTGATGTTAAGACACTTGACAGTAGGTCAAACAGTGCCATATTAATGTTGATTTTTTTTCTGAATCCTTTTTGTTCATTACAAAACAGTTGAAATTTTTCGAAGTAAGCATAAATGGAATTATAAATTACTTTTTCTAATATTTTTGAAAATACCGGAATTTTTGCAATTGGTCTATAATTTTCGACATTATTTCTGTCATTTCTTTTAAAAAGGGGCTTAATGATTACTTTCTTTAAGCTATCTGGGAATATACCGTCCGTAATACAGAGATTAATTATATGGGACAGTGGTGGCGCTATGACTTCTTTGACATATTTTATCACTTTGGTTGATATGCCATCGTGTCCGACAGTATTAGTGTTCTTAAGACTGTTGATTATTTTAACTATATCATCATCTGTAACAGGCGACATAAATAATGAATGCGATGTTATATTTTCACTGAACTGTTTTTTTGTCGACGTGCAATTTGTTTGTACATTATTTTCAACAGCCTCAGTTCAGCCTCAGCCTAAGTTCTCACGGTGAGATTTTTACAGAATAGCACTGCAGTACATCGGTATTTTAAACTTCGAAGTTCAGTATGGCAGTCGACCGACTGTTATAAGTATTCGAAAATAATAAAAAAAAAACTTCAATTGTCTTGTTTTTCCAGAGTTTTTAAGGTCTTTACAAAAGAAACCATTTATTCAATAGCACAACAAACACCCTGCGCAAATCTCAATCACGGCCATTAAAACTATTGGAAAATTAAGTTAACTCCTCTGAATGGCGGGATGTGCGGTTCCCGATAAGAATAAATATATTTATTTACTTAATTTAACTCAGAGGGAAATTAAACTTCAAGGAACATAAATGAGTAAAATTGTTGTTTAAAAGGTTTAGGTACCGACTAACCTAGGCACCTATAGGATATGGTACGACGTGCCGTAGTTACATACGTACTTTACTAGAACGGAGAATTCAGTCAAAATCATGGGATAAAAAAAACAATCTACCTAGCCTTCCCAACTATGTTGGGGTCGGCTTCCAGTCTAAGCGAATGCAGCAGAATACCAGTATTTTACATGGAGCGACTGCCTATCTGATCTCCACAACCCAGTTGCTGGGTAATACGATACCCCTTGGTAAACAAGCTGTTGGACTTTCGGGTTTCTGACGACGCGTAACGACTGTTAAAGATCAACGAATGACAGCCAAGACCAAAGGCTTAACGTGCTTTCCGAGGCACGGAGGTCTTGGTATATAACGATGGTCACCCATCCACAGACCAACAGCAACAAGCGTAGCTTATCCTGATCGACTGACCAGTGCGGCTGTTACCTAATACAAAAAATTTTACAACTTATTATCTCTCATTCCGAGGTTGACCATAAGAGGTCAACCTCGGAATGAGAGATAATAAGTTCAAATTCGTGTACTTACACCTTCATTTTGGCATTCTGAAAGTTGTCTTAAGCATAAAATCTCATGACTACGCCGTAAGTTAAGTACTCATGGTGAAAAGTCATAAAAACCGCTTTTTCTTGATTATCTAGGTTTCTGTAGCTCCAATGATGTTGGCATCTATTTCAAAAATTGTAAAGCATAAGCGCTAGTAGGGTGCTGGCCATAGTACCCCTAGTCATGAATATGAATCCAGATACTCGTATTTCCATTTTTATAACCGACTTATCACCTTTGAATAGACGCTACAATAACACTATTAGACCGATCAAAAAACATTATTTTGTTTTCGAATTCTAAATTCAAAAAGATGAAAGAGCCATGTTTTTTTTTAATAATTGCGGCAGGTTTGCAAACGACACGATTTAAAAGGCAGCCCTCGTATTTTTTGTTTGAACCTCCTCTGTGCGGAGATACATTTACTCTCAGCTGAGTTTAATTATCCAAAATCCGATAAAATCTGTTATTAGCAAAGTGATAAATCAATTTTCAAAATTGATCGTACCTACGTATAAGTAGGCACAAACCTATATAAGGTCCCATTAAAATAGATGGACGAAATAGAAATCATTCAGACCACCAAAATAAGGACAATGGTAAAGCAATATATAAGAAAAACGCATTAGGTACTTACAAGACAAATACTTAATTAGGTAATGAAAATACACTAATGTACCGGCAATTTATTATTTTAGTGTCGAAATAAAATCACTTTAATCAGTGTTTTTTTTTTTTGCTTGGATATCTTTGGTTGGACCTACTGAGCGCTGTGTTAAAATTTGTCCATCTATTTTAATGGGACCCTGTATAGGTATAAAAAAAATACATACTTAATTAATTGTAAAGTTTGTACTTAGGCGCCTTATAAGTAATGTATGTAATCACTGTAATTGGATATGAGGTAAGTGGCGAGCGTAGCAGAAATACAGCCTTGGCCAAAAGTATTGAGCACCTTACAAATTTCGCTCGTTCACGGAAAGTATGGGAGTAAACCAAATCTATTGTTGAAGAATTCTTTTGTCGGCCATCTACAAAGGTTTAAACAATGACCCACGCCGCACAGCTAGCAATAAAACACCTGGGTGCAATAAAATGTGTTTTTTACAATTTTTGTATTTATTTATCAGTTCGCTACCATCGCTCGTTGTGAACACATCCAGTGATCTAGTGCGGCTTTTGTATTTTATTTCAGAAGTTTTAAGTGTTATCGTTGCAATATGCCAAAACAAAACGAACTTTCTTTAGAAAAACGTGTGCAGATACAGCTTCTGTATGAGCAAGGGAAATCACAAGTAGAGATTTCTAAAACTGTGAAATGTTCGCGCCGATCCGTGCAATATGCTATTCAGCGATTCTCTACTACCGGATCACATGAAAATAGACCGAGAACCGGGCGCAAACGCATCACCACAGACCGTCAAGATCGTCAGTTACTGAGAGAGTCGTTAAGAAATAGGAAAAAAACATCTTCAGGGCTCGCTGCTGAGTTGTCGGAACAAATTAAGAAGCCAATTTCTGCTCGAACTACTCGCAGAAGACTTCAAGAAGCTGGTCTGAAAGGCTGTAAAGCTAGGAAGAAGCCATGGCTCTCCGATAACAACAAAAAAGCTCGATTGAAATGGGCTTTAAAACACCGAACTTTCACCGCTGAAGATTGGTCAAATGTTGTTTGGTCAGACGAATCAAACTTTGAGGTGAGTAAGTCAATTTAATGCCCTGATACAATTTTATAAAATGTTTTAAAAACCAAACGCATAATTGAATTTATTTTAGTTTTACGGAACTCAATATTTTTCTCTTTATTGCAGATTTTTGGTACACCTGGTGTGACCTTTGTGCGTCGCCGTGTGGGCGAAGAATTTAAGCCAGAGTGTGTGATCCCAACCGTTAAACACGGTGGAGGCAGCATAATGGTCTGGGGTTGCATGACCGATTCTGGAGTTGGCGAATTGTTCGTGTGTGAGGGTCGCATGGACTCTACTAAGTACATAAATGTACTAGAAACTGCATTACTGCCTTCATTCACGAAACTTTTTGGCGACACGAATATGGATGGTGTCAAATTCCAGCAGGATAACGCGCCATGCCACAAATCTGCACGCACTATGAGATGGTTTCGGGAAACTAACACGGAACTGCTTGACTGGCCAGCTCAGTCTCCAGATCTGAACCCCATAGAACATTTATGGGGTTTATTAAAGCGCAGGGTTAGGCGCCACACAATTAACAACAAAGAAGATTTAAAACGCGGCCTGCGCCTAGAATGGAACTCGATTACCGTTGACGACTGTAAAAAACTTGTTAACTCTTTACCAAAAAGAATTTCTGCCGTAATTAAGGCAAAGGGTGGACCCACAAAATATTAATTTTCTATTAATAAATAGTAAAATAAACCCATATAAAACGTTTTGTTTTATTTCTATTTGATACTCCGCATAAAACTGAAAGATATCATGGGTGCTCAATACTTTTGGCCAAGGCTGTATATCTAATCGCTTTGCTTAATTGAACAACCTAAGTACCTACCCACAAGTACCTGCCTATTTCCGGGCCCGGTCGGTATGTACCCCTGGTATCATGAAATCAATAAACTGTCCCTATATCGAGAGCACTATTACCAATAAGAGGCGACAGATTTTGGATAATCACGGATTTCTGTTCACCAAAATACGTTATTTACAGTAAATGTTCGATGAAAATATGCTCTACAGGGAATTTGTTACCAAAATAAACAAAAAAAAAAACCAAGCACCTCAAAGCTACATAGAAAAATTAAGTAAATTCTAGCGAAAACTTACCCTTCGCAGGAATTTAAAACTCGCAAATACCATTTTGAATAGTATTCTATTAAAACAATCAAAATTTTACCACCATTTTATTACTTATTGAGCTTTCTAGATATTGACGAAACCGGAAACCTGCGTCGATATTTGTATCACTTGTCAATTTTACGAGCTGAAAGATTTCTATGCGGCCTAGTGAAAAATGCCTGGCGATGTGCGAATATTCCTTTTACAAGGGACATATTAAATTTGTTCGGATAACCATGAATTTGGGCGGGAAGTAAATATTTGCTTTGATAGTATTGCAGTAAAGCGCCTGAAAGCTCAGCAATGCAGCGCTTTTTTCAGAATCTTGTGCTTTGTTTGAGTTTGAAGTAAATTACACTTTTACACGTAGTCCTAATATCCTGTCCTCTTCAAACCGAAACAAACATTTATCGAAAAAAACAATCAATCATGTGCATTAATGCGCCCAATGAAAATTCTGAGAATAAAAATTAAATGCAACATTTTAATTTTCTGTCATTGTTTTTTTTTTTATTGTGGCAATACATCAAACTTACGGTTGTCATTTTTTGCACTGTTTTGTTTACAAATAGAAATTTACGGTTTCTCAAAAAATATTCAAATAATTTGCTCAGAATTTCATGATTGAAGCGCTGAAGGATACAAAATATATCAAACACTGCGCGCGCATCTCTCCGTTCTATAATTTGTCGGTAAAACAGTGTGGACTACATGAGAAGTGTCGATTATGTTGCAGCCCGATTATGTTGAACGAGATGATTCTAAACCGATACTTTGATTAGTAAAAATACGATAAAAATCTGCTCAAAAACTTGTTACTTATAATAGGCGTGTGAAACTTTGTTACTCGAAGGGAAATTGTAATGATAATAGCAACAATAAAGACGAAATAAGTGCAGTTCAAAATGGAAGGAGGCAAGTGTTTTTATTTTTCTCTTAATCGTTTGCTTGGATACGCACCTAATAAAATCACGAAAATTACTTTCTACTAGTGAAAAAATACTTCACAAAATATATCTAGAAGTAAAGGTACCTACTATTATTGAATTAAGTAAATATAAACTAAAACCTTGCTAGTAATACAAAACTTTAAACAAATCAAGCTAAATCTCAAATCCTTCACTTTACCATTTCTAAGCGGTATTTTTTACGTATTTTATATATAATTAATAGTACTTAGCTTATTGCTTAAATAATCAGTCACCATAATATTAATCATTAGAGTGCTTTAAAAAAAAGAACTTTCTTGGGGTTGAAACACTGCCATGATCCGAGTGTCCACCTAGTATTTCGAGACACAGCCAAGCGGTTGGTCGACCCTTCACGTGACCAGAGGGCTGGCCTATTTTCTGGCCAGACTCAGCATTGCAATAAAACATCGCAATGCTGCTAGTCTTTTGGGCATGTTTCCTAATGACAGCTATCTGGACGAATATTTAGATGCCCTTTGATTATTTCCCCCTCCTTTCTATATACTTGTACATATTATTATTATTATTTTAATATTATGCATTGGCTGTTATCCAAAGTGTACAATAGTCCATTACTCAGTTTCCCCAGTTATGTTGAAAATGTTGGATATTATTAGCTAAACGCTTCATGGTTAATGACATTATGATAGTCCACCGTCACGCACGTATAATACAAAAACCAGCGAGCTACTTTATAAGAAAGGTTGGAATCAATGGGTTGTATATTATATTTTAATAGTATGTATGTGTTTATAACCTATTTATGTATTTGTTTAGTGTTTTTTTTTTTTTTTTTTTATCATCGTCGTGTCAACCAAAGCACCTGCCATCTTATCTCTTCACCACCCTTGGTTGACTGGTAGAGAATGCCTAAGGCATTAAGTCCGCCTTTGTACCTTTTGTGCGAGAAGTTTAAATAAATAAATAAATAAATAAATAATACTGTTAGCTTTTTAAATTATTGAATAAATAACATAATATTAAAAAAAGAACTTCCCTAATATTGTTTTTTTTAGAAGGCAGGAGAAAACAAGTGAACTATGAACAATTGGTAGCTCTGCTAGAGTTTCTTAAAGAACATGAAGACTTGGCAAAGGGTCTCACCAGGGGCAGGCACAGACGTGGCAAGTTTCACATTGTAAAAGCCTGGAACTTATGCTCAAAGAAGCTGAATGGCCTTAAAGACGGTGCCGTAAAAGATGGAAAAGGTTGGTCTAAGGTGAGTTAGTATTTCTATGTGAAGACTATCTTATGTTTACAAGTCGCAGAGCTCTTTATGAAGGAGTTGGTCAGGGGAAGTACTACCAAAATACCAATTACTGCCACCAAACCACATTGCTATGTTCTGGTTTGAACGGGTATTGCTAGGATTGCTAACCCTAGTATTGTATAATATAGTATCATAGTAGAGGACTAAATACTATATCGTCGACCGTAGGTTCAATTGCTGTAAGGGACAAAATACCCAAAATGAGTTGAGTATACAGTTTTGTTCAGAATTTTTCGCTCTATCGAATGGTGAACATAAAAAAATTCTAGCTTAAAAAAAATGTCCCTTACTCTAATGATTTTTGGATCCAAATTTCGAATCAGCCCCATAATAACAATGTATCTGAAAAACTATGCAATATAGGAACTTGAAATGGTGTAATTATCGCCGCCAATCCACTTCAAATAAGGTAAGGGTCTTCCCAATCAACGAATTACCATTACATGGTTTATTTTTTAAGAAACAATAATAAAACTGGCCTTACACTAATGTCTTTGTTGTCTCAAAAAATAAATATCATCCATACTTTAAATGGATTGCACGAGTTTTGACATAGTTGTCCCTTACCCCAATTTGCATTGTCATACTTTAAGCAGTGTCAACGTTACACCTATTTGAATCGAATTATTGCACTATTACCATCCTTTTCTATCTCACAACGTCTTTCTGTGTGCAAAAGAGAGGATGGTACCAATGCGAAAGCAGCGCGCGGGCATAAAAAAGTGGTATCAGTGCGAATTCATCTGTCGTTAAAAACAACAAAAATAATGGCTTTTTGGCAAAACGAAGTGCTCTGGCCCCTTGAAACTTTGTAGTAGGGTAGCAGGTTTCAAGGAGCCAGTGTACTTAATTTAGCTAAAAAACCATTATTTTTATAAATAAATGATAGAAGGGGTAATTTCCGGACGATAAATATTTTCTAAATTCATTCGGCACTTTTTAATTGATTTATCAGAAATTTTTTACAAAGTTTCAAGGGGCCAGAGCACCAAAAAGCCATTACTTTTGTTATATTTTATAAATAAACAATAGAAGGGGTAGTTTCCTGATGATAAATGTTTTCGAAAATTATTTGGCACTCTGTAGTTGATTTTCCAGAAAATTTTTACAAAGTTTCAAGGGGCCAGAGAACTTAATTTTGCCAAAAAGCCATTGTTTTTGTTATATGTTTTTTTTTATAAATAAGCAATAGAAGGGGTGGTTTCCGGATGATAAATGTTTTCGAAAATCATTCGACACTCTTTAGTTGATTTATCAGAATTTTTTTACAAAGTTTCAAGGGACCAGAACACTTAGTTTTGCCAAAAAGCCGTTATTTTTTATAAATAAACAATAGAAGGGGTGGTTTCCGCATGAAATTTTTTTTCGAAAATTGTTCGGCTCTACGTAGTTGATTTTCCAGAATTTTTTCACGTGGTTTCAAGGGGCCAGAGCACTTAATTTTGCTAAAAACCATTATTTTTGTTGTTTTTTATAAAATAAGCAATAGAAGTGGTAGTTTCCGGATGATAAATGTTTTCGAAAATCATTCGGCACTCTTTAGTTGATTTATCAGAATTTTTTTTACAAAGTTTCAAGGGGCCAGAGAACTTAATTTTGCTAAAAACCATTATTTTTGTTGTTTTTTATAAATAAACAAAAGAAGTTGCCGTATGATAAATATTTTCGAAAGTCATTCGGCACTCTTTAGTTGATTTTCCAGAAATTTTTCAAAAAGTTTCAAGGGGCCAGACAACTTAAATTTGCCAAAAAGCCATTATTTTTGTTGTTTTTTATAAATGTAATCTGATTAAATTGTTCCCTTTTTATTATTTAGATAATCACTCTATATTTTTTTTCTAATGCAATAATAACAATATGTTACAATGATATGTCTTATTAATCGTAATTAAGGTTTATTATTCAATATATCTTTAATTATTTCGATTTTTTGCATATAAGAAAGTAGTAGAGCAGCCTTTTCTACTTTTGGAATTCAAACGTTTGCAACTTCAGCTACATGTTTGGTCGGGATTGTGCGCGGTTTTTGCAGCTACTCTTTTATTTGAATAAGAATTCAAAGTAAGTATATGTAAAATTGTTACCATTTTTTTAATAATTTGATTTTACTAAGATGTTTATTAAAATCAAATTATTAAAAAAATGGTAACATAAATAAAACAATTATTAATAAAACAATGTTTATACAATAAAATAAAAATTGTTTTATTCAAACTAATACAAATTTGCTATTACAATGTACAAACATTGCATGTAAGCGACATACAAAAAAGCACACACACGGTTCTAATACATTTTCATGTCTTTTAAATGATTTCTTATAACGATTTCCAAATTTAAGATATCCGTACGTCAAAAGTGTGTACTTCATTTTCTGTCAAAAATCTCTTTACATTGTATTTTTTTCACAAATTTGTTCAACATGTCCTTTACACTATTTTTTCATTAATACATTGGATCCAACGTAGAGGTCAATTTAATGTAAGGGACGGGACTACAAGATACCTAACAAAATACGTTGTTGTAAGGGACATGTATTTTCTTAAATAACTAACTCATTTAAATAAACGTGTACACATGTAGATAGAGCACTAAAATACAAGTTTATGTGTGAAATCAGACCCGAAAAAGGTTAATAACAAAAAAAGTTATGGGCGATTTAGTCCGAAAAAAAACTTTGTCGGCCTCTCCTGAAAAATCGTATTTTGTCCCTTACAGCAATTGAACCTACGGTCGACGATATTTAAAAAAATAAAAGACAGAATTATTGTCAAGATAATGTAGAGAGATTTAAAAATTGCATTAAAAGTCTCACTTTTTTGGACATATATACAGGGTGTCCGGTAATTATTGGATAACCTTGAAATGGCTTGTAGCAGAACTTATGGCTGTTCAGAAAAAAAAAAAAAAACAAATAGTTCCTATGATATGTTTTTTTTTTAAAAGGACTACAAATTTTTACCTATTTTTACATTATTGTACACTACAACCACAATTGAATGAATTCCATCGGTTTTTGTTGTTCTATTGTTATACGCTAATTATTCCGATAGATAGGCAGTAAATAGAATGACTAGCTATAGCAATTTAAAAAAAAAAAAACTTTGATTAATTTTTCAGTGAACAATTAATTTAAAACATACTACTTAGGATATATTTGGTTTTGCATTTTTTTCTTAACGGCCATTAGTTCTGCTATAAGCCATTTCAAGGTTATCCATTAATTACCGGACACCCTGTATATACAACTAGTGACGTCAATGAGGCCTACAACCATTTTCTTCACCTATTCAGATGTTTTTACGATCTTTGCTTTCCCTACGAAATAATAACAAAATCAATTACTAAGAAAACAAAATGGATCACAAATGGGATAAGGAAATGTAGTAAAAAGAAATGGAACTTGATATGGCAATATAGAATAAATACTTCCCCAAAGAATAAACAATTGTTTAAGACATATTCTGCAATGTTTAAAAGAGTTATAACGTTAACACAAGCATCACAAAATAACTACTTCATTAAGCCATCCAAAAATTAATCTAAAGCGGCATGGACCATAAATAATAATTGTAAGACCTGCTTCCCTAAATAACCAATAACAAATTCAAACAGGGATACAGAAAATCAGGAACCCATTAAATATAGCTCAGGCTTTTAATATGTTTTATATTAATCAAGTTACTGAACCAAAAAATAAAACTATACCAGAAATTAACATACGCTTAAATACTTCAAACTCTTTATTTATGGAGCCAACCATACCTCAAGACATAAATAATCATATTACCTTACTTCGAAATAGAAATAGTGTTGGTTATGACGGAGTATGCACTAAAGTTATCAAATTAGTCTCTCAGTATATAGCTCTACATCTCAGCCACATAAATATGAGTATTTCTAGCGGAATCTTCCCTGAGAAATTAAAAACGTCGTTTCAAAGATATTTGAGAAAGTTATTTATAAGTCCTTGTACAACTATCTTGAGAAATCAAACAGATTAGTAAATGAACAAAAGGGATTTCGTAAGCAGAAGACAATCAATATGGCTATACATGACCTGCTTCTCCCTGTTTTGTCAAATATGGATAACAGAAATCCTGTATGTGCTATCTACATGGATCTAACTAAGGCTTTTGATTATGTGGATTATCCTATACTAATCGTATACGTAATATCCTATACGTAATACATAAACTTGAAAAATATATATCAGGGGAAATATATTTGACCTCATTCGATCTTACTTAACGGACATAAAGCAATTTGTAGAAATCACACAAATATCCCCAAATACTAGTTACTATAAAAAAATATCGTTCCGAAAGTGAGATGATTAAATACGGCGTTCGTCAGGGTAGCGTGTTAGGACTCCCGCTTTTTTTGCTCTACATAAATGACCTTCCGAGGCAGATAAAGCACCCCATGGTACTATTCGCCGATGATAGCACCGTAATTATTGAGTGTGATGATCCCAATACTTATGAAAATTAAATAAATATGACAATAAATAGAATTATAACATGGTTTGACAACTCTAATCTATATAAATAAGACTATGCATTTTTTATCAGAGAATACCAAATACAATCGTTGACATTAGCTATTTAGGGACAAAAATAGAATCAACTACTGCTACTAAATTTCTTGGTATTAATATAGACAACAACTTGACTTGGAGACCCCAGACAGACGAAATATGTAAAAAAACTTGTAAATTCACCTATGCTCTCTATAAACTATCAAAAATAGTAAGCCTAGAATCCGTACTAACAGCCTATCATGCCTATGTTGCATCAACACTCAGATATGGCGTAATATACTCGAGCAATTTAGTTGATAGAGAACTCGTATTTAGTGCCCAAAAAAGATGTGTCAGAGCTATGTGTGGCCTTAAAAGTACAGACAGCAACCGTCTAAATTGTCTAAATTCTTACCTTGCCATCGCTCTACGTATACGAAACAAATATGTTCGTCAAGTGTAACATTTCACTATACAAAATAGCTAGGTACTAAAAGTTACTACAGAAAATTACGCGTTAAAAATAAGTCAGAACTCGAAGTGACTCATGGCAAAATTGCACTAATGAATAAAAGTAGGGTAAATTACCCAATTATTGGCACTTTAAGCAATATGGTGGAAAAAAAAAAACTCTAGAAACTTCTATTATTTACATTAGATTTTTTTTATTTTCCGATCAGTCAATTTGTTATATTGTGGCAATTACATTACCATATGTTTTTTCCAGTATTTTCAGTCGACCTATGTCATTACACTTGTTTATTTTTTAAATAGACTCACATACCATTTACTGGCACCTTTTGACATAATGTTGGCATGTACTGGCATACCAGTGCCAATAGTAGGCATCAGTCAAAAAATCAAAATCAAAAGTCCTTTATTCAAACTAGGCTGAGTTGGTCAGATTAATGGCATTCAGTCATGTTCTTATTATTTAATGGTAACTTTAGAGTACCAATGAATTGGGGGGGGTGACAACAATAGGTCAAGTTACCCTACCTTCTGTATGGCCAAAAAATATTTAACAAACTAGCAGAAAAAATAAAAACGTTAAAACTGGACAATTCCAAAACAGAACTATTAAGAATATTGATAGATAAATGTTATTACTCACTACAGGAATATTTGGACGATAATTCTATAATTACTGCTTCAGAACACACACATCAAACTACCCGAAACTGTAAAATTTTCCCAATCAACTTTGGAACTTACATTATAGCGATACGGTTGAAAATCTATTCAAGAAATTTGACAGATTGTAGTAGCTTGACGTGCTGGCGTCTGTACATCACCTCACCTATTTTGACATAGACATATATATATGGACTGGAAATACCTACGAAAAAAGGGTGCCTACCTACAACTCATATTGTCTCAAAAAATGGCTGCCATTGCTAGGGTTGTATCAATCAAGGAACATTGGTGTTACTATAACGAGTATCGATACTAAATACGAGTCGTACTAGTTATCACGTTTGGATCATAATATAGTATACTAACTTATAGTCCGTTCTAACTAAGGTTGCCTACTTTATAGTAACGTATCCTAGTTTATTTTCGATAAAGATACTTTATAATTAGTACTTATAGCACAAGCTCTGCTTAGTTTGGGACTAGATGGCGTTGTGTGAAAGTTGTGGAATATGATTTATTTATTTATTATTATTTTTATACATGTAATTAATATATATCTATTTACTTATTTCAGGCCAAACGGCCAGGCTATTATTAATCAATCATTTTAATACACATTTACCAAAAATGCTGTGGGAACAGAGTTATCATGTAATCTCATTACATCAAGTGTTCTATTGAAACAGCTTTCTTCAAAGTGAAGTGAACAGAGGTACCATTCTTTATGTCGGGGATTAATATTTTCTTCACCAATAGCCTCTAACCACTTTTTCTTTAGTCCTTCCTTTTTAGGAAACCTATAAAAAGTGCAAGTATTTTTATCAATAAATAATTTTGGTTACAGCTATATTATATTAGCATATGAAACTAAAATCAATAGGAAACGTCAGAAGCTATGTGCACGGTTCCAATTGGTGGTTTCTATGGAGAAGAGTCGGCAAGAAACTCCACGGTTACTCAAAATAATTGGCTTTTACAATGTTAATAGGTAGGGGAGGACAGTGTAGGCCTGTCAACAAGTACCAGGTACTTAAAAAAATAGAAGACATTGTAATAATAAATAATATAATAATAATAATTCATTTATTTTTCTCCCACAATATTTAAACATTACATGGAAATATTGTTTAGTAATAATATTAACGTATTCTTCAATATTGTGGGAGACTGGTGCCTAAGCTAGGTTAATAACCTGTGTTATAGGACACCAGGTCCCCACCTCGAGTAACAATGTCAGGACATACTAAACCAATAAATACATCTTAGTTGCGGCAAGTACAATTTTGCGGGAAGTAAGTAAAATGAGTGTGTGTGTATGTGTGTGTGTGTGTGTGTGTGTGTGTGTGTGTGTGTGTGTGTGTGTGTGTTGTGTGTGTGTGTGTGTGTGTGTGTGTGTGTGTGTGTGTGTGTGTTTGTGTGTGTATGTATGTGTCTGGTGTTAGATAGGTGTAGGCGTAAATATTATATTATAGGGGATAGATAATAAAAGGTATACTATAACTTAAAGTACTATGAGTTAACTATAAGGACACGTTCGGTGGTATCGTAAGACAACTCCTGCAGCCAATTGGTAAGCTTAGTCTTCAATTTACTTCTGGTGAGAGAATATATATCGAGAAGACGATGGATTTTATTATAAATTCTAACACTGAGAACGTCGAAGTGGCGGCCCGCGAATGAAGTACGACATTGAGTAGGATTGCTGACTGGATGACCTTTACGTTTCCTTAAAATTTTTTTGTCAAGAGGAAGCAAAGAATGTCGACGTAGAACAGCACGCAGAATGAACAGTTGGCGTACTGTTAGGACTCTTGACTCGGAGTAGAGCAGGGCAGTTGGATAATCTCTGCGTTTGAACTGCATAACCTTTAGGACTGCCCTTTGTGCTCGTTCAACCTGAATTAGTTGTGTTTTACCGGTTCCTCCCCATGCCGAAATACAGTAAGTAAGAACAGAGACACACAGGCTCTGGTACACAAGGAATAGAGTTTCTCGATCAGCTGAGTGTCTGAGTTCCTTGAAAATATATATTAATTTCCTGATTCGCGAGCAGAGTGCTTCAGCATGGGGACGCCAGCTCAGGTGCTTATCAATGTGGACTCCTAGGTATTTGGTACTTGAAACCAGTGATAGGGTTAGGCAAGTGCAATCATTGAGGCTGTGATCCAAAGAGTTCAGGCAAGTGTGGGCTTTGACTATGCTGGAACCTATGGGAGGTGTACTCGTGTGAGGGAGAGTGAAGCGAACAACCTTGGATTTCTCAATATTGAGGGTCAACAAATTAGCCGAGAGCCATGTCATCACTCGTTGAATCGAGCGCTCCACCCTCAGCCTACAGTTATCCCAGTTATCGTCATATATGATCAGCGCCGTGTCATCTGCATAAGTGAAAATATTGCAGTTAGGTATGGGTAAACGGCACAAATCATCTATGTAGAGTAAGAAGAGGGTAGGGCCCAATATACTACCCTGTGGCACACCAAAACTAATGCTCCCATCGTCACTGTACAATGAGTCGATTTTGACACACTGCGAACGATTTGTCAGATAGTCTGAGAAGATCCTGAGTGCCACTCCACGGATTCCAATGCCTTCCATTTTTGATATGAGTGTAGGTATAGAAACCGAGTCAAACGCTTTTGACAAGTCAAGAAAGACACCGAAGCATTTAAACCCCTCATCCAACTTGCCAACCACCACACTTGTAAGATCCAGAACCGCGTCCTCAGTAGAGACTCCCCGTCTAAAACCGTATTGATTGTCTGCTAGTAGCTTATATTTCGCGAGGTATTTGGTAAGACACTTGTTTAGTATTTTTTCGAATACTTTAGACAGGGAACTCAAAACCGAAATTGGCCTATAATTGGTGACGTTGGATCTGTCTCCATTCTTGAAGATAGGGTGAACAACAGCCTTTTTGAACGCCCTGGGGAAAGTACCCGACTCGATGGCGCGGTTACAGACGTGCGTTATGGGAACTGCTAGGACAGAACTGGACTGCTTGAGGACATTGGCAGGGATATTGTCATAGCCAGTGGCGCAGTCACTACGAAGGCTGTCAATCAACCCTTTTACTTGTATTTCGTCGACAGGCATAATGACAAGAGAATTGGGCGGCTGGGGTTGTGATGAGCATTCAACATAAGGGGATCCAGAGGAAGGTTTAATTTTTGAGGCTAGATCTTCTCCCACACTAATAAGAAAGCTATTTACTTGATTAATAGATATTTTAGCATCTGAAGAACTTTGTAGAAGAGCACTTGGTGACTGCGGAAGAGAGTTTTGGTTTATTATACCCTTAATAGCTTTCCATGTGGCCTTGGTATTGTTTTTAGCTTTAAGTAGTTCATTTTTGTCGTAGGATCTTTTCAATTTTTTCAGAAGACTATTGAGGAAATTTCGGTATCGGATGTAGGTAGTTTTAAGAATATCGTTATCGGGGGATGATTTCAATTTTTTGTGCAGCCAGTCTCGGTTTCTGATGCAGCGGACCAAACCTGGGGTCATCCACGGCTTGAGAATCCTACATTTCCTAGGGACTCGAACGGTATAGCTATGTTTTGTAATAACACCTTGTATGGTAGATATAAGTAAATCTGCAGCAAGATTACAGTTTTGTTCATTTAGCACACGACTATAGTCAGTGCTTTCCAGTGATTCTTTAATGTCTGGAAAGTTATAGCGGAGCACGTCAGCTGGTTGTTTAGCTGCGGACATTTTCTTCATCTCTAGACAAAGGATGACTGGGAGGTGGTCAGTGATATGACTTTCAAGGACTATTACTGTGGCAAGGCGATTTGATTTTAAAAGTACGTGATCTAGGCAATTGCCTGATCTTGTAGGGAGCACATGAGCAGGCAAAAGTCCCAGAGAGGCACACAGGGTGAGATAATTACTTGAGTGGCGATCGTTACTGTCTGGTTTGATATCGATGTTCATATCGCCAATCAGAGCTATATTGTTATAGCGTTTTACTGATTGTAGTACATTATCGAGGCTTCGATAAAAATTTTCAAGGTCGCTATAAGAAGGGGAGCGATATACGCAAATGATTGCTGTGTCACCTATTGTACAGATGAGGCAATTTGAGTCACAGAATGAGGGTTCAAGGTACGTGCAGTTTAATGAGGTCTTAGTGTAAATCACCACGCCGTCGTTCTGCGACTTGTTGTCAGTCGTTGCGGAAAAAGAGTAGCCTTGAAGATATGGAAGGGGCCCAGAAACCCTTAGCCAACACTCTGTTAATATGATAACGTCAAATTCAATTTTAGTGTTTGTTAGCATCGTGATAAATTGGTCAAAGTTCTTTCTAAGGCTTCTAATGTTTATATGAATCATTTTTAAATTATTATTTGGTTGCTTAATAAAGTCCAAACATCGTTCGGGGGGGCATAGATGAGAACAGGCTATGGAGAGATCGTCTATTTCATTAGATAATGTATTGTTGTGATTAGCCATTTATTGTTAGATGAATGAGATTGAGCAGCTGGTATTTCTTTTTTTTTTTTTTTTTTTTTGTCTTTGCGTGGACATGTTTCGATACCGAATTATAAGCGGGGGAGAGGGACAACGTAATATAATTTTATAAGTGGACCTAGTAAAAGGGTGTTCAAGGTGTTTCTGGGTGCTAACGTGAGAGAGTGTGTGGGTGTATGGTAGTGGCGTGTGTACTTTGTGAATGCAGTGTATGGACAATAAAAGGTAAACAACAGTAATACAAAAACAACAAGCTAATACAATGAAAGAAGTAATTAATGCATAAATAGAGGGTTTAAAATATAATAGGCATAGTCATTGTTGACCCAATAACATAGTGAGACAGTTCTCTGATTTGATCTGGAGTGGTTTGTCATTAGGGCTCTTACGCAGAAGAATTCGTCCGTTCGAGTACCAACTGGAGTAGTTGTGGATTTTAGCAAACTGGCGAGTCTCATAAAGTAGCTTTTTGACGGTTGGGGGCAAGTGTTCGTCAATGTAGACAGGTTTCCTTTCGCCTGCTATGCCAATAGTCTGAGTGCTAAACTTATCTGGTATGGGGCGCTCTTTGTTGAAAGTTCGAACTTTAGCTAGGAGATCATTTCTTGTGCTGACACGGCAGAATTCGGCAACTATAGGTCTACATAAACCAGGTTTCCCAGGTATGCGGTATACATCTCGAAAAGCGGAGGCCGGAATGTCCATGCCAAGAACGCTCCCCACAGTATTTAAAATGGAAATAAGGTCTTGTGTCTTTTCATTTTCCTTAATCAGAATATTGCGTAGCTCGATAGTTGCTTGACGCGACTGGAAGTGTAGGTCTTGTATTTGCTTATATAATCGGCATATATATTCGGAATTCTCACTTTTTTCTTTTTCCAATTTTGATACCTTACTGATAATGTCTTCATGTTGCTTATTTATAAAACTCATGCTACGCTCAATCTCGGAGTTTGTCGTCTGATTGGAGAGGCACTGTTTTTTAAGCTCAGAGACATCGCTGACTAGTTGCGATAATATGGCGTCTTGATCTGCTTTCCAAGATGTTAACAGCTGATCGTGTTCAGTCTTCCATTTTGTCAGCATGTCAATAAGCTCAGATTTGAATTCGTTTAATGCTGGCCTAAGTTCAGTGTCCATTTCTTTATTCGGAGAGTAGATACGTTGGCGCTTGTATCGTACGGTAATATTGTTTCCGTCTGAGTTTTGGGAAGTATTGGCAGACGTTAAGTCTGATTCAGACAATGATTGACCTAGCATCATAGTTGAATTTGGTGTTTTAGGCGGAGTTCGCTGCATCTTGCAGCAGGCTTTCTTCTAATTAAGTAGATAAGAAATAGAATAAGACAGAATAAACTTCCAATCTGTGCCTAAAGATTGTGCAAATAACGTATTGCAGACTGCGAGCAACTTCGTAATGTAATAATTTAAAAAATTATAAAATACAAAAAGAGGCCGGGTGGGTCAGATTCGAACCTGAGCCGACGCAGTATCGATGGAGGAGCGCTATACAACTGCGCCACGAGATCGTTGTCTAAACTAGTCGTAATTAATGTGTACTTTACTACGAATGTCTTAGGTGATTAGCGTTGTTTCGACGACTCCTTTGTGTTGTAACTGAGGTCAAAGTCTAAAACGGTACCCACATTTAAACTTTTTAGTTCGTTGTGATAATAAAACTGTTCACAGACAAGGTTGCAGTAGTAATTTCACTGAGATATTTCACACAATCGTCACTTATATGTTAAAGATGATCACTGTATAGTTTTGCAGTTATTAGTACACTTTATTCACGGTTTTAGAATTTTAAAACACAGATGCGATCGAGAGTACGTGTGTTCGCGTTGGCGTCACGGGGGGGAATGATGTAAAAGCCAATTGTTTTTAAAAGAGTAACCGTGGAGTTTCTCGCTGGTTCTTCTGCATAGGAAACCACCATTTGGAACCGTGCATCTAGCTTCTGACGTTTCATAAGTGCCCATGTAGGTTTATGTGAAAGAAAATATTTTGATTTTGGTGCTGTGAACCACGGGCCGGACCTAGCAAGGTCAATCGGAACTAATAAGACGCAGGACTATTTATTTTATGTTAACATAGCAGAATATACCGATATCGTTCCAGCGGAGGAACTAGTTCCGGAAACTATTAGGCAACGGTACAACACTATTCTATTATGACATATTATTGTAAACAAACGAATTAATTAACAAAATAATAAAAAGGTCTGTTATACGGAAATTCACCCAAATATCAATACTTTAGCCATAAATTCATGATCGCGTTACAATTATATCATCGAATGTCTATTATTGTATGTGTTATTGCATGAAAACCGGCTACTAACCTGTGCAAAGAAAGTTGAGGTTGATTTTCATTCTTCCTTGCACCACACTTCACAATACAACACACAGGCATGTTGAATTGCTGTTTTTCAACATTTACATGCAGTTTTAAAGGTAAAGTCCTCGTAATTTTCTCGCAAATCTCAATAATACAAAAAATAAACAACCATTTGACAGCTGAACTACCACGAAACTTGGCGACAAAGATGGCTGCTCTGGCACCTACCTACAACCGTGTATAGAATAACAGGGCATCTCCTGTTATATCCCATCTCAATGTATTTTGACGATTTAGAACTTGATTTGACATTAGCATTATTATGACATTGAACTTAATCTATTTGACATTTATTGAAATTAATTCTATTTTCAATTTGTATTGTTATTTGTTATGCATGTACCTATTAATATTGATTTTATTACTGATGTGAAAGTTTACATAATTCTACGAGTTTCACTTCATGATTATACAACGTGTAACGTTAAATGCGCAAAACCTCAGACACCCCAACTGATTTTTAATTCAATTGACAAGTCATGATTTCAGAGAGGAAATGAGTCATTAAAAAATTGTAAAGGTTTTATGTGCTGTTTTAGTTTTACTGGCCATTCTGATCGTTTCTTGCGCCTGCGACGACGCTTTATCGAGGGAGGAGTCGTCACCGGGCCGCTGCGCCGCGCTGACATTGGCTTGCTTGACCTATTAATAAATAGACACGGCAACGTTTTTAATGAAGATTTTTTGAAAAATGTGACCTATATGAAAAAGTGGTTCAATTAATTCTGCTCGTTATTCTGATCAAACTATTTTCAGGTTTTGCGTATTTAACGTTACACGTTGTATATAAAAAATTCGACAATGTCAATTTAATATATGTGTACGCCTCAGGGCAAAACATAGAGGATCTAGAAAACCTCAGACACCCAACTTATTTTTGATTCAATTGACCTATTCCAGAGAGAAAATAAGTCATTAAAATAATTGTAAAGGTTTTATGTGCTGTTTTAGTTTTACTGGCCATTCTGATCGTTGCTTGCGTCTGCGACCGACGACGCTTTAACGAGGGAGGAGTCGTCACCGGACCGCTGCGCTGCGCTGAGATTCGCTTGCCTGACCTATTAATAAATAGACACGGCAACGCTTTTAATGAAGATTTTTTGAAAAATGTGACCTATATTAAAAAGTGGATCAATGAATTCTGCTCGTAATTCTGATCAACCTATTTTCAGGTTTTGCGCATTTAACGTTACACGTTGTATAGCAGGCAGGCTATATTTTGACAGGCTTCGAAAATACTATATTTGATATAACAAAAAGTTGGCAACCCTAGGTATTGCTGATGTTCATGGGCAGTGGTGACCTCTTACCAACGGTTGGCCCACCTCCTTGTTTGCCAACAAATGACATAAAAAAGATAAAAAGGGTTTATATGATGATAAAATGAGATGATTTTCAGTATTGGTGTGACTGGAAGTACCGAGCCAAGAGACGTGCACTAGAGCTGAAAGCCGCTAAAGATGGTGACAAACCCCTACCTGAAGGCATGTTGCCGTTGTCAGCGATGGAAGAAGATATTTTGAATCTCATAGGACAGAGTGCTGTTGAGGATGTGGTCATTATGAATGATCCGCTGTCTGAAGAAGTAAGTGATGATAATGATGACAAATTATTATTGCAGATTCTATTTGCCAGTTGTCCAGAGTAAGCCACTATGATTCTTACCGGCGCTGTTGTATAAAATACACGACTGACCAAATATGCCTGTGTGCTAATCTGCTAATGCAAGCAAACCATTGCAAGATGTTTTTACACAGGTGTGCATTTCTTGTAGTAGTCGATTATGAAGAAACCCATAGTTAAAAAAAGTATTGGTTGGCCAAATCTGTCTGATTGTAAATCCTACCTTTATACCCAACTGTCAAGATTTGGCATTTTTTAACACACCTCACTAGCGCCTACTACAATGTTTTATTTATTTCAACTACTATTACATTTTCATAATTTTAGGGGCTGGATGAAGCTATACAAAATTATACAGACAACAACGAAGACAGCCCAATAAATCAGTATTTTGGTGAGTTTTCAATCTAGCTAAGAATCCATCTCATTAGTTCAGTATTGAAATTAGTTGAAATATTTTTAATGGATTTTTTCTTTTTTTTAGAATCAGAAGATGGGGAGCCACTTACTAAAAGTCGTAAAAGACGACAACCATGTCATGATGATGATGAGGCAGGACCGAGCAGCCCACTTGAAAGAAAACCGACACTAGAAACTACCACGAGTGGAAGTAAGAAAAACTCAAGTAAGCAGCATCATTTATTATTTCAGAAACAGAATCTCATATAGAATCTACGTCAGGTCGGCTATAACTGGTGTGGCGACATATTCATCGCCGCATACAAACTACGCATCATACTGATGTCATGGAAGATCCTGCATCGCGCAAGCAGAGTTTACCGCGCGAATAGCAAACAGGGTGTAAAAAGACCCATCACATAGTCGTCAACTATGCTTTCTGTACATCAAACTAAGTAACTTTGTGCCAAAATCATTGCTGGGAAACGATTTTCATTTAGGTGTGAAAAATCATCGCTGTTTACGGTAGTGCACTACGTAACGCACTCAAAACTTTGTGCTTATGGGTGCATGCGGTAGGTACATGAGTCGTGGGGGTATTTAAAGTGGTGTTATATCATTAAAAACTTGTTTTCGTAAAAAAAAAAACGTCAGTAAGAGTTGGAATTTTCACCTTCAATATCTACGTAACAGGTTCCCAGGTATGGTCCAGTACAAAAAAAAAAAACCGGCCAAGCGCGAGTCGGATTCGCGCACGAAGGGTTCCGTACATGATTTTTTACAGACATGATTTTTTTGCCGTTTTTATAGATCAATATCTATAAAAACGGCAAAAAAATCATGTCTGTTGTATGGGAGCCCCTTAAATATTTATTTTATTCTGATTTTTAGTATTTGTTGTTATAGCGGCAACAGAAATACATTATCTGTGAAAATTTCAATTGTATAACTATCACGGTTCATGAGATACAGCCTGGTGACAGACGGACAAACGGACGGACGGACAGCGGAGCGGGAGTAATAGGGTTCCTTTTTACCCTTTGGCTACGGAACTCTAAAAATGATCACGGATCGGGGGAGTACAAGTGACTCTCGGCTTCGTTAAGTATCGTTTTAGAGCTGTTATATATTGTACAACGTCCCGACATCAACCGACGGACAGTAGCCCACCAGACACAACACCCGTCTGGTCGGAGGATCGTCCCGTTTCTATGGAGGATGAGTGAACTTTACACCCTGTTCCTTATACTTCTACAGCATGCTTTTTTATCGTCTCCAAATTTTTACAGGGTTTTCCACCCATTAATATGAATAACTTTCACTAAAGAACCAACTCTGAGATCACGAAAAAAAATCTGCTGTTTCATACATTTTGGTCAAGTAGGTATTGAACTTTTGTATTGAACAGCTGATTTTGTTTTCGTGATTTCAGAGTTGGTCCCATAGTGAAAGTTGTTCATATTCATTAGTAGAACACCCTGTAAAAATTTGGAGCCTGAAAAAAAAAATACCCGTATAATGGCAATACCGACGAGTTCATTGCAGCTGTAGGCTTGTACTAAGGATCGGCTCTAAGTTCTTAACGCTTTCTGTTGGTTATGGACGCCCAGACATCGGACAAACATTAAGAGGCACCCCCTGGTGCATGTTTTGTATCACTTGCGATGTTAACTTACCTAGTCCCTGTGAAACAGGCCTCTCATTTTCGAACATTTTTTTCAGAAGTTGAGAAAAGATCGTCCAAAAGGCGAAGGAAGGAGCGATCACCAATCAACTCTGACATGGAAATGGGCGGATCATGCAGTCCGTTGGAAAGAAAACCCGAAGTAGTTGCGAAGAAGAATGGAACTGATTGTGTTGATTCAGGTAATTTTAAATTTTACTTCTTTTAGTATGGCCACAAAAGGACTGTCGTGGAACGGTCAAGGAAATGAAAAATACAGATTTACTTAACTGCTTTCACATTTAGGCGACTTTATAGTCGCGCGGCAGACGCGCGACTTCTGAAGAGCAGATGCTTTCACATTCTCGAGAAGTTCCTCAAGGAAGAGTTCTCGCCGAAGGGTGCTATGTATCGCCGGTTTCGTGGCCGGCTACATGACACCAGTTAGAGAAAATAAATTAGTTAATTAATGTTGGGATTTGGCACCCACTTTTAATCTAATTTTATTTTTATTATTTTTAGTTATAGAAGCAATACACACACTAAAAATTTCAACTGCCTAAACATTTTTTCGCCCACTGTATTTTCAACGCAAGAGTTAAAAATTCAACAATGTGTATTTTTGACGCGCTGGGATGCGCTCAGTTGGATTCTCAATGCTCGGATCAACACCGAGAGTTGAAAATCTAGTGTGCGATAAAACCCGCCGCGATATTTTTACGTCCGTACGAACGTAGGCTAAAAGAGGAGGGGCCCGTGGCTAAATAATAACAGCCGCACAGGTCGATCGATCAGGTTAAGCTACGCTTGCCGCGGGTGGTCTGTGGATGGGTGACCATCTTTACATACCGAGACCCCTCCGTGCCTCGGAAAGCACGTTAAGCCGTTGGTCCCGGCTGTCATTCGTGGATCTTTGACAGTCGTTACGGATAGTCAGAAGCTCGAAAGTCTGACAACCAGTCTTACCAAGGGGTATCGTATTACCCAGTAACTGGGTTGTGGAGGTCAGATAGGCAGTCGCTCCACGTAAAATACTGGTATTCAGCTGCATCCGGTTAGACTGGAAGCCGACCCCAACATAGTTGGGAAAAGGCTCGGCAGATGATGAACATAGGCTAAAAAAAAAAGTGTTAATTTAAAGTTATAATACGTTTTTAGAGCATCAGTTAAATATTTCTCATATTCTTTTACATCATATCGGCTCAAACCATTTCCGCGCCCCAGTCCTAGATCCCAGTCAATGTCTCCAAATGGCCCGTGTTGTAGGAGGCTTGTAAGAACCTTATTGGTCCTTTGAGACGAGAAGAGTATTTATAATAGTAATAACATGTATTTTGCTTATATTTTCCACAGATGTCGAGGACAAGGCGTCAGCTTTTCTATCCATAGAGCGAGAGAAAGTATTCAGTACTGGTAAAATTATAAACACATTACAGATGATACATACTGAGATATCCCGACTCACATCTGTCATGGCCGACATAAAAGATTATTTAGTAACTAATTATCGACAAATAAGTGTAACTTAAAGGAATAGGGTTTTTTTTTCTATAAATAAGGTTTTTTAAACATTTTTATCTATTTGTAAAATTTAAAATTGCTTGATAAATTATGTGATATTTTTTATTTTATTTTATTAAATTATAAATAGCGATTAGTCTTTGTTATTGTATTGTAACTACTCGTTTTAAACGTAGCGTACAGTCAAGTGCACTTTCATGGTAACAATTTGACATTGACAGCGACTTTATGTCGTAGAAGTAAGGGTGAGTTTCGTACCTCAAGTCTCACTAAGACGCGCGGTTGACCGTATAATATGATCTATTCAAATAAGCTGCAAAATTATTTAAGTTCACTCCATTGTTCGTTTGTGAAATCTAATTATTCATTTTGTTAACTTGACCCATGAATACATAAACAGTATCAGACAAACCCATTATATTTAAATTAAAAACTTGAGATAATTTTCAAGTCATGGAACAACAAACAGAATGTCATACTTAACAAAGTTAAAATTCCATTGCAACCAAAAAATGATTATTATTAGGTAATGACCTAGAATCATGAAATTTGGCAAGAAGCAATGTCATGTAGCACAAGGAAAAAATCCGAAGACCGTAAATTTGTAGTTACATACCTACAAATTTGTACGGAAACCGGCGCGCGAGACCGACTCCCATTTGACCTTTTTTTAAGTTATGTTTTGTAAAAATGTAATTTAAAAGTATTTAAATGAAGTAAAGGAAATATGATTACATACGGAGAATGTTGAAAGTTTCCTTTACCAACATAATCTAATGTATTTATTTATTTGTTAAACATTTTGTAGACTTAACAGGTCAACCCAAGGCGTCTACAAACAAGTTACATTTAGTGATATACGCGTACAGTTATGTATTTATTGTTAAAATAGGTACTGTTATTATTATTAACTACAATTTCTTAACTACTAACTTATAGTGAATACAGCTTAGTCTAGTTACGCAAAACCCATATTTTAAAAGGTAAATAATTAAGTTATCTTTAAAATGGTGAATTTTTATAGATGTGAGCTAGATGGTTTTTGCGACATTGTCAATGTTTTCCAAATGCATTACACTGTGTAATAATAAACATAATCTAAAACATTTACATGTTATGTTATTAATAAAATGCTCTAATTTAGCATACCTATATGTGTTTTCGTATAGATGCGATCTTCAGTTAAAAATCCTTAAAAGTATGTTATCATTGCCTTAACTTTTATTAGTATGACAGTGTGTGAGATGGACATTTGTCGCGGATAAGTGCATAAGTACTTATCAAGTTGTTAGTACTAATGTGTCATCTTATTATCATAATGTGTGTAGTCATAGACTGAATAATATTAATTATGTATAGTATGTATGCTGTTAGAATATCTACCAATAAATTACAGGTCTGATTCAGTTCCGATACTAAAATGTTGTTTTGAATTATAAATTCATGTATTGTATTCAGTACCTATGACACGACTTAAATGTTCCATCGATATGTTTCCGTATAATTATGAACATCGTTAGTTTATAATATATGTCGCGAGATTATAAACTATCGAAAAATTGTGAACTGCAACAAGCTATTTATAATTTGACGCATTATTTTTCGATAGTTTATAATTTATGGCAAACTGACAAATTGTAAACTGGTATCAAACTTGATTAAGAAGGATCGCACCTTACGCTTATACTAAATAGCCAAGTAACTGCGACCTACCTGGAAGTAGCGCTCGCCGGCCGCTCCCGCGGCACCGCTGGCTTCGCTTGCTCGGCTCGTTTCGCTCGCTCAGCTCGCGCTCGTTTGGTCACAGTTCTAACCTCTCCTAACTCATTTGTCGGGGGTGCCCTGGCTTAGTTACTGCAGCCATTTCGGCTACCGCCAAGACCTACAAGTCAGGGACGGTTCACAATGTTTCGGGTGATAAAATCGGACAGATTGTGAACCCTGTCAGTAAGTGCTGGTTCGTTCACAATTTGACGGTTTGATATGGATACATTATAAACTATGGAAAATTAACACATTATATTCTAAGCAGTTCCCAAATTTATCGACAGCTTACAATCTCGCGAGATGTAAACGGTTCAAAATCATACATCAGGATATACTTAATTGATCGACCAAAACGAGTGATAGCAATGGGTAATTGACTACAATCAAAAGTATTAATGAATTAATACATAAAGTCGTTACTAAAAATAGACCATTTGTGGAAACATAATTAACATCGATAGAAAAATATAGAACTTATACACGTTTGAAGTTAATCTTCCATCCTTGTCACAGGAAACGACCACTGGTGCCAATTCTGTTGTTCACAACATAAACTAGATTTAAGTTCAGTGCATCTTTTTCTTTCTATTTCATTAAGAAAAGGACAGAAGATAAATATTAGTTTAGTCCTGGCCCAAAGTGATCCCAAAGTGATGATTCCTGAAGCGCATACATTTCTTGGAAAATCTGTATGTATGTAGGTAGGTAGTCTGCTCACGCGAGACGTGACCCAAGGTCACACCTAATTCTACAAATAAATTCTCAATGGGCGTTTTCATTGATAAGTTTAAGGTAGGAACTGACCGGGAGCGGTTGAGTGTTAATTGTTCATCCGATCTATTCTGTAAAAATCTCTCCGTGTAAACTTAGGTGAAGTGAGCTGTCAGTGCCTAGCATCAGGTAGAATTACAACTCACTTCACCTAAGTTTACACGGAGAGATTTTCACAGAATAGCACTAGGTACTGGTTCGGCCAATCGGACAGAACATCACTTCCCGATGGATAGTTTTGTACCTACGCTACGCGAGCTTTGTGCTCTACATTCACACCCTTTTGTCTCCTATCAAAATGAGTTACAATACAACGTGTAACGTTAAATGCGCAAAACCTGAAAATAGTTTCATCAGAGTAACGAGCAGAATTAATTGAACCACTTTTTAATATAGGTCACATTTTTCAAAAAATCTTCTTTAACCTTCAAGCAGTCGCGCGGCGTCGAATCGACCGCGATGCGATCGATTCTCGATACATTTATGATGCCAAATTGCTTACAAATCCAAAGAAAATTAGAATATTATTTTGATTTTATAATTTTGTTTATGTCCTAACATAATGATAATGTGATAAATACAAAAAATATTAAATAATTAGTGTTTTAAATCCCTGAAATATCCTATAGGTCTTTTAGGTTACGCGCGACCGCTGGCGTTACAAATGTCCGCGCGCCCGCTTGAAGGTTAAAAACGTTGCCGTGTCTATTTATTAATAGGTCAAGCAACCCAATGTCAGCGCGGCGCGGCGGCCCGGTGACGACTCCTCCCTCGATAAAGCGTCGTCGCAGACGCAAGAAGCGATCAGAATGGCTAGTAAAATTAAAACAGCACATAAAACCTTTACAATTTTTTTAATTACTTGTTTTCTATCTGAAATAGGTCAATTGAATTAAAAATCAGTTGGGGTGTCTGAGGTTTTGCGAATTTAACGTTACACGTTGTATATGGCGCATGTAATTTTTCACGTTTACTTCACATTACCTTATCTTCTCCCAGTATCTAACAACTGCTAGTGACAAATACATTACACGCAGTTAGATAAGATACAGTGGGACAGTTAGCAGGTTACATCCGGAGTTGTACCTTTAGAAACTAGGACAAAACGGGCGTTCAAACGTTCTTGTCCACACCTACTTACGTTACGTTTCGTTAGCGGTTAGCGCGGGGAGCAATGAAAGACTGGACTATATTTTAGAGCCAATGGATTATTGCCGTTCTTATTATCAAACTTAAACTTTCCCGGACAAACAATAAATTAAGTCAGCAGTAAGTGGTGGACCAGTGTTAACGGTAACGGTCGTAGGTTCGAACCCAGGCGCTTTACGTTGTGTAAACTATTTCATGCCCACTGCTCTTAAAACGGTGAACCCGGCATGTCCTAGAACCAAGAATTCGAAGATATGTGACATCTACCAGCCCGCACTGGGCCCGCGCGGTGGACCACGGCCCACTCCCTCTCACCGACAGGAGGTATGTGCCCCATCACATTATAGGCTGATTATACTATTATGCTAGGAGTACCGTCCGTCACAGTGGAGTCCGAAGAAGCGAGTGGGCGTCGGACTGAGCCATGTCGCCGCCGCGCCGAGCCTTAGCGTGACGATGTTCAGCTCACAGTTATCAACCGAGCTGCTGTTACACGTCTATTTCAGCCTTTAGGCCAAAGGCATCCTTTTCTATCCCCTACCCTATACTGCATTATTTTGTTTACCGTGTACAAATTTTTACAGGGTGTTCTAATCATGAATATGAACAACTCACTATGGGACCAACTCTGAGATCACAAAAAAAATCTGCTGTTTCATATATTTTGGTCAAGTAGGTATTGAAATTTTGTATTAAACAGCTGATTTTTTTTTCGGGATTTCAGAGATGGCCCCATAGTGAAAGTTGCTCATATCTATGGGTAGAACACCCTGTAAAAATTTGGAGACTGTAAAAAAAAATCATCGGGTATATTTTATTGAGAGAAGTGAAAACTAAGTATATCGTCATGTTCTACTCCTCCAATGTTTTGTTGTAATCCATGTCGTTGTGGTTCCCAAGACAGTTGTATCATTTCCCTGCATGGGACTCGACAAGCTTTAATGTTGCGGCACTTTTCTGGATGGTCGCCCCTGTAGAATCTGGGGTGCAATGGTTGCAATTACGAGTAGGGTTGTAAGATATGGTAAAAGTTGAATCGTAAAAGAACCTCATGCTCCCAGTCAGCGTCCACCTTAAGACGTATATCGTACACAAATACAAGCGAATTTCAGCCGTATCAGTGTTCAACGTCGCGGGATCAAATAGTTCAAGTCATGATAATGTATGCCCAGGGATGTCGCAATGGTACCTACGTTTAGTAGTAGTTCGCAAGCCATGTATCAATACAACGCTCCACGTTTCTAGTAATTAGGGCTAAACAAATAATTTATAATGAAGCATGTGATTTTTATTCTAGTGTTGTGCTTAATAAGGTAAGTTATTCTTTGAAGTTTTATTTTTAAAGAAAGGTAAAATACAAAAAAAATGTGAATCCTCTGAGTGACACAATTTGACGTAAATTGGGGTCAAATGACTAGTTACTAGATTTTTATACAACGTGTAACGTTAAATGCGCAAAAACTGAAAATAGTTTGATCAGAATAACGAGCAGAATTAATTGAACCATTTTTTAATAAATCACATTTTTCAAAAAAATCTTCATTAAAAACGTTGCCGTGTCTATTTATTAATAGGTCAAGCAAGCCAATGTCAGCGTGGCGTAGCGGCCCGGTGACGACTCCTCCCTCGGTAAAGCGTCGTCGCAGACGCAAGAAACGATCAGAATGCCCAGTAAAACTAAAACAGCACATAAAACCTTTACAATTTTTTTAATGACTTATTTTCTCTCTGAAATAGGTCAATTGAATTAAAAATCAGTTGGGGTGTCTGAGGTTTTGCGCATTTAACGTTAGACGTATAAAATAAAATGAGCCCTTACAATACTAAAGCTATACCTACCGATTGACCTATTATAGGTATGACTTAATATATTTTGCGTTTCTTAACCCTAATAAGTGCGTGTATTTCATAATGCGCTATTACTTTCTGATTCAGCACAAAATTAATTAAATAGGTACTTTTCTGGTCCTGACAGTCACATCCTCTCAATCGCTCCACAATCCTCACTACATATTCAGACCAACTGCCTGTTAAACAATAGCCAGTAGGTCTACCTACCCACCTACCAACCCGCACCTACCTAGGTAGCTCATAATATGTTCTCAGCCTTATTTTGCCCACTTTAAGAATAGTTTTTTTTTTATTTTCCTTTTATTTACCATCTTTCGCGAATCTGAAACAGCTATTGCCACGATTATATTTAAGCGTGTAATATTATATAGTCGTAAGATAGGATATATCATTTTCTCTGGCTCTTCTACTGCCCCCCCTGAAAATCTCAAACGCCCTCAAGGAGGCGTTATCGCCCACGTTGAGAACCTATGGTCTTCTTGTCGTTTCTCTGGTAAAGGGACTATAGTCATTTCATGACGAAAACATTGGTTCATCTTCCATTGATCCTTCTTGTCAAGAGTACTGCCCAAAATTTGGTAAAACGATACCTAGCTCCTAAAATATGTTGGCCCTTCGAGTCAGATCTGAACTAGGGACCGATGGATGTACCTACAAGCCTTGGACGTTTCTCACTCAGACAACAACGTTATTGTTTTAGACCGTTTGCGTTATTTTATTTTTCCGACAAAAATATTCAGGTTCTTGTTGTCTTTATCTAGCTACCGTTTTAATTTTATTATCAGCGTCACTTTAATCAGCTCATTAGTAATGCAATGCCACCATTGTTTTCCAGTGTATTTGGCAGAGTCGCTGAAATTGAGCAGGATCAAGATGATATTAGTAATTCAATAGCAGACGTTGAACCAGTTAAAACCCAACAAAGTAGCATAAATAATACGAATGTAGTAAAAAAAGATAGCGATAACACAGTCCACGAGAACTTGATTCATGAAAACAATAATAATATTACTAAGAAAACGTGCAGCACACGGAAAGATGTATCAGATAACTTGTTAGATGCAAATCACACCGAAACAAGCAATAATGAAACTTGTGAACCAGAACATAAAGTTGACAATGGAACTGCGTTGATATTGACTCCATACCTAAAAGAAGGACGAATAAAAGATGCGAAAAAAGCTGCTAGAGTGGATTCAAAGCATTTGTTGAGTTTCAAGAGCTACTCTGGTTTCTTGACTGTGAACGAGACGTACAATTCGAATCTTTTCTTCTGGTACTTCCCAGTATTGAACAAACCCGTGAACGCAAGTCCATGGATCATTTGGCTTCAAGGAGGGCCAGGGGCCTCCAGTATGACTGGACTCTTTGACGAAATTGGACCCTTCACTGTTGTAAACGAAACTTTGAAACGTAAGTATTGTAGTGTTTACAATCATCATAACGTTAACTGCCTAATGGGCATCTCAAGTACCTACATATTCAGGAAATGGCACAATGTCTTCAGGTATGTGTCTTGGTCCTTCGAGAAGAAATTCCAACTCAAAATTGTCTCAAGACGAAAGTCTTTGACCAGTGTGTGTTGCCAGTAATGGCACTGAAACGTTGTCGATCACAATTTAATGGGCCTTATTAGAAGACTAACAGTCGCCCAGAGGTCTGTGTGTGTGGGGTGTTGTCTGTGGTTGTTAGTGTGGTGTTAGAGGGCAGAGGGAGAGGGCGCGAGAGGCTTTTGAGTTTCCCTAGGTGATCGAATCAAAAATTAAGAGATCCGTCGGAGAACCAAGGTTACCGACATTGCCCGAAGAATTGGTACACTTAAGTGGCAGTGGGAAGAGGATATTGCGTCCAGAACACGCAGAACAAATGGACGATGGGGCCGAAAGGTTCTGAACTGGCGACCGCGTACCGGAAAGACGTAACGTTGGAAGGCCTCCCACAAAGTGGACCGATGACCTTGCAAAGGCCGCAGGGATCCGCGGGGTGTGACAGGCACAGAACCGGTCCAAGTGGTGGTGCTTGGGGAAGGCCTATGTCCAGCAATGAACGACTTTGAAATGATCAATGAACTAAAGTCACGTCTTGGGTATCATGTTTTTCAGTGATATTATCCTCACTACTAATCATTACATTATTTATAGTTACAATGTTCTCACTATTGTCTCAGTCTCCCTGTTAAACTTTGTCGACTCCATCACTGACTGAGCCATTAAGATTTACTCAATGTTACGTTCCTTAACTAAAGTAATTTGGCTTGCAATCGCAGTTCGTGGGGTCAAATTAGAACGATTGTGTATCGGACTATCGGTTACATTAAAGTCTTATTTGGCCTGTCTGTGATACGTTAATTATTAGAACTTTTAGACCTTTAATTTTATTGCTAGTCATCATCGTTCCGTCTTCAGGCGTCCTTTTTCTAATCAGCTTGCAATAAAGTATTTCCGCCTATTATGTATCTAAACTCTTAAAACCTACCTATTTTAAAAGGTCAAGCCCTCAAACTTCTGGCAATTTCAATTTGATTGTAAGCATACCTACTTGTAAAGAATAGAAATCGGACAAATTATTTATTTGTAATGGATATAAATATTTTGTCCTAGGCTTTCTTACTAAAACGTGTAATTCGCTCACTAGATAAAAAAAAAAACGTTTCTTTTCTTACTCAGTGACCACAGAACCATAATCAAGAGAAACATTATATTGGCCTTATCTTAGTATTTACGAGGTAATTACAACACAGGAAAATATAAAGCAATAATTTATTGTATGAATTCCGTGGTTATAACGTCTGCATTTAATCAAGTAAAAAAAACCGTATCATTAGTATTCTGAGTTAGCAATGATAGAGTACTTAATTGTTTGTATTGTTGCCAGAGGTCATTGGTTATGACGTATTGGTACAAATAAAAGAAAATCTCAAGATTGTTGTAGGTTTTTTCACTGTATGTAGATGGTATGACTATACCGGATCTTCCCGCACATTAAAAGCTATTGCCCCTTGATTTATGAGAAACGTGAAGTATTTTAGTGGTATGTAGTTGCCATCTGGTGCTGTCAAATGATTTCCATATATCTGATAGTTCCGTATTATTGCGTTCACTGACCATTCCGTCGTCAGTCAAACCAAAAACCGCGGATTTTGATAAAATAACCAATGGAGATGTTCCATACAAGCTTATTCCGTGTGGGTTGTTATTTCACTCCTAACACGCGTAGATTTCACCGATGCCTAGCACCCTTTGTCGTGCGCCTGCGATTACCTACCTACTTGTGGTGTCGTTCCGCCAATATAATACCGATGCGATGATGATATAGTAAATTCCAGGCAATCCGTACACCTGGCTGCACAACCACTCCCTGCTGTTCATCGACAACCCTGTAGGAACAGGATTCAGCTTCACCGAACATGTCGACGGATACACCACCAACATGGCAACGGTATGACGTGATGCATTTATTTAGGTACATTTTTCAGTTTACCTTTAGCTGAGCTAAAAATTCATAAACTAATAGTTGTCTGGCGCTGACTGCTTGTGAATGTGAGATTTGTGTTTGTCAACTACGCGACAGGAGTAATCCCAGAAGGCATCCATAATACACGGTAACCCAGTTGTGGGACAACGCTAAATAAAAGAAAGAACAACAATAACTAACCTAACCTACAAATCGAACTCCTGACATTCGCTCGCCAGCAGACCTTAACAGTTGGGTTTTTGACACTGCACATCTTTATATTTTAATTTTTCGGACTTAAAAGACCAAAAGGCCATTTTACGAACATTTTGCTTCCAGTACGCCAACCACCTCTACATAGCTCTGAAGCAGTTCCTGCAAATGTTTCCTGAGCTGAGAACAGCCCCGCTGTACTTGGCAGGCGAGTCGTACGCCGGCAAGTATGTGCCGGCAATGGCGATGGAGATACACAAGAGGAAGGACACACCTGGTTTTGATATTAACCTTGAGGTAAATAAGAATCTTTAATTATTTTGGATGAAAGATTTAATTATTTTGGATGTGTTCTTAAAAATCCGTATAAGTTAGGGATAGTCCACAATCTTTGGGCCTTGTCCAATAATGGGCCGATAAGGGCCTGTGCCCCTTTCATAGTGAACACAGGCTCATTCTTTTTCTTTGTAAGTATAGCAAAATCACTCACAGAGATCAATCTCATCGTTTTTGAGGATAGTTCAGATACTCAAAATTCCATCTCAATCGTGTATTTACTTAGGTATCTATTTCTATCGTGTATATGTATATTCCTCTGATGGGTAAAGACATTATTATCTCCCCTTGATTTCCAAACTGCACCTTAGCGATATAGATTTTCGCAAAAGTGCGGTTTGGAAATCAGTCCAGTCCAGTCCAGTCGGTCGATTCTGTAAAAATCTCACCGTGAAATCATAAGTGAAGTGAGCACTTAATAGTGTTAATCCCTAGCGAATGACAGCTCGCTCCACGCTCACTTCACCCAAGCTTTCACGGTGAGATGTTTACAGAATCGCACGGCAGGTCACCCCGAACTCATCAATTTACTATAATGTTTACAGGGTCTGATGGTCGGCAACGCATACGTGGACCCAGCAATGATATCGAACATCGCCTGGCCGTTCTATTACTTCGGTCTATTGGAGAAGGAGCAGATTTTGACCCTGAAGCCGCTGATCGACTCGTTCCAGCAGGAAATCAAGGCTAACAGGAGCATTGAAGCTAAGAACGTAAGTCCTTAAATTTTGACGACAGACTTTTGGAGACATAGGTGGAAGATATTCTACTTGTCTCCTCATACGAGTATTGGAGGTGAAGATGAACTCCAACTTGCAGTTAATAATATTATAATTGCCACACACGTATTATAGTTTAAAGTTAGGTATGTACACTATTAGGCACAGTCATATAAATAATAAAACTAGTAGGGACAAAATAAACTAATGACTTAAATCTAGTCCATGTTCCGCGACAGTTGACAAGCAAGAGAAGGACGCTACTTAAGGAACGATATGGGTAGCGCCCCTGATCGTAGCTTAGTGTTGTCACTTAACAAGGGTGCTGCCGGGTTCCTGACTATCTTTTAAATAGTTCTATAAACATAAAACAGGCGACGACACGTATTCTAAGGTGCGTTCACACAAGACTTGTCTCTAACTGGATGGTATGTTTGGAAGTACCTATAGTGAAAATGACGATAGATACTTGCCTATCACTGATCCACTGGAAGGTAAGGGTCTCTTTTGGTACTTACAGAGAAAGATCGAGCATCGGAGCCAAAGCTTCGATAGTTGATAACATTACGCTAGTTTACTTCGTGTTGTTGATTTCAGATTATAATTTCCCGGCTTTTTGCAAAATATTTTTCGTTGTTCCAAAGGCTAATTTAAATCAGAAGCAAATGGCTGGTCAGTCTTTACTCGACCTGATTGCTCGATCTATCAATGTTGGTCAATATTGTCGATAAATGACATCAGTGCAAACATTTGAACGATTTTTTGAAGTTGCGTGAATTTTGTTGCAAAGATGTTTGATTATTTTGAAAAAAACAGCCGACATTTTGAAAAAAAAAAACAAAATGGCGGACAGGTAGGTATGCCACAGAGCTCCAAAGCACTTTACATCTAGACATCTAAATCCACAGAAATGGAACAGCCTCATCACAGTCCTTCTCTTCATCACCCACCAAAAGCATGCCTACAACTTCCTTAAAGACGAGCTTCCGGTGGGCAGGTACGTCAACTTCCTGAAGTCTTCGCAAATCAAGAGGGCCATCCACGTCGGGGACATCAAGTTCGGATGGGTCAATATGACCGTTAATGTGCAGCTGGCTCCTGACTTCTTGAGCACTACGAAGCCAATGTTTGAAACGCTGTTGGAGCATTATAAAGTGTTGACTTATTGGTAAGGGTTTTATTCTTCTTCTTCTATGTCTCAGTAATATTTTACTAATTAGTATTCAAATGTGAAAGCTTGTTCGAATGTTCGTAACATGTAAACGGGTGGACGGATTTGGACGAAATTTTGCTCGCGATTTTTTTTTTAGATGAAGGCACCCTCTGTGGAAGTCGTTCAATGTCGCTGTGAATAGTAAGATATTGTATACTGATAGAATATCGCTCGTTGTGAATTATCAATCAAACACAATATTATCTCTTAATTTAAAGATATCGGTTACTTTATAACGATCAATTTTCCACAAACTTCCTAGTAGTTATTCGATCCATACAATGGAATGCAATAATGCTTAATTAAAAGCATTTATTTAAACTTTTCGCACAAACGACACACATAGAAAGATATAAAGTATCAAGTTGCAACTGTATCAACATTCAATATATCTACTCGTATATACAGTGTGAGTCTTTATAAAGTGCACATATTAAAAAGGGTGAAAATATAAACAATTTTATCGACGGAAAAAATGTCAAAAAAAATATTTTTTTAAATGGTAAAAAATGGTAAAAATGGTAAATTTTCTTCAAAAAATCATGAATAATTAATTTATGAGGTTTCTTTTTCAAAAAATTATGGCTTTATTAGCTTGGCCTATTATTAGAGATCATTATTAATTTTGTTTTGTTTTAATATGACATTTAGTTTAAAAGTAGTAACAGTTTGTTTGCATGGGGTACCCAGACGAGAGTAAAAAAATTAAAATTTAAATTTTTTTAGATTTTTTTTGACATTTTTTTGTCGATAAAACTGTTTATATTTTGACCCTTTTTAATATGTGCACTTTATAAAGACTCACACTGTATATTATAATAGGGAGACACCTCTAAAAACACGAAAAAAAAAATCTGCTGTTTAATACAAAAATTCAATACCTACTTGACCAAAATGTATGAAACAGCAAATTTTTTTTTTCGTGATCTCTAAGTTGGTTCCATAGTGAAAGTTGCTCATAATCATGGGTGTAACAACCTGTAAAAACTTGGAGACGGTAAAAAAAAATCATGCAGTATATTAGTAATTATACACAGACAAACGGCCAAGTATCGTCGTTTAATAAAAAATCACCTAGGTAAACTAGGTGATTTATCTAGACTGACAGTATGGCATTTAAATGGTTCACGAACATTGTTTTTTGTGAACTGTCATTTGACCTAGAGTCTGGGAAGTGTTATATGTATCACAATTCACAAACCAGACGTATTGTTCCTACGTTTTTGTTTGGCGCACTGCACTGCAAGGCTTACAGTAGCCTTTCTATTTTTTTTTTCTATGTTTGAAATAGTACTCTTTGGAGTAATGTAGTTCAGTAACAAAGTTGAATTCATAGAGGTTTATGCAAAAACGTTGCTTAAACTTAAGTAATGATTAGCGAATGTTTAACCATCAACTTTGACGTTTAAACGTCTGTTAACTTTAAGCAACGTTTATAAATAAACCCCTTGGTGGTTTGATACAGCTTGCAGTCTAATCAAACCGAGTTAACTATATATTTAACGAGCAGTGACTGCGTATAACAGGCTGTCAGGGATATCGACGCGCAAGCTGTGATTATACAGGGTGAAATTGAAAACATGCGACAAATCGAAATGGGAGATTGTACTCATCAAGCCATCATTATGAACAACTTTTACCATGGGACCAAACCTGATATTGCGAAAAAAAAAACAGCTTTTCCCTACATTTTGACGAGTTATGCGATCATAAATG
This sequence comes from Eremobia ochroleuca, assembly GCA_949629135.1. Taxonomy (NCBI): domain Eukaryota; kingdom Metazoa; phylum Arthropoda; class Insecta; order Lepidoptera; family Noctuidae; genus Eremobia; species Eremobia ochroleuca. The sequence continues at coordinate 5,398,255 of OX451393.1, forward strand.
TAGGGAACAGCTGAATTTTTTTTTCGCGATTTCAGGTTTTATCTCATAGTAAAAGTTGTTCACAATGATGAGTACAATCTCTCATTTCAATTTGTAGCATGTTTTCAATTTCAACCTGTAGACTTAAATTATAAAAAACTAGCGACCCGCCCTGGCTTCGCACGGGTGCAACGGAGAAACACTGATAATTTTAGAGCCATTATTTCTCGCAAAAAGTATAGGATACAAAATGCTTATTGTGGGTTATCCCTAAGAGATAGACATATACCATCACGGACTTTTTTGTAGACCTTTTTAAGGTGTACAATACTGAAGTACATTATTTTGATCTATCTCGAAGGGTTCAGCCAGCGTTTAGAATGTAAGCGCAAAAAAATGTGTTTATTTACGACATTACATTAGAAACCTCTAAAATTGTCAGTGTTTCTCTACTATATTATGCATGTATTATACATATAAACCTTCCTGTTGAATCACTCTATCTATTAAAAAAAAACCGCATCAAAATCCGTTGCGCAGTTTTAAAGATCTAAGCATATATAGGGACAGACAGACAGGGAAGCGACTTTGTTTTATACTATGTAGTGATACAGCTTTTTCATAGAAAACTGCAATAACTACGCGGTCAAAATGTATGGAACAACAATTTTTTTTATTTTTTTTTTTATAACAGACGAAAATTTTTAATACAGGAAGGTTCATAATCATGTGCTGAATTCATGGTTACAGTTTGCTCGTCGATGTCTCTGGCCCCTGGGGAGGTATCAGAAACTAGAGAAAAAATTGATCATCTGTAAAGTCAGTTTACGGACGATAATTTTACGTGATAACCATGGAGTGGAAGAGAGATAGATGCGTCACAAGCCGAACGCTTAGGCCGATCGTGCCTCTCTATCGCTTGTTCCGCGCTGTCGCTTGCACGCTCGGCTCGGGTGGAACGTGACAATGAGTCATGCTTTTTCGTGCGTGCAGTCGGCGTTCATCGATTTATAAGACGTTATCACGTCAAAAGGACCAATTCGCTGAAGTGTCAGCCTTAGCTAATTGGGTCTTTTTATTTCTTCTTTTCATCCTGTCAGACGGGCTCATGCCTGCCTCATGCACACCCATCGTTGAATCAAAGCAGGTATACCTATTAGTCATCGGCCGAATTATACTCGTACGTCGTCGGCCAAACTCGGCCGATCGATACCAAACATAATTAAAAAGTGAGTAGTTATCGGTCATCATCAGACGATGTCGGTTGGAGTAATGTACGCACTCACTTTAGTCCCCATCTTACATCTTCTAGAGGCAGAATACCTAGAGTACATACACATATAGGGCGAATATGTAACTTTTATGTACATTATGTAAACTTTTGTTAATTGTCTTTCTAGCGGTCAACTGGACCAGATGCTGCCGTGCGTGTTCACATCAGAAAACTATCGTACGTGGAACTGGAACGGCTCACAGGAGTTCTTCAACGCTACTCGGTTCCCCTACATCTTCAACAACAGGCTCGCTGGGTAAGTAATCTTTGTCTTTCGAATAAAAACGCGTTTATGTCTCTCTTGCATATTCGTTATCTTGGTTCTGCTAGTAATTTTGTTCGGCTTCAGCAATAGGTACGGCTCAAACCATGGCATGATATAAACTAGTGGTACTTTCATACAATTTAAGAAATGAATGAATGAATGATGTATGAGTGATTTATTTATACAACGTATAACGTTAAATGCGCAAAACCTCAGACACCCCAACTGATTTTTAATTCAATTGACCTATTTCAGAGAGAAAATAAGTCACAAAAAAAAATTGTAAAGGTGTTATGTGCTGTTTTAGTTTTACTGGCCATTCTGATCGTTTCTTGCGTCTGCGACGACGCTTTATCGAGGGAGTAGTCGTCACCGGGCCGCTGCGCCGCGCTGACGTTGGCATGCTTGACTTATTAATAAATAGACACGGCAACGTTTTTAATGAATATTTTTTGACAAATGTGACCTATATTAAAAAGTGGTTCAATTAATTCTGCTCGTTATTCTGATCAAACTATTTTCAGGTTTTGCGCATTTAACGTTACACGTTGTATATACTTTATTGTACCACCACCAGAAAATACATAACAAAAAAAAAATACTACAAAACATACAATGGGCGGCCTTATCGCTTTCTGCGACCAGTTCCAGGCGACCTTGGAATGGACAGTGATTGCGTGGATATAAAAAAAAATGGGGTTTTCATTGATGCATAATAATAGGTATACTATAATACTTAGATACATAGATATATAAACACAAATACATAAATAAATACATACTAATTAAACATGCACAAAACGAAAATAAATGACGACTACAGATTATTGCAGCTACGGAAACAAGATCACAACAACAAATAATGTTCCTTCACTAGTCTCTTAAATACAGCTAACGATTGCGCGCGTTTTATTTGAATTGGCAAAGCATTCCATGAACGAGCGGCAGGACAGAAAAGGAATTGTCGAAAAATGTTGTGGAATGCAATGACATTTTAAGCTTTAAATTATCCGATGACCTCAAAAACTTCGTGTGGGAGTCGACAAGATACTGAAAACGTGTTTAAAGATAGAGAGGGGTGGAAGGGGAAAAGAGCACACTATACAATACGGAAAGAATATGAGCATTCCGGCGAAGGCGAATTGGTAACCACTCGAGCTTCACACGAAATTCGGAAACATGGTCGTATTTGCGCAAACGGAATATGAACCTTATACAGACATTTTGATGCCGCTCAAGTTTATCAAGATCAAGAGAAGGTTCAAGAGAAGTGAAAGAGCGACAGCAGTTACAGATATAGAAACCACGCGTAAGAATGCTTGGAAATATGCTGCTCCTTCTCCATAGGAGTATCTGGTCTAAGACAAAATCAAACTGGTTGTTTATTTCTTTTTATATAATTTTTATGACATTGATTTTACATTCTGTGACTACGTTACACGTTAAATAATTACCTACTTGTTAAAATTTTGGGAAAATCATCTTAATTCTGCAATATTTAAAAAATGTGAGCACCACGCATCTATCAAGTAATTAATTTACCTGTCATTGCTTTATTTTTAATTCTTTTCGCCTATTTTGGTATAGTAATTCTATTCTAGGTGGATTGTCGTCACATATAATTTTACTGGTTGATCTTTTTTCGGCTCCAAATTTTTACAGGGTGTTCTACTCATGAATATGAACAACTTTTACTATGGGACCAACTCTGAAATCACGAAAACAAAATTAGCTGTTTAATACAAAAGTTCAACACCTACTTGAACTTTTGTATTAAACAGCTAAAACAGCAGAAAGTTATTCATATTCATGGGTGGAACACCCTGTAAGAATTTGGAGCCAGTAAAAAAAAGCATGCTGTATAAAAAGAGTAACGGCGGTGTTTGTTACCCATTCGTCTCCATACGAAACTACTATTTGGAAGGGTCGACCAGAATCAATTCTATTTTTTTGTAATTTTTTACATTCAAAAGTGCCTTTTAAGTGCCTATTTGAAATAAATGATTTGACTTTGACTTTGAGCAATGTTGACGAAGTGTTAACGACCGCAACTTACTAGTTGTAGGTCGTAGGTTCGAACCTACGACGTACAACTAGTAAGTTGCGGTCGTTAACACTTCAGGTTCAGGGTTCGAACCCTGACAGGCGAAATGTAAATAAACGTACATTATTTCACCACCGCTGCTCTTAGAATGGTGAAGGAAAACATCGAGAGGAAACCGGCATGTACTAGAACCAAAAACATTCGAAGACATGTGACATCTATCAACCTGCACTGGGCCCGCGTGGTGGATTACGGCCTGCTCCCTCTCACAGAGAGAAGAAGCCTGTGTCCCAGCAGTATAGGGTTTAAATTACTTGTTCCTGATGAATTGAAAGATTATTTTAGACGTTTATTTGAAACTTATCTCTTTTTGGATCAATCAATCATTCAACTCAGCCTATCGCAGTCCACTGCTGGACATAGGCCTCTCCCAGACTGCGCCACAACACCCTGTCCTCCGCCTTCCGCATCCAGTCTTTTTGGATCGTCAGTATAAATTAATCGGTCAATTTAAAGTTAAAAAGTACTTAACGATTTCACACACCAACCTCTTGGCGACCGATTCGCATGATGAATTCGCACTCGAGTCGACCCGATTCAAGACCTTGATTGTTATTGGATCTATGTATATTTTCAATTAGCCGAATGGCATTCTATTAATGCAAAGAGGAAAAAACATCAAAACTTTCCACAAAAACCTTTACATAATATTTAACTTTAAATAAAAAATAAAAGCACATGTAAGCACGTGTCCTAGTGAGTCTGTGATTAAATCATTTAGATTTATATTTTTATGCCGTCACAATGTCTTAACAATAATATAACAAGTTATATTAGTCTCACGAAAATGAATTATTATGGACTATTATACCTAAGCTTCAACCTGAACTTATAGTTACTAAAAGGCTGAAAATGGCAATCCGGGTTGAGCAACCTTGGTGATGAACGCTCGTGACTTCTTTGTATGAGAACAGCCGTGCGATTCTGTAACCATCCCACCGTGAAAACTTGGGTGAAGTGAGAGTGGAATGAGTCGTCAATAGTGTCAATCTTTAGCATCAGAAGCGCACGGCTGTCATAGAAAAAGTGCCTAAAACCCTGGCAGCATTGCCACTTTGTTTGGCATCGCTGATTATTTGGCCAAAAAACCAAATTAGCTGTTCCATATATTTTGACCGCGAAGGTATGTCACTTTTCTATAATAATAATAATAATCATTTTATTCATATACTTTTACAAAAGAGGTGTGTTTAAATAGCTACAGAAAGTTAATATATAGTATAGTCTTATACAATGGTTTACTTAGTGTCTAGTAAAATGGATGTGCAACTAAAGTATATTAATTAGAGGTACTTACAGTATATTTAACTAACAATAAATTTAAATTATATGTTGCGACCTGCCTGATCTAGGTTTATTCAAACCTGTGTTTCAGGCCATCACTGCATCGTAAATTAAATGGGTCAGGTATCTTAACTAGATCAATAAAAATACATCTTCATCGACTATAAAAATAAGCAAACATTACAATTTTTTTTTTAAAACTACTTTAAAAATTAAGCTATTTACAAATATAAATAATTGCGAAGTAATATTATTATCATGCCAGAATTTCTAGCAATTTTTCTGTGTCTGTGTAATTAAGTTTAGATAAATATTCTGCTAGTGTCATACTACAATTTTTATAATTTAAACTATATATGTTAAGTAACTTGTTGAGTTGGTTATAAAGGTAAGAAAACATAAAATTTATTAGCAAAAGCATGTCTGATGATTTCTATGAAACAGCTGACGATTTTCTTTTGAGAGCCGGCAAAAAAATTCTAATCTAGGTGTCTAGAAACATGTGCTGAATTCATGGTTACAGTTTGCGGGTCGTTGTGCCGGCCATCCTGTATAAATATACAGTGTGTAACTGAATTAATGCACGCTATGAAAGTAGTTTGTTCAGAACCATTTACTAAGTATTTTTTTTATCCCAAAAATAATAAAAAATACGTAAATTACAGTCACTCTGCCGCTGTATAAAAAAAAAAACAAAATTGACGAATTACTTACCGCTAGACTATTTTATACGTGTGCGACTGTGTGCGTGCGTCGATTTGTAATGTGACCATAATTTTCTTCCACAATCAGATTAAGTAATTTAATAAATAAACAATATTTTATACATAATAGCAAAAAGTCAGTGTATGTATTATGATGATAAGATAGTATTCAAGTGGGGGTGTTTGGTGGTGTGCGTTAATTCCGGAACATGTTGTATAGAAGCCTTTTTTTTTTTTTTTTTTTTTTGTTTCGGGGTGGAAAATCCTCATGGATGTCCGCCGCCCTGGGGCGGGCGGCGGGGTCTGTCAGACTCTTACTGACTAAAAACCACCCCGGTGTTCCCTCTCTCACCTACGCCGGGGGTCCCGGGAACGAACGATACTTCTGCAACCCCCGGCTGGTGCTGGCCCGCTCCTGCGGGCCTCTCCTCGTGTCAGGGGGGGGAGTGAGGTGTTAAACTCCCCCCGCGACGTCTAAGAGGGGCGCGCGTGGAACACTACGCGCCGCCGCCTCGGGTCCTGATGTGTGGGGGGCGACGGACGTCCCCAAGTCCGTCGCCCCTGGACCCATTTAGGGGGGCTGGAAGAGGGCGTTACCCGCCCTCCGCCGACGCCCGGTGCGCCTGCTGCGGGCCGGTTGAGGAGACGAGATCTCCCTCTCCCTTTCCGCAGCCTCCTTCTGCGAGACGACTGTTTCGCAGAAGGAAACCACCGCGTCCCAGGACTCCTCGCTGCCGACCATAGACTCGACCACGGCCGGCAGCGATAGGTCACTGCCTACTCCTGAGATGAGGGCACGGCGCGGCTCCTCCCAAGCGGCACACTCTGCCAGCGTGTTCCGCGCCGTGTCCTCCCGGCAGTCGACGCAGTGGTGACACCGGGCGTCCGGCTCCCTGTTTATGCGACACAGGTACTTCCCGAAGCAACCATGCCCCGAGAGCACCTGCGTCGCACGAAACGACAGGGAGCCGTGCCTCCTCCCGAGCCAGCGCTCGAGCACCGGCCGGACCGCCTCGATGGTGACGAGGCCGGTTGTATAGAAGCCTAATCCAACTTGTAACTTTTCACCTAGGTACCACAAGACAGGTGGACGTCTAACAGAAGTGGTGATCCGTGGAGCAGGTCACATGGTGCCCATGGACAAGCCGGCCCCCACGCAGAACCTGGTTGCTCGCTGGACGCATGACCAGCCCCTCAGCCGAAGATTCGGCCTGCTCGAAGGATCTTTCATACAGCAGTTTATTCGCAATAACACAATGATCTACCTCTGATTAATTATGTTTAATAAATATTTTTACCTGTAATGTTGTTATTTTTTTGTGATAGATTATTCCAATGAAACATTAAAACTGAAGTTTCTGCGCTCTAAAGTTATCATCTGCCTAGCCTTTTCCCTGTGCCTTTTCCCAACTATGTTGGGGTCGGCTTCCAGTCTAACATGATACAGCTGGATACCAGTATTTTTTCAAATGCAACAAGTCGCCGTTGGGCGAGCATCACACTGCACCGCACTCTGTCGCGTAGCGCAGGGCGGCAGATTTAGCATTATATCAGTTTGTATAGAAAACACAATCTGCGCGAGGAATTGCGCGCATATTGTTTGCTATGGTCGCCCCGCGCTACGCGACGGAGCCCGGTGCAGTGGATAGTCGCCTTAGTCGCCAAAACAAAGTGCAGCATTGATGAAATCGCCAGTCGCCGATGCTACAATACGGTCAATGAATCATGGCCGGTCCGTACTTTGCGCATAAGGCTGCACGATAACATTTTTAGAAACCAGACGGCGACATGAGACGAGTTTTTTAAAGTGTCCCACTCACTGGTGAACGATCAAAAGAAAGGCTGAAGCTGTGGCGAGACAGTGCTTCCTTACCCAAACAATTCGTTTCACCCGCTGAAGGTCTGCCATCTGGACGTGAGTTGCCTTGGGTAACTTGGAAGTCTTTAAATAGAATCCGGACCCAGGTTGACCGAAGCAAGGAGAACCTGTTCAGGTGGAGATTTATATGTCAAATCAAATCAAATTAAAAGTCATTTATTCAACTAGGCTGAGAATCAGCACTTTTCGAACGTCTAAATTACAAAAGACAGTCCCCCAAAACGCCCGCCCTTCACCACTTCCTAGTGCTTTCGCTGGGAAGAAAAAGTAGCGCAACAAACTCTCCAGCAGCACAGCTGTCTGTTCAGTTAGAAAATACTTGACTGAATACAATACAAGGCATGAAAAGTAATTAACATTACAAGACACAGAACACTAAATTAAATTATTTGCCATATGTGAGCTAGCAACGCCAATATACCAAGAAATACAATAAAAAACTATATGTACTCAAGCAAAAATTAATAAATGGAAATTAAATAAAAGCCTCCAGGTATAAAGGGCGTGACCGCTAACATATTTATGCAATGCTGGGTTCTGTTTAGGGGAGAGTAGGGTAATGGGAGTCAGCGGGTAATGGGGGTCACCCTCACATCCACGAAACAGTACATGTGAGCGATGCGTAAACGCTGTCCCTACCCCCGCTCTGGCCCCCCAGCGCCGCCTGGAACAGCACGCGCCAGTCAGCGCCCGCGCCATTGAGATACGCCTGTGTTTTGTTTTTCTGCTCCGCTGATGTAATTTTACATCAATGCAAATTAGAAGGTAAGTGTCGAATATTTTGCAGTATGCGATTAAAACTTTTACACGGACTTAGTTAAACGTTCGAAATTGTGATGTGCACTTCAGATTATGTCAGTGTTTTAAAGATTTTTTTTATTTTATTCTTTTTCTCATTATAGTAATTGTGGGAAATGAGAGTCAGGTGACTCCCATTACCCGCAAGTGATCCAATCACTATTACCCGCAACTGTGCATGTTGAATTACGTCATTTTTATTTCATTCTAGATGCCGAAAGTACGAGTCAGGACAACTGAAAAGGCTTCCTGTCTTCAGATAGCCTGGAAAAAGCTATAAAGCTTGTTGATGGAGGTTCTTCCATAAGAAATGCTGCTAAAGTAATGGGGATCCCTTTTTCAAGCCTTCAAAAGAGGATAAAAAAAGGTTCTACCTTAGGACCACATCTAGGGCGATTCACTGTCTTTAGTGCTGAGACAGAAGCCGAGCTAGCAAACTTGGTGAAGAAAATGGCAAATATTTTTTATGGTTGCACTGCTAATCAAATAAGAAAAGTGGCCTTCGAATATGGGTGGAACTCAGCTGAAGGTTATGTCTGCGATATGTGCTAGATTTCCTTTGACTCCGATTGCCCGCAGGGTGACCACCATTATCCTCATGTTGGTGTAATGGGAGTCAAATCTATTTTTTTTTTAACTTTTATAATATCCAAAGTTAATTGCCAAAGTGACAAAAAATTATTTCTAATGATAGTTAATTAAGTAAATGGTGTTTAAAGGCGGTTGCAATAAATAGTTTGTTTATGATTAAAATTTTATTTGATTTCTCGCTTAAGTGACCCCCATTACCCTCTTTTACCCTACATAGACTTATGGCATATGACTCCCCCTTGGAGTATAAATGTGGTGCTGTTCCGCCAACGATGGGATACTTATATAATGTCCTGCGTGTCCTGTCAGCTGTACTGATTGACGCTAGTGGTGGCGTCAAACACGTAGCAGAATTTTGGGCCGAGACATGCTAAGAAGAAGAGGCTAGTGTGAGTGTGTAAGTACGTATACATGTGGGAATAGCTCAATTTTTCTCTTATAAAACTGCTGATTTCTTCTTATCGTCTTTCCATCTAACGTCTTTCTTTACACTCATTCCTCTTTCTGCTTCTTTTAACTTTAAAAAAAATCATTCACTATCTCTTTCACTCCTTGACTATTCCATACATTCATCTCTATCGCTCGTTTATGCTTCAAATCTGTCATTCATCCTCACGTCTCAATTCACTGTCCTGTCATAACGTTCCATTCCTACATACGCGAAAATTCAGAGAGCCTATGTTCAAACAGCTATGATTCATTGACCGTAGCCCGTATTATACGGATGTGTTAATTTAACCTTTTCCTTCGCGACAAAACAACACGCTCGCTAAGCGGACACGATTGCCGCTTGTCGAAACGCGGCGTAAAAGTAGCATGTCTGCTAAGGCCATATAGGTACTTAAGGTATAGGTATTATTTCAATTTGTGCCTAAGGCATACTAACTTTGTGCAAGGCAAGCACGATACCTAACAACACGTGCCGATATATTTAGTTCCCACGTGCACCTATAATCTAGACCACAGGCCACACTGTCATAAATATTGCAGTTGTGTATAACTGACACGTCAACATTGTTTACAAAACATGTAGATATCACTGATCATGGCCATAAGAATGATAGAAAATGTTTCATTAAAACTTATTGAAGGTGAGGTGAGTGGTCACCCGGTGGTCACCATCTGCACATGGAAAAAAACATTTACACTTTAACGACTTATTCATTAAGACATCATCATCTCATCACCTGCCTAGCCTCTTCCCAGCTACGTTGTGGTCAGCTTCCAGTCTAACCGTATGCAGCTGAATACCAGTATTTTACATGGAGCGACTGCCTATCTGACCTCCACAACCCAGTTACTGGGTAATACGATACCCCTTGGTAAGACTGGTTGTCAGACTTTCGGGCTCCTGACTTCCCGTAACGACTGTCAAAGACGGGACCAACGGCTTAACGTGCTTTCCGAGGCACATACCAACCGCGGCAAGCGTAGCTTAACCTGATCGATCGACCTGTGCGGCTGTTATTATTTAACCACGGGCCCCTCAAATTATAGAGGAGGTACAATCCCCAAAGCCCGGGCGACTTTTCAAGATTTCCCCCGAAATGGAAAAAAATGTATACCTACCCAACATTGGATTTACCGAAACCAGAGCCACAGAAAGTAGGAATTCCGATTTTTGTAAATATCTTCTTAGTACAACATTAATATTTTGTGCTTGTGACAAACTAGGTAGTCTGAAAAAATAATAGGTTAAAAAGTCGCCTCAATATGTAAACACGTGTAACAGAAGGTCAATTGGTAGGTTAGTAGGTTCCCTGGTTGTGCCAACCGCATACTCTATTATAAATTAAAAAAAAAAAACGTAGCGTGTAAATTACCTACGTTACGTAACGAATTGCTTAATTACGGATGAGGAATTTGATTTATCTCCGTAATTACTGATTAAAACTTGTACACAATAACAATACAGAGTCAAATACGTAAATTAGCTAGCGAAACTCCCCAGATCGTTATCGATATCTAAACATGATAGAACAAAAATAGTAAAGATTTGATGATTTATTTTTGTAGTCATCGAAAGCTGCTTGTTGTATACAGGGTGATATTGATATCAACGCGCAAACTGTAACCATGAATTCAGCATGTTATTCTAGACCCCCAGCGTAAAAATTTTTCGTCGTTTATAAAAAAAAAAAATAATAATCTGCTGTTTCATAAAAAAAAGTGCAATACCTAGCCGGTCAATATGTATGGAACAGCTAATTTTTTTTTTTTCTAATACATGATGAAAAAGTTCAACGCAGGGATCCATGGTAGCAGGTCGCGCGTCGAGCTCACTGCCACCCTGCAGGGTAATTGCGTAACACACTATCAGTAGCAATGGGTTTCATTTTGAAAGTTCAACAACATTCATTGCGTTATTTACGTTGTTGAGCAGAACATTTTTTGAAGATATGGAGCAATGGATTAGCAGTATGCTTCAAAATGATTCAAATTAAGAGTAATTTTTTAAATTAATTTTTAAAAAGTAATTTTTGAAGGTGCAAATAAACATTTATTTTATTTTATTAATAGTGTGTTACGCAATTAGGGTGCTGGTTGAAAAAATCAGTTCTTGGTTTTGTTTTATTGTGTTCAGTCAAGAAAGTGCATTTTGAATTGATATTTCAAGTAATCAATAAATCTTTAATCAAAACAATTTCCTTCTTGTTTTGTCATGTAGCTAATTGAGTTTGACCTTATACAAGATGAAATTGAATAGGTGCGACAAATTAAAATGTCTAATTCAACGTGTTATAAAGTAAATTTTGAAAGAGATGCAAATACGTGCGAGTAGGCGAGTGATTTGGCAATGTCGTCGTTGCGCGCCCTTTTTTCGTAGGAACGATCAAAATTAGATAAGTGACGTTAGTACAACGCGTTGTCAACTTGGTTTATGTTGTGAACTCTGCGATCGTGCTGAAGTTGATACTTTAATTTTCTTATTAGATTCGATAATTTTGAAAAATATAACATTGGAACGACGATAATTCGTCACTACTTGAAGGCAATAAGTTTGTTTGAACTATTTGAGACGATAATTACACGATTTTTTTTTTCGAGAATTTTTATTTGGGAAATAACAATGGATTATGATTATGTAACAGTTACTGCACCCCGTATTTCGATTTTTCGCAAGTTTTCAATTGAAATTGAAAACTTGCGACAAATGGAAATACCTGTCAGGTATAGATTCTGATTTCTAGATAAAACAATAAAAATACTTAGTTTTACAACATTTTTGAAAGCATTGCACTTGCACAAGATTTTGAGATAAAATCATAAAATTAAGGAAACTGGAAAAGTTATAGTATCACTGATAATGGTAACTGATAAGTGCACGATGATAACTATCACATTAAAAAGAAATCTATAACTAAAGTCATATCGACATAATAAAAGACGCACGCCGCGTCTGTATAGCTCAAGTAGGTTTGTTTTGTAGTGTTCTAGATTTAGGTCTATTATACACTTTATTTTTTTCTCCTTTGTCTCTAATATATCAAATTCAGCATGACAGCAGTGGTGGCCCAGTGATAACGGCCCCGACTTACGAGTTGTAGGTCGTGGGTTCGAACCCAGACAGGCGCTTTACTTTGTGCAAATAATTTCAGCATCACTCTCAAAACTGTGAAGGAAAACATCGTGAGGAAACCGGCTTGTTCTAGAATCAAAAATTCGAAAAGCAACATCTACCAACCCGCACTGGGCCACGTGGTAAATTACAGCCTCTCAAAGAAAGGAGGTTTGCTTGTGTCCCAGCAGTGGGAACATTTTAAGCTAATCATGTTTATCAAAGTCATGCATACGTTTTATTGGAATGGTTATTGAAATGCCAATTTAGACGTTGTATACATAATTTGAATTCTTATGGCGCTTTCAATTTAGACGGTTGGTGCCGGACTGCAGCAGTCCGGCACCAACCGTCAAAATTGAAAGCGCCCTTAGTGACAGTGCTGTAGTGTACCTAGACTTCCATATTCTAAATAAATCACTGGTGCCTTTACCTATAAAAAAAGGGAAAAAAATCATGTCTGTTGTATGGGAGCCCCCTTAAATATTTATTTTATTCTATTTTTTAGTATTTATTGTTATAGCGGCAACAGAAATACATCATCTGTGAAAATTTCAACTATCTAACTATCACGGTTCATGAGATACAGCCTGGTGACAGACGGACGGACGGACAGCGGAGCGGGAGTTATAGGGTTCCGGTTTTATCCTTTGGGTACGGAACCCTAAAAACAAGAAAGATAAAGAGAAAAAAATTGAGTTTTTGTATGTTTCTTTTTTACGTTTTCACGCTAAAACAACTGAACCGATTTGGATGGATGGGTAGACCATGGCCTGGATTGGGAATTTGGGATATTGAACCCTTTTTATCTCGATATTCCCACGAGATCGATACTTATGCGGGTGAAACCGTGGGGCGCAGCTAGTGTACCATAAAATAATTCACTTGACATAATCGTTTCGTTTGACATAAAAAAACATAATTCACTTGACATAATCGTTTCGTTTAACATAAAATAACATAATTCACTTGACATATCGTTCGTTTGACATTAAATTCATGCAAACAAAAACAAGAGCTTTTTAAAAATGCCTATTAAGGTTGCGTTAACCGGAAGTATTACCTACTTCGTCAGCTTCATGAATATTAATAATTATAAAGCCTTAGTTATGTCGTAAACCGTTCATTTTGTATTAATTAGTGTCGTAAGCGGTGTACAAAGTTTATTAAGTAAGAATGTTATTTTAGTTCTCATAATAACTTGACAATTAATTAATTTAAATATTTAATATGTATTCTTATAATTAATTTGACTACGGGCTGATTTTTCAACCGACAGTTCATATTTATTCGTGGAGTAAAATTGACGTCTGACAGTTTTTTTTATGGAAGAACTGTCTAAAATTTAAATTATTCGTCCGATAAAATTATTTTGGCGTTGGAGGAATAATTTGAGGAATAATTACACTAGTTTACAAAATAAAATAAAGGTCATGCCCTTTCACTGAATTTCATATTGCTTTATTTAGTGGCAGTAACTAAGCGCAAACATAATTATATTTGTTTTGTTTTTATCTCGTCAATAAATTAAGTTATCATCACATTTTACTATCAAACTACTAACAAATTGGTTCTGAATTCATTCTAAAATTTTGATGCAGTGGTGTTCAGTTAAATAAATATTTGTGTTTAAAATGTCAAAAAGGTTTTGTAAAATACATCCTGACCGATTTTGTTACGTTTGCGGTGAGCTTGTTATATCTAAGAAAGGATATCCCATAATGGAATCACTCAAAGAAGCATATTTTTGTCATTTTAAAATTTCGGTCTCTCAGCGAGATAAAAAATGGGCTCCTCACGTTTTTTTGTGAAAGATGTAGAAAAACGCTAAGTTACAGATGAAAAAAGATTTTTAAATTTTAATATGGGTCTTTTTAAAAAAAAATGTTCATACGAAAATTGCGTGTCCTACGACTTCAAGCCTCTATTCTTCAGGCAAATGCAGTTCAAACTTAGTGTTTTAATCAGAAAACGATAAAATACGTTCTAATTGGCATATATGCCAATGATATGGAGGGAACCGTCCAACCACGAAAATGACTGTTACTTCTGTGTCACTAAGACATTTGGATTTAATCGAAAGAACAATGATATACATAAGTATAAGAGACACAGAAACAAATAAATACAAAAAAAACAATAGCTAAAGCAATTCATTTTTAATTTTTTGAAATATTTTTTTAGACATTTTTTGGTAAATCAAAAATAGTAAATATTTCGGAAACGTGACGTGTTTGATTTTTTTCATTTTTTTTTTAAACTCAGTCCACCTCAATTGTTAAGAAAAAACACATTTCATTTCAAGGACAAAAACCATGTAAACTAGTGTTATTATTGATGTTTGACAACTTTTGTATAGAAAATATGTCAAACTGTCAGATTTATTCTTCAGATAAAAGTTATGTGACTATCGAAAAATCAGCCCTAGGACCAACACTAAGCACGGTGACATCAAATCAAGCTAACCATTTCCAGTATAAGCTGATTTCTCATTGTACGATAAGCCAATACAATGCGCGGTCAGCTAAAACTGGAAATGTGTAGGTTGATATGTCGTCGTGTGTATCTCTCAGTGTTGGTCGTTTTCAATTATTGTGCTTTACCCCTGGAGGGGACACTGGGAACTAAGTTCCCATACCAACTTGGCCAGGTATGTTGGTCCGAAGAATTGGGTGGAGGAAATCTATTTTTATCTCCACCATAATTTACTTTGAACCTTTACAAAGCACCATCCTTCATCCCGAGTTCATTCGTTTACTAGTTGTCGAGTAGTGCGGTTTTAAAAAAAAGACCCTGGGAACTAAGTTCCCAGTGTCCCCTTGACGGACGGTGCTCGATTTTAAAAAAGTATTTCAAATTGAATAATAAATATTTTGTTGTATTAACAGGTAAGTTTTCGTTCGTATGTAAAAATTTGAATGCTGTGAAATTTTTTTTTATCGGTGATAACACCTCATTTAAGTCGGAGATACGAAACACCAACTCTGAGATTAAATATAAAAAAAGTAATCGGATGTTATTTAATCATCAATGCTGAAGCAGTTCCGTATGAAGACGTTATTTGGGAGGAAAAAAAAGTAGATGCGCTATGTGTCACTATACTTTAGATATCCGGACAAAAATGAGGTGTCCGAAATGTGAAAGGCCAATGTGCCATAGACATAGGTGTAGTTTATGTGTAGAATGTATATAAATGCCTAATTTGAGTAATATTTATGTTAATATGTGTATTTTTATGTTAACAAACACTTTTATTCATCAATAAAACAGAAAAAAAATGAAACCTTTGTTTTTGTTTTATTTATTGAATTTATGAAAAAAAACTTTTTTTAACTTTTAAAGATTAAAATAACTATACTTTTTGGGACCAATCGAAAAAAAGGTTTTACCATCTTCTAGATCACATTTAAAGCTTTCAGAAAACCCCCTATTTTTTATTTTTATCTGCACTTTACGCTAAGTTATCATTTGATAAACAAAAATCGGAAAAAATGACTTTTTTTTACTTTCGAAAATTCAAATAATTCTACTTTTTGGAACCAATAAAAAAAAGGGTTATACCATCTTCTAGATCAAATTTTGAGCTTTCAGAAAACCACCTATTTTTTATTTTTCTCTCCACTTTACGTTAAGTTATAATTTTATAAACAAAAATCGGAAAAAATGTAACTTTTTTTTTCAATTGGTAAAATGTGTATAAAATAAATTACTGCGAAGAAAAAATGTATATCATCTTCTTCAGAATCGCCTGAACTTTAATTAAAAAAAAAAGAATCTACGATAGTTAGGAACAAAGTTATTAGCATTCAAAGTTGAGTGGGAACTAAGTTCCCAGAGTCCCCTTAAGGGACATGTTCAAAAATAGTGTCCCCTCCAGGCGTTAAATTGCGATCTGTTGGATGATGCTAAATCGAGTCAGAGGGCTGTATTTTCTAAATCGGCAATTCGGCGGTTTCGTGTGTTAAACAGGTAATAAAAAAAAAGATTTGGTGCCTTGGTGGTAACGGAACCCTAGTGTCTGCTCTATTTCAAAATCGGCCAAGTGCGAGTCAGACTGGCGCTACTAGGGGGGATCCTTTGATCCCCCCTAGTTTATCTCTTACCTCCAATACTCGTAGTTAACGCAAATGGTGCTAGAAGAAATAAAAAAGAATTTGGTAAGTGTACCTACTGTGTAAGGGTTATTGTTATACGACGAATAAAATTTTTCGTCAGTTTAAACGCGGCAATAAATTTTGCTCGTCCTGCCTTCGAGGGAACCCCCTATGACAGCTAGGCCGTAGGCGATGGCCCACGTCGCCCACGCCTTACGCCGCCTCTGCCTCCATATTTTTTTTTTAATAAAAACGTTGCCCCACTAGGAATTTCTCCTGTATTGTGGGTGTGTTTACAAACATTTAAACTCACATACATAAACAGCCAGACCCGGAACAACTACTTGTAGGTCATACACATATTTGTTCCGTGCGGGAATCGAACCCGCGACACGCAGCGCGGTAGTAGACCCGGAACAACTACTTGTAGGTCATACAAATATTTGTTCCGTGCGGGAATCGAACCCGCGACACGCAGCGCAGCAGTCAATCGCTTAACCATTGCGCCAACCGTGCCGTCAATTATCGCGCGTGCGCTAAAAAACTTTAAAAAATATGAAAGCACTTCTATTTTTCTATGTTTATGCAGTCACCGAGATAATCGGCAATGCACTTGAGGTCGTAACTTTAGTCCAGATTACATCAACGTTCTTATTATGTAGATTATTTAACCCGGCGTCATTGTGGTAGGAAATAGTTACATGGACGATGAGGTGGGTCAATATTACCCATTTATTTAATAGACGGTATTCCCATATTTTTTTAAGTAAATTCTTAAACTGTGTCATTATTTCAGTATAAAGGTATTCTGGTTTTGAATGTTGATAATAAAACAGAAAAATAATAATACAGAAACGTTTAATTGAGTTTAATCAACTTTTAAAATAACTGTCATAAATGACAAAAAACATAAAAAAATATATATACTATATTGGTCCCAGCTACTGCACAGAGCGAGAACAACGTCGCGCGCGTATTTTCAAAAATATTAGAAATTTTAAACCAGCCGGGTAATTTTGACCCAACCTCAATGACGCCGGGTTAATGACGTCACTCACACCGGGCAATGTGGTGCAATTTCTCTGGTTGCCGCTTGTCGGTCGAGTACTCGAGTCAGAGTGTGGTCAGTCCGGTTAGGGAACTCGAGGTAGACGCGCGCGGTCGCTGTTTATTTCAAATAAACAAATAACGTAGGACTGGTGTAAAATTAAAAGTTTTTGACATAAACTTCAAGTTTTTTGTGCAAAATGAAAGTGCTTGTTGGATTATTTTTACTAGCGAGGTAAGACGATTTGTTTGTTCATTTTGTTTTAGTTTTTAATTATTTTTTATAAAGCTGATTATTAAGAATGCATTCTATATAATTGATTGCAATATTACCTGTCAGCTTGTGTAGAATTTGATTCAGACACAATAGGGGCCCACATCTCGCCAGGCACAATGATTCGGTGTCGTTGAACTTGCAAATAATTTAAATTGATCATTCATTGTTGTTGCCAATAGGGGTTTTAAAATATAGTTTATGTTCTTATACTGAGTAAATCTACAGCGTGTAACGGAAGGGGGGTATCAACCCTGAAGGAGGTGAATGTGCTCATGAAACTCAACAACTTTCCCCAAAGAACATAGGTCGAAATATGAAAAAAAAATTTGGCCCTCCCATAGTAAATCAATCAGCTAGTAGTCAGTTTTGTAAGGGAGGGCCAAATTTTTTTTTCATATTTCGACCTATGTTCTTTGGGGAAAGTTGTTGAGTTTCATGAGCACATTCACCTCCTTCAGGGTTGATACCCCCCTTCCGTTACACGCTGTAGATCTAATATTAATATATTCGGGATATTTACGATAGTTTCCCGCGCAATGTGTAAATTAGTGATATGAAAACATGTTTATTGCTTATGGGTAACATACCTTATCAGTTAGTTATTAGCTACACATTATGATATTTAGGGTTCCGTACCCAAGGGAAAAACGGAACCCTATTACTCCCGCTCCGCTGTCCGTCCGTCCGTCGGTCCGTCCGTCCGTCTGTCACCAGGCTGTATCTCATGAACCGTGATAGACAGTTAAAATTTTCACAGATGATGTGTATTTCTGTTGAATAAAATAAATATTTAAGGGGACTCCCATACAACCGACATGATTTTTTTGCCTTTTTTGTAGATATTGGTATGAAAACCTTCGTGCTCGAATCCGAGTCGCGCTTGGCCGGTTTTTCCTAATCTTTCACAACCGTTTCATCAATTCTTTGTACGTGAAATTGTTTTGTTAATTATCGCGTGATCATAATTGCCTACCTACTTGAATTACCTATTTTAAGAAATGCAAATGAAAGATAAGTAGTTTTCCAAAATGTGTTTCCCTGTCAGTACGAGTACTAGGTCCTAGGTACCTGTCGTAAAAAAATAGTTTGATCAGAATAACGAGCAGAATTAATTGAACTACTTTTTAATATAGGCCACATTTTTCAAAAAATCTTCATTAAAAACGTTGCCGTGTCTATTTAATAATAGCTCAAGCAAGCCAATGTCTCAAGAAACGATCAGAATGGCCAGTAAAACTAAAACAGCACATAAAACCTTTACAATTTTTTTAATGACTTATTTTCTCTCTGAAATAGGTCAATTGAATTAAAAATCAGTTGGGGTGTCTGAGGTTTTGCGCATTTAACGTTACACGTTGTATATAATATTTCAAATGTTTGAAATAATTTACGTTGTTTTAATGGTGAATAGGCGTGCAGTTAATTCAATGATTATAAATTATGTAGGTATCCTATGTTTATTAACATTATTTAAAGTTATGAGACGTTTAAACGTCAAAAATGTGTCAACAACGTTTATAAATAAACCCTTATTAGAGTATTATTTTCTCGATCATGGCGAGATTTCGCGAACACTTTTTGTATTTTGAGCCTCAACGCTTTCCTACTTGTGAGTCAAAGTTTTTTTATTTGTAAAACATAGGTGGTGTAAAAACAGGTGTTTTTATTAAAATATATAGGTACACTATGTTTTGCCGATGACGGCGTACAAATATGAATAAGTACTAATTAATTGAAAGTGAATTCAGCAAAAATAATTATTAAAAAATGTCAACAGTAAAAAATAATTGAGTAATATAAAAATGTGTGTTAAAATAAATGCTTCAGTCAGATAATATTATTGTAGAGATATGTCATAATACTCATAATGTCAAATTAGAATTGTATAAAACATTTTTTTTTAGATATTAAAAATGTCTAGTAGGACATAATGTAAAATTTGTCTGTTAAAAATTCTGAGATACTATAATAAGATTTTTGAAATAACATCGTTTTTAATTTTTGCTTAAATAAATTAACATGTAATTTTTTTTAGCTCTTTTGCCAATTTATTATAAACGACTGGTGCCATATGAAAAATAGTCTTATACATTAAGGCAGTATTAGTTTTGCGAACTCAGAGACGACTTTCGTCTCTTTGAGTACGATTAAAAGCTTCTGATGCTAACACAAAAAGTTGAGGATTTTGTTTCACGAAGACAGCTATTTCAAATATGTACAGCGAAGGCATAGGTTACTGTACTTCTTGAAGAAAGGTACACAACTCTCGGTGGAACTGTCAACTGTACTTTACTACTGTAAGTACAATTTACCCACTTAGTAATCAGAGCACGCTTTATTTATGTTTTCACCATCCGTGCTAAGGAAGTAGGTGTATTTGTACTTAAACGATAACTAGGTGACGAACAATGGTGTTGACCCTACACTCAGGGCCGTCAAAAACCTGTTTAATGTCAAGACCAAACCGAATTAAATATGCAAATTACGTTATTTATAAATAAATAATTATGCCAATAAAAATATGATTGGACATAGGAATACTCGTGTTAATGAATGGTGATTCCAATGTCATTCATTAAATCTGGTTGCCCTAAAAGCTTGCGTGAAATCGGTAATTTACGGTAATCATTCTTTTTTTTCCAGCTTAACATCAACTTTGGCAAGGACACCAGCTTTAATTCTGACGCGGTTGATAAAAAAGAACTTTGTAGAACAGGCGAGGAACCTTTCGCGAGTAGATCCAAAACTATTCTTCAACAGAACCAGTTACTCCGGCTTCTTCACAGTCGATGAGAAGCTCAACTCAAACCTTTTCTTCTGGTATTTTCCCGCGGAAAACTATAAACCTGGAACTCCATGGATACTGTGGCTGCAAGGAGGTCCGGGAGCTACCAGCCTCGCTGGTCTTTTCGACGAGATAGGACCCTTTGAATACACAAATGACGAGCTAAAATGTAAGTATAACTTGTGTCTTTAATTAATTCATATGATGATGATATTTATTCGTATTTATTTATGTCATTCACGAAAAAACACGTAACAGAGAAATACATAGGAATTCTTGACCGGATTTTGAATTCATACATAATATGTAGATAAAAAACACATGAATAAAATCGAAGATCTTCACCTGCGTAGGTAAATCCAAATAACAACTAATCTTTTTGACATTTTGATAAATCACTTATGGAACTGGTTTTCATTAAAAGTTTTTACTTATCTAGTGTTGGTTTCTGCCTAGCCTTTTCCCAACTACGTTGGGATCGGCTTCCAGTCTAACCGGATACAGCTGAGTACCAGTATTTTACATGGAGCGACTGCCTATCTGACTTCCACAACCCAATTACTGGGTAGTACGAAACCCCTAGGTAAGACTGGTTGTCAGACTTTCGGGCTTCTGACGACCCGTAACGACGCGGACGTAACGACGTATTGGTTAAGTAACCCTATACATAATTCGTGACACAGCCTAGAAGCAGCAAATCAATAATGCAGTGCTTCCTTCCGTTGCACGTTGGTACTTAATAGAACTGTGTATAAATAGACATAGCATAACTGTAGTTATAATTCAGTAGATACTCACTATTTATTTTTTATATGTATTTTTTTTTCTTCCTACTTTATATTTTATTATATATTATATCCTACTATCCTTACTATATTATACACAATTCCTACTAATATATGTATATATCACACTAATATTATACAGGCGAATGTTTGTGATGTTAGTTACTTCATCACGCTCAAACGACTGAACGGATTTGGATGAAATTTGGCACACAGGACCACCAGGATTAACACATACACACTTTTTATCCCAATATTCCTACGGGATCGCCACTTATGAGGGTGAAACCGCGGGGCGTATCTAGTATCTAGTATCTAGTCTAGTAATATTATAAATGCGAAAGTTTGTGAGGATGGATGGATGGATGGATGTTTGTTACTCTTTCACGCAAACACTGCTGAACGGATTTTTATGAAACTTAGCAGTAATATAGCTTATACATCAGAATAACACATAGGATACTTTTTGTCCTGATATTCCCACGGGATTGATACTCGTTCAGGTGAAACCGCGGGGCGCTGCAATTATATTCAAGAAACAAAGAATGATAAATGATAAATGATAAATGATTTTATTTTCTGTAAGTAGGTTTGTACAAACACTTTTACATGTCAATCATATTTTTTAAACTAGATGAGGTCGGCGTTTCCTATCTGACTACTCTGAGAAGAAAGGCCGAAACAAACTCAGAGGTCACAGTCTCTTTTAAAGTCCAGACATAATCTTGGTCAGATCATGTGAAGACCATGCAGATTGGTGTCTGAAATGGTCTTTTGAGTAAAGAACCACACAGATTGAGCGGACCTGTCCAGACAGTGCACGCATTTGTCAAAAATTGTGTAGCTCAACTCAGAACTTGAGGAGCCTTACGATTCGACGAACAATACCAATGAAAGGACATTTGGGTAGGCCGCATAAATTACTCAAACTGCGAGACCATGATTAAAACTAACTAAGAAGGAAAAAAGAAAAAAGAAATGACCCACATAGTCTTCACACTCACAATAATAATAATAAAAAATAAGATACTATACAAAGTAAATATCCATGTCATTGTTTATATAAAATTCATCAATGTCAATGTGTATATAAAAATCCGGACATCATCTTTGATCTTTGAGGACCATGTAGATTGGTGTCTGAAGTGGTATTTTGAGGGAAGAACCACACAGATTGAGTGGACCTGTGCAGTCAGTGCACGCAGAACTTTAAAAAGATCGTTAAGTACTTTATTAAAGTTCATAGATTCAAGCAAAGGTTCACAATCTCCTTACAGAATGATAAGCCTAATATTGTTATTATTAGACACAAAATCAGGAAAACTTGAAAACTTTGTAATCGTGTGGTCTCGCAATCACCATAATCAGCTTCTAACGTTCTCATTGACACAGGCTTCCTCCAGAGTTTACAATGCCCACAAATTGCCATCGACAACAGCTGGCCACACTGGATAGGGTGCGAATCTTAACTCGGAATGGCAACTGTGACTTCCTAAAACAATAACCCAATCAACGGCCGTTTTAACTCGCCTGGGAAGTTGACCCCTCGTCCGGCAGATGCGCTTGCGATCCGTCGAGCAAACGAGTCTAGAATTTATTCATGTGATAACTTTTGTCGAGATTGTTGTAAATATTGTATTCAACATTGTTTGGCAACCTCACCATGCACGCTCTTGGTGTACGGGTATGGATTGAGGAGGCTTGTCTCATATTAAAACACGAGTACTACCAATATGAAGGTGGGTACCTCTTCCTGTAACGTGTAAAGGGTTTTACTACAAATTCCAGCAGCGTAGTTGCTTAACACTCTCACTAACAATGGTTTTAATTTTGACAGTTCAATAACATTCATTGCGTTATTTACGTTGCTGATCAGATTTTTTTTTCGAACATATGAGGCAGTCCTAACCTGTCCTTACCTGTCAAAATGATCCAGATTGTAATTGATAGTGTGTTATGCAATATTAGGGTGCAGGATTGGAAAGAGCTAATCCCGCTCGAAGAAGAAGGCGTCGAGGAGGCAACCGCCTCGACGCCTAACACGCCGAAACCCCACCTGCATTATTTAATGCAGGCGGGACTTTGGAATCGCGGGTGATTAGAGTGGGGACTCTGATTGCCCACCGAGTGATTTCGGGGAATACGGTAGCACTGTGGTCACGTGCTGCCGTGCAAAGCGAGGCTCAGGGGAGACCCCCTTTAGTGTCTCCCCAGGGATGTGCCCTAACAGGCGTTGCACTGAGGGGGTTCCGGATTGGTCTACTAAGAGGTACCGGGACCCCCTCCATGTGCTAATGGTGATCACCGGGGTGGTTTTAGTGAGGTAAGAGTCCCACACTACTTGGTCTTTTTCCCTAAAGTCCAGGTGCCTTTTGAAGGTTTCCCAACGTAAACAAAAAAAAAAGGTTGCAGGATTGAGCCTAAAAAATCAGCTAGTTTACCAATATCTAGTACCTACTAGTATCCGCGAATACTAAAATAGTTAAAAAAAACACGCTTTAATAGCAAATCAAAATCAGAAAATAACTTTTAATTTAAAATTCTAAAATAAAAATAAAGTTATGAAAAGAAAATTAATTTCACTGTGAAAAAGCGCGGGGTAATTTTTATCATATTTCTATACTAACTCTACGTTTACAAATAACTACTTACTAATTATATATTTACAACCATCAAGCATCGAGCACCCCACTCTTTTCTTACAATTTTTAGTTCGATTTGCTATTAAAGCGTGTTTTTTTAGTTTTTAAACACTATATTTTGTTTATTATTTTTTTTTGTTTTTTAAACTATTTATT
Organism: Eremobia ochroleuca; assembly: GCA_949629135.1. Taxonomy (NCBI): domain Eukaryota; kingdom Metazoa; phylum Arthropoda; class Insecta; order Lepidoptera; family Noctuidae; genus Eremobia; species Eremobia ochroleuca. The sequence continues at coordinate 5,422,477 of OX451393.1, forward strand.
TTTTAAAATCAAAATATTGTATTTTCGTCGGTCGTTGATAAGTCTCCAACGTTTAAAGTAAATCTGATCGCTTAAAGTGGGGCAAAATCGAGCCCAAACGAGTCAGTTACATACAAACAAACAAACATACAGGTGAAACTAATAAAAGCGTGTTAAAAATTAAAAGTCACTCGCTCATCTCCCACGTCTCGGTTTGAGTTAGAATCTACTTTATCATCAGAATTAGGGAAACCCAAATACCCTAATTATAACCCTTGCCTATGTGTAAATCCATAAAGGCTAATTTACATTACTTACATGTAGATGTAGAAATTTTTGCAGGAGTGATTTCGAAACTTTAAGGGATTTGAAATTTTATTTGAGTATCTCAAATGGCAGGAAATTACTGCGCGGCAGGCCCAGAAAGAGAGGGCGGGATGAGCTGGACTCCTTAAAGGATTATTGGTCCACAATCGCAGTAGAACGGGAAAAGTGGAAAGAGGGAAGGGAGGCCTTTACCCTGCAGAGTTTGTTTGTTTGTTTGAACGTGCTAATGTCTGGAACTACCGATCGGATTTGAAAAAATCTTTTTGCATTTGATAGCCCAATTCTTGAGAAACATATTATACGATATTTAACAGCACGCTAGGGTCCTTAGGAGCCCAGCACGAAAGTCGGAAAGATTGCCAAGCGAATACGAAGTAATAGCGCGGACGGGCGATGCGATGCCACGGGCTGGGTCGGGGGAGCAAGAAATTTTACGCTGACGAAGTTCCGGACAGTAGCTATTATAAAAAGCAGTAGTATATTATAAAAAGGACGGAGAAGAAGAAGAAAGAGTATTTTTTATTTATACATATTTTAATTAAACGAAGTTATTCTCACGTTATTCTCTCTCGTTTTGGTCTGCGCAGGAGTGCAGACATTAGATACATTAGATTCATTTCGACTAGTAAAATCTTCCATATTTTACTGAATTCTGTTTTGCACGGGTTTTCCCGACGTAACGAATTAAAGGTTGACCCTATTCTCTCAGACGTTAATCTCAAACGCAATGACGTGAGTTCCGGTTTGGACACATTCATTATAATTTTAGGCCTCTCGTAGTCTCGATTCATACAAGTGGCTCTGCTTGCTTGTGCTAAGTATTTCCCGTTTTTCACATAACCCTACAGAGCATGATTTTTCATATCGGCTTAATAAAAATATATCAGCCTGCAAATATGATGCCATTTCTCGAAAAAATATTTAGAAAAATCATCATTCAATAGAAACGTATGTTTTTGTGTATGGCACATCATGCATTATTATGTGAATCTGTGTTACGTAGTATAAATGAAATTACAAGATTACACCTAAAATGACAAATATGAACATGAACTTACCTCTACTAATTATTTCGACACTGAAAAATTCAAATTTATCATTTTTTTGCGATTATTATACGCCGCTCGTTAATCGTATTCAAAGTACCTACCGATTTGAAGAAAACATAAATGAATAAACATAAATGTTTATTCAGTTCTATCCAAAATATCTGGTACTACTCGTAAATTCAAAACTCAAAAACATAAATAGTTAATCTCGTCAACACTAGATCACGCTACTTGGATCCATTTTTAAAATATAACATGCTTTTCGGTATGTCCCATATGTGGGACACTATGTCCTGTAGGGATAACTTCTAAATGGCTGAACTGATTGGGTTGAAATTTTATATGGGTATTGCGATGATTTCCTGGATTATTTTAAAAATACAATTGGACCCGGTAGGTAGCGCTGCTGTCGGTATGTCAACTACTAAACGGCTTGACCGACTTAAAAGGCGGGAATTCCGAATTCTACGCAAACGAAGTTGCGGGCGGATGCTAGTTAATTATAATAGGATATTTTGTCTCGTTACAACAGATACAAAATTCTGCAACTATTTTGATGTGCATGGGAGACAGTTTACATTTCTGTCGCTCTATCTACGGGTGACCAATACAGGACTACGGAGGTCGATAGTCGTAATATTGGTGGTCATGTACGTACTTTCCCTGCTAGGTATATAATCTAAGTAAAAGTAAGTAAAGCAAACTAAAAAATCATTTATTTTCCACACTAATCAAAGCACAGTACGGACATTATTAAAATACGTGGAGTGGACTGGAGCCTAAACTAGGGCAGCCCTGTATTGCAGGACTCCTGCCGGTCGATTCTGAAAAAATCTCACCGTGATAACTAAGGTGAAGTGAGCTTAGAGTGAGCTGTGAGTCATGCTGATGCTAGGAATTGACACTATTGACGACTCCCTCCACGCTCACTTCACCCAAGGTTTCACGGTGAAATGGTTACAGAATCGCACGGCAGGTCTTCCTCCCGCGGTGAGTGAGTTGGTCACAATGTAATAATGAATCTAGAGGTGTAATTAATATATATTGTGTGTGTTTGTGTGAGTGCGTGTGTGTGTTGTGAGTGTGTTTGTGTGTGTGCGTGCGCCACAACACACACTGTTGTGTGTGTGCGTGCGTGTGAAATCTTTATCCATACTAAAACTAGGTAATAGGTAATACCGGCTGGTGTCCGCAACTCCACGTCAATGCGCGTATTTTGCGTATGGTTATCCATACTAATAATAAAACTGAAGAATTTGTTTGTGTTTCGTTTGAACGCGCTAATCTCGGCAAGTCCCAGTTGGAATTGTAAAATTATTGCATTTGCATTTGATGGCCCAATTCATCAGGAAGGCTATATGCTACGTAACATCACGTTAGGACCTTTAGGAACCGCGCAAAAACCAAAAAAAAAGTCAGAAAGATCACTAAGCGACAACGAAGTAAGTAAGAAGTGGATCAAATACTACCCACCTACAGATAATGAGGCCCATTATCGAGTTCTGTTTTATGCAAAACTGATTCATTTGTATGACGATGAGTTTCTCACTTCCTGAATCTGGTCAGTCAAGAAATTTAATCTGGTTTGTCATTCAATGGTCTATTGCAAGAATAACATTTGACCGCTTTTTGACCTGTGTGACTTTCAGAGTTGATTGGATTGAAATAAGACAAAGTGTTGACATTCCAGATGGAAAAAAATAATGGTTTTCCGTGTATGTATTTTGGGGCATGCACCAATCGGTAGGTATACCTAATACGTACGAACTGCAATGGGGGAGTTGACCTGAATTCATGATAAAAATAACGGTAACCATGAGTTATTGTGCTACAACACTGAAGTATTATGTTTATGTGAATGGTTCTCATATTATAGTGCACTTAGGTATGTTTAGCAGGCCGGTCGGCTTAGTGACTGGAAAGTAGGTACGTACCTATTATAAACGTTGAATGATAATGGTATCCTCATCCTATTTAAATAGAGCAGGAATATCACGCATAGGTACAGTGTGTACGACAAGAACGTGAATAGAATAGAATAGAATACTCTTTATTATGTACACCATATAGATTACAGACACAAATATAGAAATTACTACTACTAATAATTAATTATAAATTAATACTATATTATTATGTTTATTATTATTATTATTGTTATTAATTATTACTACTTATTAGAATTTTTTAGAACGGCAAATTTTAATGATAAAATGTTTAAAACAATACAGATACCCGCCGAACTCAAACGCTACAAACAATTGATATGGACGTCATTTAATCGCGATGTCGCCAAAAAGTAGTGGTAATATTCCTCAAAGTTGGTAGGAGATTACAAACAGTGGAGAAATCTGGATACCGTATCCTACCATAATATACCTACATATATATCAAATATATATTTATAATATCTGTAAGTAGGTACATAGGTACAATCAAATAGTAACGAAGTCAAAACTGTACATTGAGTATTTTTGAAAAAGTAATTGCTATTAGGTGTGGGAACTAGTCTGAAGCCGACAATTTTATTTTTAGAATTGTTGTCCGTTTTTCTTTTTGTCTGAATGTATGTTCCGGATTGACTGAACGAATTTATTTGAAATACATTCACAAACGCATTTACTGAGATTCACACGCCTTATAGTGGGTCCACACGATACAGACTTTCATACAGACTTTTATAGAATTTTGTCTGTGCGACTTTTTATCACACCGACATTTGTCTGTACTGCTTAGTTGCACAGACAAAATTCTATTGAAGTCTGTATGAAAGTCTGTAGTCTGTATGAAAGTCTGTATCGTGTGGTCCCACCATTAACGCGTCACGCCACTTACATTAATAGTAGACTAATAATATAACCTAGTCTATGTCACACTAATTGTTAATTAACACATAATTGCATGATTTTTACTTTTTAAGTAAATTAAATTTATTTGGAGGTAACATTAGCTCAATAGTCAGGAAAAAATATTTAAAAAAATATATTAATAAAATATATATATTTTTTTAAATGGCCTGGTGGAAATTTACATCTTTATGAAATCAGAACGAATCTACTGGGAACAAAATGAGTTGAATATCTCTACCAATTGCGGAATCCCCGTGCTCTGTGGAAACGAAAATATGCCATTGGATTGGTTGATGGAAATTTCCATCACGATGCATTTAAGGGTTAACACATAATTATGGTACTTTTAATCCTAGTAGTAGGTACGTTCCCGTAGAAACCTAGCTAATAGGAAAAGATAGATTGATTGAAACTTTCACAAGGAAAACAATGCATTAGCGTAGGTGTTTCCTTGTGAAAACAATGCCAACTCGGTCCGCTGTCCATATTTTTTTAAACGTTTTCTATTTCTGCCGGTCGATTCTGTACAAATCTCACCGTGAAATCATAAGTGAAGTGAGCACTTAATAGTGTTAATCCATACCATTAGCGAATGACAGAGCTCACTTCCCGCTCACTTCACCTAAGTTCTCACAGTGAGATTTTTGCAGAATAGCACTGCTGTTCTCAGTTGGTACACATGGCAACTATTCAAGGTGAATTTCGGACTTATTACCGGTTCCGAAAGCCAGATTATAAACTAAAGAATAAAATTAATGTTTCGGTATTGAACCGGTTTTGATTCAATATCACGGAGTAGGTATTGTTATGAAGGATATTGGTCGAAATGCTGTACACAGCGTCCTGCCACTTTGAGACGGGGTCAGCTGATTGATCGATGTAAGAAGAGGTGACTGGCTTAATATCGGTGGCCAGACAACAAGCAACACCTATTAGATCATCATCTGCATAGCCTTTTCCCAACTATGTTGGGGTCGGCTTCCAGTCTAACCAGATGCAGCTGAATACCAGTATTTTAAATGGAGCGACTGCCCATCTGACCTTCACAACCCACTTACTGGGTAATACGATACCCCTTGGTAAGACTGGTTGTCAGACTTTCGGGCTACTGACGACCCGTAACAAATATCAAAGATCCACGAATGACAGCCGGTACCAACCGCTTAACGTGATTTCCGAGACACGGAGTGGTCTCAGTATGTAAAGATGGTCACCCATCCGCGGACCAACTGCGGCAAGCGTAGCTAAACCTGATCGATCGACCGGTGCGGTTGTTAATACTTAGCCACAAGCCCCTCCTATTAGATATGCCAGTAAAAAAAATAGTCCGTAACAAAACAAATCCCGTTCATGGGAGAGTGATAATCATAAAAATAACATTAAGCAGCCTATAACGTTCCCACTGTTGGGATACAGGCCTTCTCTCTGTGAGAGGGAGTGGGCCGTAATCCACCGGGCCCAGTACGGGTTGCTAGATGTCACACTTCGAATTTTTGGTCCTAAGACATTCCGGTTTCCTCGCGATAGTTTCCTTTGCCATTTTTGAGAGCAATGTTGATGATATAAATTACCCAAAGTAAAGTACCTGTTTGGGTGAATGAAATGAAATGAAAAAGCGTTTATTCGTGGTGACCTTCTAAGCATTGCAAAAAATGTCACTTCTGCCAAACTGTAAAGCAGTTTGTTGGCAGATGTAACTCCCATATACAATATTGCCTATATTTTTATGTAAATACTCGTAGTTACTTTTCCATCAATAACAAGAATAAACATTAACTATAACTAAAGACAAGTATATAAAAAAATTACAATATAACAAAGGCTGACTAGTACGAGAGCTGCCTTTTAAGTTGTGTCCTTTGAAATAAGTATAGACGATCTAATAGATTATTACCATTTATTGTTTTTCAAAGAATTCTCCGCGATATTTAATCCACTTCTGCGTGCGTTCGAACCAGTTTTTAAAACATTTATTCCACTCCGAAGTGGGGGTAGTCAAAATGGCCGATTTGTATGCGTCAACAGCTTCTTCGGGTGAGCTGAAACGTTGACCACGAAGACTTTGCTTAATTTTGGGGAACGTAAAATAATCGTTAGGGATCAAGTCAGGGCTATAAGGCGGGTGATCTAAAATTTCGACATTTTGGGTGCTCAAAAACATCTTTGTATCGCGGGCGGTGTGCGAACTTGCATTGTCATGGTGCAGTATCATACGACGTCTTGAGTCGTTTTTTCGAAACTCTGTGATGACTTGTGGCAAACAAACAGTGGTATACCAGTCAGCGTTAACCGTCTTGCGATCTTCTAGTACAATAGTGGCGACGCGACGTGACCACCTTTTGCCACAAACGAGGCAACCATTTTTTTTTAAGTGCTCCGTGAGCGTTTGTCTTTGGTCGGTTTTGGCTCATCTTGGAAGACCCAGACAGTTGACTGCTGCTTGGAATCTGGATCGTAAGCATATATCCAAGACTCGTCGCCACTCACCATATCATAAACGTGTTTTGACTCTCCTCGGTTGAATCGCTGCAGAGTTTTGCGACACCATCTAACACGGGCTGCTTTTTGGTCGTCGCTAAGCAAATGTGGTATCCAACGAGAGATCAACTTTCTTACGCCGAGTTCTTTGTGCAGAATTTTTTGGATTGTAGTCCCTGAAATGCCCACGGCTGCCTCTATTTCACGGTATGTCATATGACGATCTTCGACGATTAGCTGCCGCACGGCATCGATATTCTCTTGCCTCATGGCAGTTTTTGGACGATCTTCACGTGGCTTATCACTGAAGCCCACGCCCATGTGCCCACGCTGAAATTCTAAATAGCAGCGTTCTACAGTCCTAAGACATGGTGCTGCATCACTAAACATAGAAGTGATCTCCTCAAAGCACTGAAGTCGCGTTAATCCTCTTTGAAAGTTGTAGAAAATTATCGCACGCATATTTTCCTTTGATATTTCCATTTTTACAGCCGACTTGTCACCTTTGAATAGACGCTACAATAAAACTATTCGACCAACACGGACTAGAAAAAAAAGAAGGACTCCGCGCTACGCGTATCGAAAGTGAAGCACCCTACCGGTCTATGTGTGCGTGATTTGAGGGATACCAGATGAATGAAAATTTCCCCATATTTTAAATATTTGGACAGTGTATTCATTTATTACAATAAAGCGATATAAGAAGTCCACTTAACTGAAATTACAAAAATATACTAGTGAAAACTCAAAATTAAGTGTTTATTTTGTATGGATGACTAGAAAAACGCTGCTGTAGAATACGTAATTCAATTGATTGTCTTGAATTACCGATTAGGAAGATAGGGGGATGGGTATTAAAGCTTACTTACCTAAAACACACAAGGTGTATTTTACCTATAATAAGAAAACTATTTAACGTTCTGTAGAAAATAAAACTGAAATATTTATTCAAATGATTTAATCAGAATCTTCACAACACATACATACACTCACTAACCCGCACTGCATTCTTTATCGATCCAAGAAACATTACAAAAGCACGCTAATCCGTTCCAATCTAAGAACCCTCGCCAATTGATGATTTGTATCAAAATGTATACAGCATATCACGCTTGTTTTCGACGGAACGCAATGGTCTTCACATCTGTAGTTTCTTATTATTATAATCCAATCATTGTTCCATGAATGATTTGCTGTAGGAAATCTATAAAAAGAATCATAGTCAATACTTGCAAAAAAATGACAAAGAACACAAAAAAAAATTACCCAATCTCTAGGGACACTTAACCATTTATTTTCTGACAACACTTATGTCAAATGTCTTAATGTCAAAAATACAATAAATCAACAAGTAAAATTGTGCCTTAACTGTGATATGTTATTCCTTGACAGTTTTTCTGGGATGTAGAATTATTTTTACACGTTTTCAAAACACAAGATGGCATTATTTTATTTTATTACTTCACGTAAATAGTACCTACAAAGACGCCGTCTTGTCGCGTAATGGCGGCCGGCCGGCTTTCTATGATGTAAATGTGTGCGTGAATCACGTTTGTACAAACGGTCCGGCACCCTTACTGTGCTTCACTTTCGATATGCGTGGCGCGGAGTCCTTCTTTTTTTTCTAGTCCGTGTCGACCAATCAAAACACATTCTTTTGTTTTCGAATTCTAAATTCAAAGAGATGAAAAGCCATACGTTTTTTTTTTAATAATTGCGGGAGGTTTGCAAACGACACGACTTAAAAGGCAGCCCTCGTAGGTAGTGAATTGAAACGCCAATACACAATTAAAAAGGCTATTAGCATTACCTAGCTAATAACATCCCAAACCGCGCAATAGCATTTCAATTCACACGGGCGAAGCCGCAAACATAAGCTAGTATGACATAATCTATGATAAATCTTCATTTATGAGGCTTTGACAAAAAGTGTTAAAAACAAACTTCCCCATTTTCGAACCCACGGCGTACAACTCGTAAGTCAGGGCCGCTACCAGTGGACCACAATCGTGAACATCTCCACCACCACCAATACCACTCTTAAACCACCATCATACTCTAAATAAAAACTGCTACGGATTATATTTGGGCCATGGACCTGAACAGACTCTTCGCATCATTACCATTTGGTTGAGACAGAATTTGATGGAAAGTACCGGGCATATCAAGTCGATTCAACCTCAAGACCCCAAACTAATAAAGTTATAACTTAAAGGGAGACCCCCCTTTAAGTTATAACTTTTTTTGTTATAGCGGCAATAAGAATATACACTCTGTGAAAATTTCAACTGTCTACCTATTACGGTTTATGAGATACAGCCCGCTGTCAGACAGATGGATGGACGGACGGAGGCTTAGTAATTGGCAATATTTGGGTACGGAACCTAGTTAAAATGTGGGCGTGTGTTGTTTTAATTGAGGAGTCACAATGTGATGAGTGAATGATTGGTCACAATTAATATGCAAACAAAACACCTTGCCTTAATAGATGCGGATAAATATGTTTTCGGTAGGTAAATATTTGGCACCAACACTACCATGATAGAAATCTCCGTCGATCAATCTGATATCAATAGTTCTGTTTTAAAATGACAGGATGGAGAGAGGAAAATGTCGTGTGGCCAGTTTTGAGTATGAATGTGAATGTCTATAAGAGTTGGGGACCAAAGAAAAGATGGATGGACTGTGTGAAAGATATATGGGTACAAAATTGGTGACTAGTGACATGGCGGATAATAAAGAGGTAGGTAGGTATAAAAGAAGAAGACTTGCTTGCTCCGATCTCAAATAAATCTGTAAAAATCTCACCGTGATAGCTCAGGTGAAGTGATCTGTCAATAGTGTCATTCCCTAGCATTAGGTGGAATGACAGTTCACTTCACGTAAGTTTCCACGGCAGGTCATTACAGAATAGACCGGCTGTAGTTTCTGCCATCCCCCATAGGGAAAGGCGTGGGTTTATTTATCTTTGTATCCGCTTTTTCGTTACTTATTAAACCAATAAATTCTAATTCCAGTACGCAAATCATCATGGGCGAAGGATTACTCGCTGCTTTTCATCGACAACCCTGTGGGCGCTGGTTTCAGCTTCACAGACAGCCCTAAAGGATTTATACAAGACATGGCCACGGTAAGGACCTTATACACTATACCTTTTATGGGCAACAGAGACAATTTCTATATTTATCTCAATAGGTCGTAAAACTATGCGGCGTACGATATAATTTTATGCATCATTTTTATGGGAAAAACATATCTCAACACAACACAACTCATAAAAGTTTCGTTTAACTGTAAGGTAGGAATATAAAAGACAATGTAGGTACCTACCTACCTAAATTATGAGGGAATGAATTATTATAACTATTTTACTAGTACAGACGCCAGTACATCAAGCTACCCGAAACTGTCAAATTATAACAAGAAAACTAGTTTTACGTAGTGTTTCTGTTTTAGCTTTATGCTTTCAATTTTTAATTCACAAATTCAGGTTTAAAGTAAGTATCTATCGGCCGACCGCTTAACTGAGACGTTGCCTGAGGTTGCAGCGCGGTGCGGGAGGGGTGTGGTGACGTGATGCGAGAGCTCAGTGATTCGTCAACTTGTTATAACTATCACCCCCCCCGCACCGCACAGCTACCTTTTTTTTTTTTTTGTTTCGGTTTGGAAAATCCTCATGGATGTCCGCCGCCCTGGGGCGGGCGGCGGGGTCTGTCAGACTCTTACTGACTAAAAACCACCCCGGTGTTCCCTCTCTCACCTACGCCGGGGGTCGCGGGAACGAACGATACTTCCGCAACCCCCGACTGGTGCTGGCCCGCTCCAGCGGGCCTCTCCTCGTGTCAGGGGGGGAGTGAGGTGTTAAACTCCCCCCGCGACGTCTAAGAGGGGCGCGCGTGGAACACTACGCGCCGCCGCCTCGGGTCCAGATGTGTGGAGGGCGACGGACGTCCCCAAGTCCGTCGCCCCTGGACCCATTTAGGGGGGCTGGAAGAGGGCGTTGTCCGCCCTCCGCCGACGCCCGGTGCGCCTGCTGCGGGCGGGGTGAGGGGACGAGATCTCCCTCTCCCTTTCCGCAGCCTCCTTCTGCGAGACGACTGTTTCGCAGAAGGAAACCACCGCGTCCCAGGACTCCTCGCCGCCGACCATAGACTCGACCACGGCCGGCAGCGATAGGTCACTGCCTACTCCTGAGATGAGGGCACGGCGCGGCTCCTCCCAAGCGGCACACTCTGCCAGCGTGTGCCGCGCCGTGTCCTCCCGGCAGTCGACGCAGTGGTGACACCGGGCGTCCGGCTCCCTGTTTATGCGACACAGGTACTTCCCGAAGCAACCATGCCCCGAGAGCACCTGCGTCGCACGAAACGACAGGGAGCCGTGCCTCCTCCCGAGCCAGCGCTCGAGCACCGGCCGGACCGCCTCGATGGTGACGAGGCCGGCGGTAGGGCGCAAAAGCCTGTCCCGCCATTCCGCCACCAGGACCTCGCGGAGCTGAGACCGACGCAGCTCCCAGTGTCGCTGCATCGGTCGCTCGCCCCGCGCCCTCATTTCCTCGCGCCACCGATACAGTGACGCGAGTACTTTCGCCTCGAGGTCCCAGGGCGGGGATCCGGCCAGTACGCAAGCCGCCTCGTAGGAGATCGTGCGATACCCCCTGATGACTCTGACGGCCATCGCTCTTTGCGGTTTTCGTAAAACCGCAATGCTGCCGGCCGTCAGGTCAGAAGCCCACACCGGGGCCCCGTACAGGGCCATGGATCGCACGATCCCCACGTAGAGCCGCCTACAGGCGGCGCTCGGGCCCCCCAGATTGGGAAGCAGCGTTGACAGCGCCCCAGCAGCGCCCAACAACTTGGGCGCCAGCCGCCGGAAGTGGGGCTCGAAATTCCACCGGCTGTCGAGCACCAATCCCAGGTACTTCATGGTGGACTCGACAGCAATCCGAGCCCCCCCGACCACGATGTGTGAGCCGGGCGGCGGCGCCCGCCGGGGGCCATGAAACACCATGGCCTCCGACTTGTTGAGGGCCACCTCCAGGCCTAGGCGACGTATGCGGCCCACCACCTGTGAGACCGCAGCCGTCGCCAGCAACGCTGCCTCCCTGTGCGAGCTCCCCCGGGCAGTGACCAGCGTGTCATCGGCATAACACATCAGGTCCACGCCCGGTTGGAGCTCGCCCCTCAGCACCCAGTCGTACCCGATGTTCCACAGGAGCGGGCCCAGGACCGAGCCCTGGGGAACACCGCACGACATGCGGTGCTGGTTTCCGCCATCACGTCCCACGTAGGTGACACACCTCTCGGACAAATAAGCCCCAACTATGCGGCGGAGGTAGGGAGGCACCCGGTGATACCGCAGTGCCTCCCGAATACAACTCCAGGGCAGGGTGTTGAAGGCGTTGGAAATGTCCAAGGACACCGCCAACATCACCCCACCCCGGGACACCGCTTCCTCCGCCAGGACTCTCACCCGTGACACAGCGTGTATGGTAGAGCGCCCATGCCGAAAGCCGAACTGGCTCTCGTCCAGGTCCGGCCCCTCTCTGCACAAGTGGCCGACGAGGCGGGCTGCGATAATCCGCTCAAACAGCTTACCCACCTCGTCTAGCAGCACTATGGGCCGGTACGCGGACGCCGAGTCCGCAGGGCGCCCCGCCTTCCTGAGCAGGACCAGACGACCAGATTTCCACAAAGTGGGAAACTGGCCCTGCTCCAGGCACGCTGTGTAGAGTCCTCTCAGTTGGGGCTCAAGCTCCTTCAGAGCGAGGGTTGAGGACCTCCCTCATCTTGGCGGCCAGAGCGTCCGCCTTTTCAGCACTGCCGCTCGCAGCACCAGCCACCTCGAACAGCCGCGCACCCGTGGCAGCCTGCCTGAGGGTGACGGACTGGAGGCCAAGATCTGCTAATTTGATCTTGGCCTTGGCCTCGGCAATGACCGACTGATACGTTACGCCGCGCTCCGCAGCTCCGGGCTGTAGCGTGAGTGTCACAGCTTCGGAACGCGGGGCACGTATCGTCGGTCCTTTGCGACCGCCTGTGGCAGTCCGCCGCGCAGGCTGCGCAACCGCCTTTGCGGTTCCACCGGGGGTGGATGCAGCTGCTGCGGCCTTCTTGGCGGCTTTGCGGGCCTTCTTGCGGCCCCCCGCGACTTCCGCCCAGGTGTCACCCTTAGACCCGGCGGCAGTCGTGGGCTGTTCGCTCGGAGGAGCTCCCTCCGCGGGTTTTCCCTTTTGAGGCGCGAGTCTAGGCGGCGTCTCAGTCCTCCGCGTGTCAGCCGCTAGAGGCGGACGGAGGATTTCCGCCGGGAGACGACGAGAAATCGCCTCCAGCCGAGCGTTCACCATGCTCCCGCACTGGAGCATGCAGATGCGAACAATCTTTTCGATGTCCGCATCTGCCGGTGAAGACGATGGGGCTGACGGGGCTGACGACGGGGGCGGGACGGCGACGGGAGCGGAGCTAGTGGTTGCTGTACACCTCAGCTGCCACTCCGCCCTCTGCGCAGCAAACTCACGCTTGAGATCCTCCAGCTCGGATCGGAGTTGGCCGTTCTCCCGCCACAGCTTCGCCGTCTCCTCCGAGGTCGTGCGGCCAAGGAGGATTTCCGTCGCTTCCTTGATTCCCTCTGCCGCCTCTTTGAGGGCACGCGTGAACGAGCTCTTCAGGTTGCCCGACTTAGTCGCAACCTTCAGGACAACGTCCACGCCGTCTAGCACCTGGCGGCTGAGAGCCTCTGCCGTGGCGCTCTCCCCTTTAGCAGCCTGGGCAGACCGCCGCTCCCGGGCCTGACGGGCCATTTCGGCGACCTCGTCGGCCGCAACCGCTCTGTTTTGGGCACGTTTCGCGGCGTTGGCTTCCGCCTTCGTGCCCACGAGAGAAACAGTCGTCCCTCCCAGCTCCTCAGTCGAGACCCCGGATGAGACCCCGGGGTCGATCTCCCCACCGACTCCTGGGGTACTGGGCCGCTTGAAGCGACCCCCAACGTCGCGCAGCACCGCGCGACCTCGGCCCCTCCTCGTCGCCGGTATTTTGGCGGCCGAAAGGTTCTCCTCGCTTGAGGAATGACCCATCGACCCCGCTCGGTCCGAGTCTTCATCGCGCGGACGTTTTCTCCAAAAGTTGGAGCGTCCGCGCAAGTCCTGGTTGGACATGTTTTGGTCCTCTGAAGGACAGGAGCCTCCTCGGCTCTTGTTGCCGTCCACGACGGCAAGCGGCTTGTCTCCTGCGTCACACAGGCGCTCCAGGCTAACCCGGAGCTCCTGTTCTTGCGACGCAAGAGGTTCGACGGATGGGTTTTTTGGGTTTTTTAAATTTTTCTCCATAAAGTTCCCACGAGTGTAAAGCAAATACACGTCGACCCGGGCAGAGGCTTAAGTACCCGGGCAAGCCTACATAGTGCTGGGGGCGGCAGGTACCAGCAGGTGGGAGCGCTAACGACCGTACCCCCTACGGCCATTCATCCCCTCGCCGCGCTCCCGAAACTTGGGATTGGGTGGTTTTTTATCTTAGAGGTGTCCTTCCTCTGGGGCCGGGCGGTTAAGCCAAGCCCCCCGACGGCGGCATTGAGGCATGCCTCCGTCCGCTGTCCGGCCATCCCGACTCAGCGGACCCGTCGAAATGTTTGCTCCTCAATGAATGAGGAGACAAACGTACGAACCCCGCTTGGATGCGCCTGCACCCAAGCGGGTGTGGTCGCGTCCTCGCCCGATCGACTACGTCGACGGATCAGGAGCGACCCCTCCTGCAGAAGTTTGCTCCGGACAATAATACTCCTCTACCCTACCCCCCGCGAAGAGATTATTGTCCGTGACCCAGGGTGCACCAGGCCCAGCGACTGCTCTTCCCCCCGGACGTATCCGCAGGGGACCAGCAGCCGCCGAGCGCACGTGGAGGTCTTCTGCACGCACCCCACCGCACAGCTACCTCAGGCAACGTCTCAGTTAAGCGGTCGGCCTCAAATTGGTAGTTGCAATTGTAATCGAAACCTTTAGATCAATCTAAACAAGTTCCGTCGAGTGTTGATCGACACTCGACGGAACTTGCTTATCAATAAAAAAATCCATCAATATTAAATAGTGTTCTTGAGTACACACGACAACACATCAAGCTTTAAATTTCCAGCCGGTCGATTCTGTTAGAATCTCACGGTGAGAAGTTAAGTGAAGTGAGCTGTCATTCCATCTGATGCTAGGGATTAACACTAATGACTGCTCACTTTAAGCTCACTTCACCCAAGTTATCACGGTGAGATTTTTACAGAATAGCACTACAGTTTTAGCTGACCTCGCATTGTATAGGTTTTTCTCACACACAGAAGTCAGCTCATACTGGTTATGTATAGCTTGATGTGTCGCCGTGTGTACTTAAATCGTTTATTAGTTTTTTAACTAATCATAATTAATGAATAATATATTATTATGATTTTAATGTCTGTAATTTATGACCAGGTTTATTGTTTTGAAATGTGTCGTGACGATCGCATAAAAGCATTAGGTATCCTTTATAACTGGTCTCGTAGAGTCAGCAAAGAAACTGAGTTAATTTCAGTTTTATATATGTGTTCAACACAAAATGTTCAAAAACTATTTAAAAATCTCAGAACTTCACATGAAAAATAATTACTTATACAAAGTATATAGGTATACAAAAAATGCTGAAATCTAAAGTTAATCTAATATTGTTCTTCTTCCTGTCCATGTTCCTTGGGGTAAGAGCTTTTGTTTGTATCTGCCATTCTCCCCATCACTGCCCGTCAGCCGTCACCAATAATGTTATGTCATGTAAGTAAGTATACGTGATTACGTATAAGGATCTTTGGTGCGTGGCCACAAGCGGAACTAACGCCGCCATTTTGTTTTTTCAATCCATTTCACAAAAAAAAAAAATACACAAATGTTTACCAAAAGTTCAAGGTTCAACGTCATTCGAGCGTCAAAAGATTATTGCAGCACATAATTGTAAAACTAACGCTAATTAACTTTCGTTGCTGACTGTACACTCGTTTTTGCCAGGAGCTCAATGAAGCGTGTCACAAAACTTCCGCATATGTATTAAAGTTTGTATTGTTGTTGAAAAAAGCTTCTGTTTTAAAACTACTTGAATATTCACGGTTTTTGACACTCAAGAAATGTTGATACTTATTTATTTATTTTGTGTACATGACGTTTATCTTAGCAGTTACGCTTGAAGGACGATAGATTCTTATAAAATGTAGGTACCTATAGGAAGGGTGTTGGTTGTTTGTAACGACAGAAGATTAATGTTGCTGAAGTAATTACACATTTAACAATACAGGGTGATAGGGGAATCACGCGCTACCTGTTGCGATGGACTCTGTACCTATATGATTCTGCAATGAATTCAGGACATTATTCTTTTCATTGTTATCAAAAGAAACGCCTGCAGTTTTATAGAAAAGTGCAATACCTATTGGTGCTCAAAATGTATGGAAAGCTATTTTTTTTTTTAAATAACTGACGAATAATTTCTACTAATACATTAAGAATAATGTGCTGTATTCATGGTTACTTACCAGTTTTCTCTTCGATGTCCCTGCAACTTGGTATTACTGCAGTGCGATTCTGTAGCCATTTCACCGTGAAAACTTAGGTGAAGTGAGCGTGAAGTGACCTGTCAGTGTCATCCCACCTGATACTAGGGATTGACCAAGCATACATTTACAATCATAATCGAGATTTTAATAATATTTTTTATGCTAATTCTATTGAACATTTGTATAATATAATTTCAAAGATACTCGTAGTATTTTAGTTGTGAAAACATTACTATTTTGTGGAAAAAAAAAGTAAAGAAAAACCACATTGAGATTCTGACTAAGTTTCTGTTTTGCTATTTTCTTTTAAAACCCCACAAAATAGTAATGTTTGTTTTGACAACTAAAATACTAGCTTTAAAATTATATAAAATGATCAATAGAATTAGCATATAAAATATTATTAAAATCTCGATTACGAGTATGATTGTAAATGTATGCTTGGTAAATCCCTAGCATCAGTGGGATGACACTGACAGCTCACTCCACGCATGTTTTCACGGTGAGATTTTTACAGAATCGACCGGCTGTAGCAAATCAACACGTAATTAGTTTATTTTTTGCTCATGTATATTCTACAAGATTGGGTTTGTTTTCCTGTTATATTTTCTATAACTATGAGGGGCCCGTGGCTAAATAAAACAGCCGCACAGTTCGATCGATCAGATTAAGCTACGCTTGCTGCGGTTGGACTGTGGATGGGTGACCATCTTTACATACCGAGATCCCTCCGTGCCTCGGAAAGCACGTTAAGCCGTTGGTCCCGGCTATCATTCGTGGATCTTTCACAGTCGTTACAGGTAGTCAGAAGCCCGAAAATCTGACCATCAGTCTTATCAAGGGGTATCGTAGTAACTAGGTTGTGGAGGTCAGATATGCAGTCGCTCCATGTAAAATTTCTGCTGCATCCGGTTAGACTGGCAGCCGACCCCAACAAAGTTGGGAAAAGGCTAGACAGACGATGATGATGATGATGTTTTCTATAACTGAGCACATACACACACAACTTTTCTACAACTGAACACAATTATTAACACAACTGACCAAAAAAGTAGGTAATACAAATGCCATCACGCTTTGCGCTATGATTAATGTTCCTTTTTTTTTTTAGGTTTTTCGATGGTGCGACCTACGACCCCGTTTTTATATTTCACCTTACCTAGGTATCTTACTTTACTAGCTTTAATAGACACTGAAAATCCGCGAGTTGACTAATTTTTTTTATGATTTAAATTGAAGCTTTTTTACCTCACTAATAGCTTGGTATAAACAGTTTTTTAATATTTTTAAAAATTGAAAAGATATGAGCGTTCAAAACTCTCAATTAGGCAGAGAGGGAAATACTGAATTGTGACGTCATAGTTCAGTATCGCCATATAAATTACATGCAAAACTTCGTTTTGCGAGAAAGAGATAGACAAAAAGTTTCTATAAGTTATAAGTTTTTTATTTTTCGACCGATTTCAAATTTGATTTCGAATTCTATTATTGTATTACATGTGTGGATATATTATCTACTAGAATATATAGTATTCAATATCATGCAACTACCCCATTAAATAGTATTTTGCAACTTATTAAATTGTCATTCTCTTCATAATAAATAAGTACGAGTAGGTAGTTAGGTAATAGGTAATACGGGCTGGTGTCCGCAACTCCACGTCAATGCGCGTATTTTGCGTACGGTAGGTAGTTAGGTACTCATAGTTTAAAAACTGCACGGTGGCAACAAAAGGTAATTAATAAGTATCACGAACTCGAGATTTATGCAAAAACAGCTAGATTTTCCTACACCGGGATCACGAATTCTCGACACAAATGTACCTATCTAAGCATACCTAATCTGTCTGCCTTGAAGTATTTTGTAGAATTTGTTCTTTAGCGGTGATGTATAAAAATAGGCAAATTCGTTTTGTGTTAAAAATAAAATGATGACTTCATGATTCAAATTTCTGTAAACTTTTATCTAGTTTTATAGGGTTTTCCATCAGAGATTTCTCGGTAGCAGCAAGCACAAATCCAGAATCCAAATTCTGAATTTGTGCCCGGTTGATGACAACAGCAGGGTAATTGCGTAACACACTATGAGTAGCAATGGGTTTCATTTTGACAGTTCAACAACATTCATTGCATTATTTATGTTGTAGAGCAGACACATTTTTCGAACATATGGAGCAATGGATTAGCAATATGCTTCAAAATGATTCAAATTGAGAGTAATAGTGTGTTACGCAATTAGGGTGGGTGCTGGGTCACCCTCTTTTACATAGGATTATCATATAACTGCTGTAATGTGGGTAGGTATCCTAGACACCGCTGCCTTTTTTTTTTTTTTTTTGTTTCGGTGTGGAAAATCCTCATGGATATCCGCCGCCCTGGGGCGGGCGGCGGGGTCTGTCAGACTCTTACTGACTAAAAACCACCCCGGTGTTCCCTCTCTCACCTACGCCGGGGGTCGCGGGAACGAACGATACTTCCGCAACCCCCGGCTGGTGCTGGCCCGCTCCAGCGGGCCTCTCCTCGTGTTAGGGGGGGGAGTGAGGTGTTAAACTCCCCCCGCGACGTCTAAGAGGGGCGCGCGTGGAACACTACGCGCCGCCGCCTCGGGTCCTGATGTGTGGGGGGCGACGGACGTCCCCAAGTCCGTCGCCCCTGGACCCATTTAGGGGGGCTGGAAGAGGGCGTTATCCGCCCTCCGCCGACGCCCGGTGCGCCTGCTGCGGGCCGGGTGAGGGGACGAGATCTCCCTCTCCCTTTCCGCAGCCTCCTTCTGCGAGACGACTGTTTCGCAGAAGGAAACCACCGCGTCCCAGGACTCCTCGCTGCCGACCATAGACTCCACCACGGCCGGCAGCGAACCTAACCCCTTGAGAAATACCGCGTGATTTAGTTATTTATTATTTTATTGAATTTAGGTATGTATTTTATAGCTGTTTAAAAAAAACCCCGACTGCAAGAAATAATTTCAATACAAGCTCACTTTTCACGCAATTCATATTTTAGTTAGTTTCTGTTATTGGTAACATTTTTGGGTGTTGTATTTTTGGAATCGTCTCCTCAAGCGCTTAATTTTGACTGTACATGGTCAAGGTATAATTTCTTTTTTTCAGACATTACTAATTGACGTTTAAAATCCGCCATTTTGATTTCATAAAAACAAAACCTAGCCTACCATTCGGCCGACCTAGAAGTTGATAGACACCAATGTACGTACTAAAATTCATCTAACTGTTAGAATGTTTTTAAGGTATAAAGAGTCCCACATACAAAGATACATAGATATTGCCCCAGGCATTAAGTCCGCCTTTGTACAGTACTTTTTTACTTGTGCATAAAGTTTTAATAAATAAATATTCTTGAAAAACATCTTGGATCTCTTTGCTATCGCGCAGTCGGGTAAAAAGCAAAACATTTAATGTTTCAGTGTTCAAGCCACCTATATAGTGCTCTGAGGCAGTTCCGGCTGATCTTCCCGGAGGTCAGCAAGGCTCCTCTCTACATAGCTGGAGAATCCTACGCAGGCCGCTACCTACCCGCTCTCGGCGTGAAGATACTGGAACAAGACCGTAGCATTGGTGTCCTGGATGTCAATTTACAGGTAAAAACTTTAAATTGGTAGGTACAGTCAGTGCCAGTGGTAACATTGACAGCACCTCTATGTCATAGCAGTAAGGGTGATTTTCGCAGTGCGGGTGTTACCAGTGTATTCGGTTGACTTTACTTATTAGACTGCCTCGTTGGTCAAGCACGTCTGCTGAGCGTGGCGTGAATTTCCATCCCTCGCCGGTCTAGTTTGTGAAAATCTCACCGTCAAAACATAGAGTGAAGTGAACTTGAATTCAAAATCAAAATACTTTATTTCACATAAACCTACATACATGGGTATTTCAAATGCCCATGTATGCGTTAATTCGTTTAAATGATACAAACGAATTAATTTAAACGAATTCTCCCCTGTTTATAAAACGGTTTATAAACTTGCAAATACATATAAATATTCGGCTCGATATATTTGTTTCTATGTGTTCTTGGGCTCCTTGTTTAGAACCTCAAGTCGGGTAGTGTTTTGCCATCAGAACTTTCCAAGCAACCCGGAGTGTGGATTTGTGCCCGGTTATTGCAATAAGCTCCCCTTCATATTATAGGGGACTTAAACAGTTATAATAAATAAAATAAATGAAATTTGTTTAATTCAGACTCTTCGCTCTTAGCGATAAGACCGCCCATTGTGTCACTCTTTGTAAAATTCTAAATTCACGTCTATATTCACGTCTGTAATTTATATGGTGTACATAATAAAGAGTATTCTATTCTATTCTAAGTAATGTCCATATTTTGTTAGTAACTTAATTATCTTAAGACTAAGTTAGTAGCAATTATGGATTTAATATTAAAAAATAAAAAAGAAAAAGAAGAAGTTATAACAGGCGGAATAAGTTATATACCTATGCCTGCTCCTACGGGGAACTCAGCAGGCGTGACGTTATGTGTCAGTCAATACTCAACTCTATTTTTCAATGTACGTCCAATATAAACTTTAATAATACTAAATTAGTCTTCTTATATACATTTTAAAATGCCGTTAAATGAAGGTTAAATACATTGACACCTCTCTTTAAATAACGGAAACCAAACAGCAAGCCAATCTCATCATATGTGAATTGACGCAAATGATACGAAATGATTAATATAGCAACTAATTGTCAAGGTCATGAATCTTTTTGAGGTTGGCATCCATGTAATTGTCCTTGATTCAGAGCAAAAATGATTTGCGATGTAGTTAGCGGTCATGGCGGCATTCAAATTCAGTGAATTTAATCATTCTGTGGAATGTTCGAATTGTTAAATTAACGCATTTGGTTTTCGAATTTACCTCCAACCCGTGTTTCAAAACCGAAACCAGCCAAGTCTTAGGACCAAACAAATTCGGAGACGTGTCATCTACCAACCCGCGCTGGGCCCGCGTGGTAGATTCACCTCTACACTCTCACTCACTCTCTCTTCTGCTTCTTCTTCTTCTTCTTCTTCTTCTTCTTTCTATAACCTACTCGCTCTCTATGAGAGGAGGCCTGTGTCCCAGCAGTGGGAACATCATCTGCCTAGCCTTTTCTTTTTCTTGCTTGAGGAAATATTTATGGGTTTTCTCCGCCCTGCAGCGGGCGGAGGGGTCTGTCAGACTTGCTGACTACAGCCACAAAATGTTCATGAACTACTTGATTGTATTTTTTTTACAAACGTGATAAAAATGAATCTCTGCCAGTATCATAATAATTTAAGAAGTAAGAATACGTTCAGCAATTAATTGGAACTACCAAATCGCCGCGATATTATGTTCGAAAGTTTTCATGCTGACCGAACTATTGTGAATGACTTCAATAATTTGTCAAGCTTATACAAAAAAATATATATTGTAAATTTTGCGGTAATACCTATTTCACTTGGTAAGTCTGAAAATCAGTCTTACCAAGGGGTATCGTATTACCCAGTAATTGGGTTGTGGAGGTCAGATAGGCAGTCGCTCACTGTAAAATACTGGTATTCAGCTGCATCCGGTTAGACTGGAAGCTGACCCCAACATAGTTGGGAAAAGGCTAGGCAGATGATGATGATGACCTATTTCCCCGTAGCGATGCTTAGAAAGTAAATCTTACATACTACCTACATACTCGTAGCACATTTTTTAATTTTTTTTATTCTAGTGTTATGTCATTGAATCTACAGCTCTCTAATCTTAGTTGTTATTAATACTCTCAAATAACAGCTGAAATTGCAACAGTAGATAGATTTTAGTATAATATAATATACTTGCGTAACTGACATTTACTTATGATTACGTATTTATTTACTTTTATTAGTTACCGTCCGTTCTCAGTTATATTACTCTTAACAGCAACCATATTGCAACGACAATAAGGATCACAATGATTTTGACAGTTTTGTCAGTGGCAGCAACCTTTATTTCGAATGATAATAAAGGTCACTGTGATTTGGACAGTGATGCAAAATCAGAGGTAAAAGTACTGTGAAAAGACTGTACTTGCCTTTTACTCGTCTATCAAATAGGTACTTGAAAACGAAAAATTATGTAAACATGCTACACTGATTAATTACCTATATCAACATTTGTATAACTCTCTTTTTAAATATATATCGTTCGTGTCGCTGTCAATAGGAAAAGTGCACAAAAGACTGGCTGCATTTCCAGATTGCCACGTTGTATGGAAAAAAATAGCCCATCCCTCTGGTCACGTGAAAAGTCAACCAACCGCTAATTATCATAATTGCACAGATGTACATTATTATTTACATAAATACCTACTAGTTTTCTGGAGAGGTCCTGAAAATGAATAGGTAGGTACACACAAGGGTTGGCTGGGTAGAGTGCTACGCGACGTAGCACGTAGCCCGTAGCAGGCTGCGATGGGACATACCTGCCGTGCGATTCTGCAACCATCTCACCGTGAAAACTTGGGTGAAGTGAGCGTGGAGTGAGTCGTCAGTAGTGTCAATCCCTAGCATCAGCATGACTCACAGCTAACTCTAAGCTCACTTCACCTTAGTTATCACGGTGAGATTTTTCTAGAATCGACCGGCTGTGCTACATATTATCTTACACCCCATGTTGAAGTTATTTATATTTTTATTATTTATACCCACCTACATTTTATTTAGTAAAGATTCTACTGAACCACTCCTTCCAGGTTAGTACCTACTCTTACTGCTTCCGCAGCCTGAGTTGCGGTGATATCGGCATGTGTATTGGCGATATGATAGATGCATGAACCTTATTTATTTTGTAAGATAGGTCAACAACCTAATAGTGGTATTACGAGTACCACTATTAGGAGACTATATAGGAGGAGGATATACGAGACTGTTTGGCTAGAGCTCGGCAACTGACGTTTCAGAAGTGCCCATGTAGGATTATGTGTAATAAAGTATTTTGATTTTGAAACATAATACCAATATCTCAATGAAAAATATTAATAATAATTGTAATTTATTCGGAAGTAGATACAAATAAGGGTATTCAGTAAACAGGAAAAGAACTTTCTCATATTGGTCTAATGACATAGCCTTCATACATCGGAACACGTAATAAGTGGTTCCATATGTGCTCACTCAAAAAGAATATGTTGTAATGACAGCTGGTGTGCTGATTGCCTTCATTAATGTTGACATTATTTTTTGTATGCGTTTATTTACTACTTTTACCCATGACATGTTAACATATAATAATTACCTTCTCAATAAAGATTGATACTGCAGGTGCACTGGCTCCCTAAACCGTGAAAACTGACTACATGCTTATGTTTAGTAAACAAATCGTTTGAATATAATATAGAACTTCGAAATGTATCGAGATATTCAGTAACAGCCGGTCGATTCTGTAAAAATCTCACCGTGAAATCATAAGTGAAGTGACCACTTAATAGTGTTAATCCCTAGCATTAGGGAATGACAGAGCTCACTTCCCGCTCACTTCACTTAAGTTCTCACGGTGAGATTTTTACAGAATAGCACTGCAGGAGTACTTGAATGTTGTGCTGTTGAACTTGTTAAACAACATTTGACTATCATGTGTTTACAGGCCACCAAAATTTAGTAATTTACATGTTTTTTTTTTTACAATTTAGACGTAATTTTAAAATCGTGTGCAAACCCTAACAAAAAAATAGTTAGGTATATGCGGAGACTTCAAGATTGACCGGTTAAAGAGAAATAATATTAGTTTGGACTTCGAATACTTTCTCCTGGGCTACAATCTCAATCTAGAGCTTGATCTGACTGTCTAGCAATAGCTGTATAGATAAGATTGCACATAACTCTAAATCTAAATATAAATGCGACGTGATTTAATTTGCCTTATCAGATCACACTGCACAAATATTTGAAATAAAAGTAATAGTGAAACAAAGACAATTTAATTGTATTTTGATATATTGATCCTATTTTGACATTTTGATCTTATTTTGACTATTAAGTATTTATTAATTGTGCCACTGCAGGGTTAGGCCTCATCTCATACAGAAAAGGCAGGAGCATTTATCACCACGCTTGCTAAAGACGGGTTAGCGATTTCAGACTTATATTAACAATGAGTCCAGGTTTCCTCACGATGTTTTTCAGATAAACTCAGAAAGTACATATAAATTGATAAAGTCACACGTAAAGGTACTTGCCCGTACGTGGTACGTGCCTCGGAAAGCACGTTAAGCCGTTGGTCCCGGCTGTCATTCGTAGATCTTTGACAGTCGTTACGGGTAATCAGAAGCCCGAGTCTGACAACCAGTCTTACCTAGGGGTATCGTATTACCCAGTAATTGGGTTGTGGAGGTCAGATAGGCAGTCGCTCCATGTAAAATACTGGTATTCAGCTGCATCCGGTTAGACTGGAAGCCGACCCCAACATAGTTGGGAAAAGGCTAGGTAGATGATGATGAAAGGTACTTGCCCGGAATTGAACCCACAACTTCGTGCATGCGAGGCGGTGACCGTAGATCCGAAATTTCTTAATAACCAATGTCACTGACGCTTTTGTTTCTAATTTCCAGGGTATAATAATGGGCAACCCAGTGCTGAGTCGCGACAGCATAGCGGACTACAGTTCGATCTACTACCAGTGGGGCCTGATCGACAGCCAGGGCCTGCAGGCTGTCAAACCGCTGCAGGACGCCTACAACAAGGCCATTCTTGGCGAGGACTCAGATTCTGCGCAATTAGTGAGTAAAAATATAAATAAAATTATATTACTCTAAATAATTATGGAATCAGAGCGTAACTTACGAACTTGAGTTCTGGAGTTAAATCTGACTATCGCGTTATCATTGAGGTTTGTCATTAGATCATTACCTACTACAAAAAAAAAAAAAAACAAATTCATTTATTCAATAGGCTGAGATTCAGCACTTCTTGAACTTCAAAATTACAAAAGGCAGCCCCGCAAAACGCCCGCCATTCACCACTTTTACCCCCTGGCCACGACTTTGGTCTTAGCGGCGCGCGGCGCGGCGAGCGGGGCGGCGTCGGTAAGCGGTGCTTTTTGCACGCCACGTACCCTCAGTAGCGGTTAGTTGCAGCGGCCACGGTGGACGTATTTAGGTAGTCAAAACGTGCTCAAAATCATGGCGAAAGAAAAGGAGTGCTCGAACTGAATAAAAATCGGTATTTAAATGGCGAATTTCGTGACCTATACGAAGATTACAGAATATATATATATATACCTAGATTAAATATATAAATATTTATATATACAACGTGTAACGGAAGGGGGGTATCAACCCTGAAGGAGGTGAATATGCTCATGAAACTCAACAACTTTCCCCAAAGAACCTAGGTCGAAATATGAAAAAAAAAATTGGCCCTCCCATAGTAAATCAATCAGCTGGTAGTCAGTTTTGTAAGGGAGGGCCAATTTTTTTTCTTCATATTTCGACCTATGTTCTTTGGGGAGAGTTGTTGAGTTTCATGAGCACATTCACCTCCTTCAGGGTTGATACCCCCCTTCCGTTACACGCTGTATAGACGGTCGATTTAAAATTTCAGTGATAAATGCCTCGGTATCCATTACCGCCACAAAATCTTCTAAATTTTTTTGTTTATAACTACGCCACTGAGTACGTCACTGCTACACCGCTGTCCGGGCCGCTCTGTTTCGTGGCGTCGCACTCATTCACTTGTACTTTTGTTCCTGCCGCTCGCCGCACCGCGCGCCGCTGTAGCGATTCGCTCGGAAAAAACCGCGCGCGTTTTCGCTATGAGCGGCGTCTCGTAGCGTGCTTCAAACATTTTCATACTTTTGATTTTACCGCTCGCCGCCCCGCGCTTAGCTGCCGCTCACAGCGGCAAGGTCGTGAACGGGCCGTTAGGCTACGGACAGGAAATCAGCGGGCGCGTGACGACGGCGGCGGCGGCGGCGCGGGGTGCTGCGCGTTTCAGTGCATAGATTTATATGGAACTGGCCTCGAAGGCAGCGGCGCGGGGAGCGGCGTACGAGCGATGCGCTCCAGTCTAGCGCTTCCCGCGCCACCGCCGCCGCTGCCCACGCCCGCTGACTTCTTGTCCGTGGCCTTAGTGTACTGGCTGGGCGTATAAGAAGTGGGAGTTCCTTTGTTGATGTCCAAAGTCTATGCCGAATCTTGAACTCTGTTATAATTTACTAGCTTCTGCACGCGACCTCTTCCGCGAAAAATTACTCGTTCCCCGATCCATCCGATCGCATCGTACTCGTATTGCCTGCCCGCGTTCCTACTTCGTTTTCGCCTATCGATCTTTCTGACTTTTTTTTTGTTTTTGCTCGACTGTTAAGGATGTGATGTTAGCCTACAGACTTCCTCAAGAATTGGGCTTCTAATGCAAAAAAATAAATTAATTAAAATCCGACTGGTAGTTCCAGAGATTAGCGCGCTCAAACAAACAAACACACTCTTCAGCCTTATTATTAGTACAGCTTGTACCTTGTTATAGTACCTATGTTATAGTGATATGATGAGGGCATGATGACGATATGATTTGCATGATGAGGGAGCTCTAGCGGAGGAGTACTATGTTATAATTTGCAAGGGAACTATAATCCAGCTGTCATGGGTTCCAATAACTTGCAAAAGCCATCTAAAGAATTTCTAATAATAAATCTATTATTTCTCCAATTCCAGCTGCGTGAAGAACTACTAAACAGGCTAGATGACATCTCGATGCAGCAGCAAACCTTCAATATCCTAGTTGACACCATAGCCCACCTGGATGATTTCGTCAGCTACATTCGAAGACCTGAAGTATCCGAGGCGTTGCACGTTGGCAGCATACAGTTCGCCTTTCACAACGGAACAGCTCATAAAAGGCTAACTCCTGACTTCTTGAGTGAAGTCAGGTCGAAGATTGAGATGCTGCTAAATCATTACCGGATACTTATTTATTGGTAAGAAGTTGATTATTTTTAGTTTTCGCTTTTGGTTTTAATTGCACACAGTTGGCTGTGTTGTATTAGATTCAATGTTATTTTTGCGTAGTGTGGTGTGTAATTCTGTGTGCCTGTATTTGTTAACTTTGTACCTTGATTTGTCTGTGACGTTTTATAAGTTATTGACATAATACGAAACTGCCATGCATGGCAATCAATTATTGGTGATCCTATAGCCCTAGATTCGGTCTGGAAAGGAATTGCAAGGAGATACGTTAATTTTGTACAGACGCCAGCACATCAAGCTACCCGAAAATGTTAAATTTTCCCAATTAACTTTGAACCATATGCTTTAGCAATAAAGTTGAAAATATATTAAAGAAATTTGACAGATTGTAGTAGCTTGATGTGCTGTCGTCTGTACTAGAGTAGAAATACAATTGCCAAAAACAACAAAAATAAACAGTGACAAAAATTGAAAAGAGTATGCTTCGATAGTTTGGTCATGTGGAGAGGAAGAATGAAAGGCGACTGACAAAAGATACAAGGCAGTTGTGAGTGGAAACGCCGCCGGGAGGGGACGCCCTAGGAGGACATAACAGTGATCTTGGTGAGGTTCTTCAGAAAAGTCAGGTGCGTAGTGCTCGCAACCGGCGTGCGTGTAGGTATGACCAGAATTATGAATGTAAACGAGGCAAAGGTAATAAGTAGTGATCGTAGCAGGGTGACGGGCGTTCTGTAGTTTCTGCCTACCCCCATGGGAAGATGGCATGAGTTTTTGTTTGCGTATGTGCAAAATAACCATTACATTTATTATCAAGTACAAAATTAACAATATGGTTTCTCTCTAGCGGGCAGATGGACCTGACAGCTCCGTGCGTGCCCAACGCTAAGGCTCGCAGGAAACATTGGCACTGGAACAAGCGTGAACAGTTCCTGAACGCGTCGCGTACACCGTGGTGGTTCGAAAACAGGGTCGCAGGGTGAGTTGTCACAGTCAAACACTATCCTGATAATAGAAATAGTGTGGAAGCGCGATTAGATATGTCAAGACTGTCCATATTATATGCCCAATAAGATTGATCGATATATTGGCACCGATTCTCTTGTTCACAAACTAAACTAAATTTAAGTTCAGTGCATCTTTTTCTTTCTATTTCATTAAGAAAAGGACAGAAGATAAATATTAGTTTAGTCCTGTCAAATTAGTCAGCGCCTGACATTAATTGACGTATTTTCAGTAACCAATTTTTTAATACACGTCTAAACCTGACTATGGAGTATTTTAATTTGTCAGGACTAAACTAATATTTATCTTCTGTCCTTTAATGAAGTAGAAAGAAAAAGATGCACGGAACATAAATTTAGTTTCGTTTGTTAACAATGGAGTCGTCGCCATTTATCGCCAAATTTGTCCAAAATGCCTACATTTCCAGCAAGCCTTTATGAATGCTGCTTTATTAGATTGGCATAGACTCTATAATTTGGTACTGATAAAAGTACTAACAAAAAAGAAGCCCAAGGTCTACAAGTTCATCATTAAATCATTGTAAAATAACATGATTCTTAAGTACGTTCATTATATTTTCAGATACGTTAAAAGCGGCGGCAGTCTAACCGAAGTCTTAGTCCGAGGTGCAGGTCATCTAGTCCCAATGGACAAGCCAGCAGAAACCTTGGAACTGATCTCCTTGTTCATCAGGGGTGTAGACATGCCATTGCCACCTAACTACCACATTATGGCCCAAGATACTGCTGCGTACATTGATGACGACACTGAGGGCATTTCGAAGACTATACTGCAAGTTCCTGGGGAACCACCTTCTGGGACTCAAAGTGTGATGGTTGTAAGCATCATCCTGAATGTACTGTTGCTTCTCGCTATAGTCTGTGGCGTGGTTTATGGTCTGAGGTGGAAGAGACGAACCGATGCCTATTTATACAATAATGTTGACGAGACCAGTATTACTTCTACTATGTTCTAAGGATTGAATGCGTTCAGAACTGCCGGTCGATTCTGGAAAAATCTCACCGTGATAACTAAGATGAAGTGAGCTTAGAGTGAGCTGTGAGTCATGCTGATGCTCGGGATTGACACTATTGACGACTCACTCCACGCTCACTTCACCCAATTTTTCACGGTGAGATGGTTACAGAATCGCACGGCTGTTGTTACTCAGGTTGTGCCAGAAAACTTTGAGCGGTTGTGCGTAGCATTTTTGAACGTTGATAAATGTCCGGGTCCTCTAACATCGACAAGCACATGCTAGGGTTTTTTTTTACTATTGCCATATGACATGAAGCGTTGTCCTCACAGTGTAGTATAGGAGACTCCTAGTTCCTTTAGTAGAAATTACAGGTTAAATGTAGAAGTCATTAAAGTTGAAATTGTGCTATACAGGGTGGCAGCGAGGACATTAACGTGCAAACTGTAACCATGAATTCAGCACTAGATTCTAGACGCCCTTTTTTATTTTTTTTTTATTTTTGGGGGGAAACCTTCAAAAAGCACCCGACCTCTGCGGAGGGAGGTCGGGGATTGTGGGATTTTTACCTCATTAAAACCACCCCGGTGATCACCATCAGCACATAGGGGTGGTCCCGGTTCCTCTTAAAAGACCAATTCCGGAACCCCCCCCCTGTGCAACGCCTGTAAGGCACATCCCTGGGGAGACTGTAAAGGGGCCTCCAATGAGCCTCGCTATGCACGGCAGCACGTGACCACTGTGCTACCGTCTTCCCTGGGGTCACTTGGTGGGTGGACAGAGTCCCCACTCTGTGCGCCCGCGACCTCAAAGGTCCACCTACCTTGGCTGGTAAGAGGGTTTCGGTGTATTAGGCGCCAAGGCGGTTGCCTCCCCGACGCCTCCTTCTCCGGGCAGGATCAGCCCTCTCCCGATCCCGCTCAGATTCTAGACGCCCTAGCGTAAAAATTTTTCGTCGGTTATAAAAAAAAAAAAAACAATCTGCTGTTTCATAGAAAAGTCCGATACCTACGCGATCAGAATGACAGCAATTTTTTTATCCAAATCATTTACTGAATCCATGGTAACAGGCGACGCTTCGGTGTCCCTGCCACGTAAAATGCTGTATAATACAATCGGGAAACATATTATTGATGATTTTTTATTTATTGGGAACCAAGTTTTACTTTCGTCTCCAGATCTCACCATGTATTGAAATGTATGTGTAACGAACTGTTTTTTTGTATACGAAATCAAAGTACAGAACATGACATCAATTAGAACTTAATTTATTAAAGAGCAATGTGATGCCAAGTTAACTTTTTGTATATTATGAACTAGTCTATATTTCTGCCAAGGCCTACATATCCCTCAGTGCCTTTTAGTTTTAATACGTACTGTTGTAAATATCGTGTAATTATTGTAAGGAATAGAAAATAAAACACATTTTATATTTAATTAACGTTTATTTAAATTCCTGTATGAAGCTGTCTATCATGAACTTCGCTACCTCTGGCTGGTCCAGTGGCACCATATGTCCAGCTCCCCGAATTAGTACTTCGACGAAATTTCCACCTGCCTTTTTGTACCTGAAATCGTAAGACTTGAATTTAGAGACAATAAGTGTGGTACAGCTGATTGTTCAAGAGGAATTGGACCATAGGCGATTCCGGATTTAGATTTCGAGAGAAAGTAATGAATTTGTGACCGGATATTGCCAGCCAAGTTTTAAAAATAATGCAGGTAAGTGTTGTGTATACAAAATATACAACATTATTTTTAGTATATTGCAAACCTGAATATAGTTTGTTCAAAATAAGTAACTGAATCGATTCCAATAATATGTACACCATGTTATATTTTGTCCCAAAAATATTTTAAAAAGGTGACAAGTTGGACAACGAGCGACACTAAGTACATATCCGCAACCATATGCGCACAACCCAGGTCACAGCCGGTCGGCCGGTGGCGCGTGTTAAGTGGTAACCAACTTTTTGTACGGACAATCAGGTAACATAACAAGCTTATAACTTCGTGATTTTTCATGACACAGTTTTGAAATTTTGTACATAGATTCTTGACATAAAAATACTAGACACGTGTTTCGGGTTTGCCATATACTAAAAATAATGTTGTATATTTTTTTATTTACCCAACAACGGATCCGTTAGCGAATCTGCGCAGGCGCCTCCTAGGGGCTTGCATGTAGGACTCTCGGCGCGACCACTTCAGTGTTCCGTACAGGTGCTTCGACAAACTGTACGCCAGGATCAGGTCCAGCTGACCACTGTAAATGAGAAAAATTGTAAATAAGTACCAATGGAGTAGTGAAGTCAAAAATTCCTGAGAAGTCGCTTATGATGGGCGAAAGTATTTTTATACGGCACAAACTATTAGTATGAAGTGTGATGAAATAATGCTTCGTAACACCCAGTAACTTCATGAACCAATAAGTATGGTTCCCTGGACAGATCAAATTAAAGGAGGTAGAATATCCTAACCGAACTAAAAATTTTAACAAACTAATATATGGTGTCGAAATATTCCTCCGCATCGCTGTCGACTAGTAATGTACTGAAGGGACTGACGGTATTGCCACGTTGGAGGAGATAATCATTGATTCTTAAAGTTCCGCAAACTTTCATTCCTAGTTTAAAACTACGTTTCCTAAGGCTCTTGTGGTAAGGCAGGATTCGTTAGCTCTCGTTAGCATTCGTCATCTTACCTGTAGCTTAAAACTCCATAATGCTCCAATAACTCCTCAATGAAAGGCTTCGTAGTGTTGGCGAAGTCTGGCAACATCTTCTCATAGACCAGCTGGTTGTTATAGTTAAAGGTGATGTTCCCCACGTGGATCTGGTCTCTGATGTCACTCCTGTTGATGAACTCTTTAAACTCCGGCGCTCCTGCTGAAGAGTCCTCTACGAAGTTATATACACTGACGCCGCTTTGCTTCTTAATGTATTCTATCGTTTCGTTGAATTTCTGGAAAGATGTCATTTCAAAATGAGGACCTATTGTACAGCCCCAGGATAGGTCTTCTCGGTATTCACCAATATACTACAGGCCGACCCCACCACCACACCACCAGACACAACAGAAGAATCAAAGTCCGGCAAGACCCAACATGCTGCTGCGTCCAGCAATCCCGACGACGCTGCTGTACATGTCCAGACTGCACCACTCCACGAAGGTTGAGGAGTTTGTGGAGTACCTGCGTGTGCAGACCAACTGGACTTTGATGGTCGAGTTGGAGCCGCGTCACAACACGAACTTCAAGTCATTCGTGGTGCGTGTTCCGACATATCATCTCGAGAAGTTCCTCAAGGAAGAGTTCTGGCCGAAGGGTGTTGTGTATCGCCGGTTTCGTGGCCGGCTATATGACACCAGTCTGCGAAACACGACACCGATACTTCGTGTGCAGTAGTATAAGCCCCAGGATAAGCTCGAAGATATATTTACCGTTATGTTTATTAATTTTACCTATTAGGTTTTATATTAACGTTGAATTAAAAAAATATCCATAAACTTACATTAGCAGCATCAACCATCCTCTTGTCATCAATAAGCTTGACGACCTGTTTCTCAAGCAATGCCACGTGGTCCACCTGGTTACCTTCGAGGATGCCCAGCACTTCACACAGGGTGCTGTAGTGCATCATGTCTCGGAGCTCCACGAGACCGTTGCCGATTGCGATGCCCTGAAAGATTAATGAATATTTATAGGCTAACGGTATCTGGAGACAGGCGGGGATACTTGCAACCGTACTACCAACTATACTGTTATTATTTATCCACAAGCCCCTTGGCGCGACGTTCTTGTATTGTTTCTGATAATTTGGCTTGATTCTGAAAGCAAATGGCTTACACAAAAGAAAACTTAAGCAAATGTACCTTCATGTTGATAGGTTCCAGTGTCTTATCCTTGTTATGCCTGTGGATCTGGATGGCCAGCGCAGGCACGTATTTTCCCGCGTAAGACTCTCCAGCTACGAACAGAGGTGCGGATCGCAGTTCTGGGAACATCTCCAAGAACTGCTCGAGGAACTCCAGCATTTGCTCGCCGACCTGCAATCGTTAATACTCAAATAAGGTATTATAAAATAATATAATAATGATATATACTATAAAATAACATAATAATTAATAAAATAACGGCTTAATAGCCAAGAGGAGGCTCTCGATGGGCAGCTGCATCAAGGGTTTGATTCAGAAAATAGTACTTCTGTACACGGCTCGCATTGTTAGGAGGTTCCTCTCTCGGGAGCCCTGACCGATGGCGCCGGTAGCTTGGACCCTGTTCCAGATACCGGTGGGCTATTATTTTTTATATTTTTAAATGTTTTGTTTTTAATAAAAAATATTTAAAAATGTCATTTATAAGTATTGAAATGAAATAAAGTTGTAATATAATAATTATATCTACTAATCAGTGGCAATGGGGGCCGCAAAAGAGCCTTTAGAAGTTACGCTCAGGCCAAGTTCACTCTGGTGCAGCCATCCGCACGTCAGTAGGTACCAATCTGCTGCCTGGCTTATTTTTTCATCACTCTTGTATACTGTGTTCTCACACGAGAGAAGAATATTAGAAGAATTTACAATAGCACGTTTGTCAGACTTGAATCCATCATCTGTCTAGCTTTTTCCCAACAGGAGGCCTACCACAACATTATGTAATTCTGTTGTCAGCTTCCAGTCTAACTGGGTGCAGCTACGAGACTTTTTAATGGAGCAACTGCCTTCACAACCCAGTTACAGGGCTACCCAATAAGTACCCCTTTGTAAGACTGGTTATCAAACCTGGTTTTCCGCAAGTATTACTTAAGAGAGCAGTAGGTAGTGACCCAGTGGTTCGAACCCATACAGATGCTTTACTTGAGTAAATAATTTCATCGCCAGGTCCTCTGCTCTCAAAACGGTGAAGGAGTTTTCCTTCACCGTTTTGAGATCGTGAACCAAACATTCAAAGACACGTAACATCTCCAACCCGCACTGGGCCCGCATTGTGGATTATGGCCCACTCCCTTGGCTTGCGTCCCAGCAGCGGGAACATTTTAAGCTGCTTACGATTATTTATTACTTTATTTATTTTTTGTTTAGGGTTAATCTAACTGGATTTGAACTAATGGTAAAGGCATATTTTCATTAGTTAAAATCCAGTCCGAAAACCTCAGTGTATTAATTAGGTATCTGTAGAGTTTAACCCTACAGAGCATAGTGTCCCACATATGGGACATACCGAAAAATGTCTTATAACTATTTCAAAAATCGATCCAAGTATCGTAATCTAGTATTGACAAGATTAACTATTATGTATTTCATTTTCGAATTTAGTACCAGATATTTTGGATAGATCATAGATCTGAATAAACATTTAACTATTTATGTTTTCTTCAAATCGGTAGGTGTGTACTTTGAAAACGATTAACGAGCGGCGTATAATAATAGCAAAAAAATGATAAAATTGAATCGTTTCAGTGTGGACATAATTACTAGAAGTAAGTTCATGTTCATATTTGTCATTTTACGTGTAATCTTGTAATTTCATTGATACTATGTAACACAAATTCACATTATAATGCGTGATGTGCCATATATGGGTCATACACAAAAACACGTTTCTATTGAGTTATGATTTTTGTAAATATTTTTTCGAGAAATGGCAGGCATCATATTAGCAGCCTAGTGTATTTTTTTTAAGCCGATAAGAAAAACCATGCTCTGTAGGGTTAATAAAATACGGATAAAATATCTAATATCGCGATTAAAGTTCACAACTCGCAAACAGCAAAAGCTGATTCTTTCTCCAGTAAACAGGACGTTGCACCCTGACCTTTCCCGCCAAACGCAAACTATTCAACCAGTAAAATGATATTTTACATAAACGAAGCTTCTTCAACTGGTTTTATTTGCATTTCCATCGGTCCATAAAGATTCTGATGAACTTAGAGTTTATGAAGTATTTGCATAGAAATAATCTTAACGCCACATAAATTAATACAAGGGTACAGCTATTCTAAAATGGCTACTAATTAAAACAAATTGATTGAACTTATGGCTGAATATTTTATCATTATCTATTGTACCTCATCATCTGCCTAGCCTTTTCCCGACTATGTTGGGGTCGGCTTCCAGTCTAACCGGATGCAGCTGAATACCAGTATTTTACATGGAGCGACTGCCTATCTGACCTCCACAACCCAGTTACTGGATAATACGATACCCTTTGGTAAGACTGGTTGTCAGACTTTCGGGCTACTGACGACCCGAAACGACTGTCAAAGAACCACGAATGACAGCCGGGAGCAACGGCTTAACGTGCTTTCCGAGGCACGGAGGGGTTCTTGGTACCTATGTGAAGATGGTCACCCATGCACGGACCAACCGCGGCAAGCGTAGCTTAACCTGGTCGATCGACCTGTGGGGCTGTGGTGTTGTGCGTGACAAGTACAACTAAAGAGTGAAAATTAAAAACTTTTATTAAAAAAAAAAAAACAACTGACTTCCAAAAAAACACCACAAAGTGAAAAATTACTTTAATTTCGGAAGGCGATGTCATAAATGCAGAACCGTTACCACTGTGCCACCACTGCCCTACCCGCCAATAGGCTTACTTCAATTTTTTTGCCTCAAAATACATGTGCCACGTAGTCCAAAGATGTTTTCACAGTCTGAACTTCCGCAGTTTAGTCTAAACTGCGACTGACAAACAGACATTCCAAAATAGCCATATATCTTTACTGTACTTACATCATCTTCATTGTCCGGGTATCCTCGTTCGTCATCGGTGAAGCTGAAGCCAGCTCCCACAGGGTTGTCAAGAAACAGCATGGAGTGCTCCGCCCAAGACACGTTTCTTGGTAACACTGAAAAATTTATTTCGTTGGGGTTACCTATTTCTTACAAGGTGTTATGATAAAAACACGTTCGCAATTTGGCAGTACGTCTTTCATCATATTCTATTACAATAAAAATAATTAAAATCGAAGTGTCTGTTTGTAATGTCAAAATAGCTAGTTTTAATGTGGGAAAACCCGACTAAACCCTTTCCGTTTAACGACTCTCAGGGTATTAGAATACTAACACGATGGTATAAAAACGATCTATTGTTCCAATGCAGACAGTCTGTAAAAACTAGATAGGCACATATACAGGTTGAAATTGAAAACATGCGACAAATCGAAATGAGAGATTGTACTCATCATTGTGAACAACTTTTACCATGGGACCAAACCTGAAATTGTGAAAAAAAAAAAATCTGCTGTTCCCTACATTTTGACGAGTTATGCGAACATAAATGTAGGGAACAGCTATTTTTTTTTTTGTCGCGATTTCAGGTTTTATCTCATAGTATGTATTTATGTACGTTTTTTATTTATACGAGTAATTTAATAAATTTAATAGTTTTTGTTAATCATTGTTCGGTTCAACCAAAGCACCTGCCATCTAATCTCTTCACCACCCTTGGTTGACTGGTAGAGAATGCCTAAGGCATTAAGTTCGCTTTGGTACCTTTTTGTGTGCGAAAAGGTTAAATAAATAAATACTACTTCTTGTTACTTGTTATTTTTTTATGCGTTGTGTTTACCGCAAATAAACGTATTTTTTTTTTACAAATAAGAAAAAACAGGAACATAAAACATTGCGCTTGCTCAGGTCGCGAGTTCGCGCGTTGCTTGGGAGCAAAAAGAAATCCCCTCGTGCGAATCGGATGGCACTTTGATTTTTAGGGTTCCGTACTCAAAGGGTTGTACTCAAAAATATTATTGCTGAATGAGCGCGCTCCTGACCTCGAGCACGCCTGATGGAAAGCGATGGATGAGGTCTATGATGGAACGAGCGTGCCCAGAAGATGCCTAAGGCGCTGGAACTCCCACGCATCAACAAAACACAGCAGGCTGCTTGACGCTGGACTCCGGTGGGAGGGTGGTCGCAAACCAGGCGGGCACCAGCCCCACCACCGCAAGGGAAGAATTGGCCAGTCAAATAAGGAGTTATGACTGTCCAGGATGCGCTGCTCGGTTCAGTTAAGTAACTGGCGGAACAAACTGCGCTACACGAGTAGACTTCTTCATGCATCCCAAAAACTTTCTCTGTCAAGTTTCCTGTCTTTACCTTGCACGCCTTAACGGCTGAGCGGATTTCGATGAAATATGGCACAGAGGTAGACCATGACCAGGGCTAGGATACGTGGGAAAATATCCGACATCAACGACGGCGAAGCCGCAAACAAAAGCTAGATGTGAATATTTTCTTCTTCTCCATATTTCATCAACTTAGCCTATCGTAGTACACTGCTGGACATAGTCCACTGCTGTCGTCTCCCAGGCAACGCCACAACACTCTGGCCTCCGCTTTCCACAACCAGTCTGTCTACCTAAATAAGGACATCGGTTCCCGCACCGGATTGAGCCATCGAACACAGTAGATATCTGAGGTCATCGGAAAACCTGAGTCAAGAGATGCCGATGCATTCCACCAGTTTCTATGACAAATCTTTTACTGTTCAAGCAGTACCTACGGTTGCAGAATGACATGTCCGTGTTGGTAGGGCGTGCTCAATCTTTGTCCACTTTTAAAATTATGATAATAAGCACTTCCTCTCTTCATAAACATAATTATCATACTTTCTGTGCTCCTGTTTCATGTCTATTATTATATACAACGTGTAACGTTAAATACGCAAAACCTCAAACACCCCAACTGATTTTTAATTCAATTGACCTATTTCAAATAAGATGATAAAATAAGACATTAAAGAAAATGTAAAGGTTTTATGTGCTGTTTTAGTTTTACTGGCCATTCTGATCGTTTCTTGCGTCTGCGACGACGCTTTGTCGAGCGAGGAGTCGTCACCGGGCCGCTGCGCCGCGCTGACATTGGCTTGCTTGACCTATTAATAAATACACAGGGCAACGTTTTCAATGAAGATTTTTTGAAAAATGTGACCTATATTAAAAAGTGGTTCAATTAAATCTGCTCGTTATTCTGATCAAACTATTTTCAGGTTTTGCGCATTTAACGTTACACGTTGTATATATTTATTTTGATTAGTATAATATACTTTATTCAATGTATTGTGTAAATGGTACGCCACAGACTGTATTTGTCTCTCCTTCCCCTTTCAATCCATCCAAAGGTTGTCTTTAAAATATAGGTCATAGCGATAAGACCGCTCATTGTGTCACCCTTTGTAAAAAAATTGTATTCATGTCTGTAATTTATATGGTGTACATAATAAAGAGTATTCTATTCTGTTCTGCCTCGATCACAGTGAGGTCATTTTCCACACCTCGAGGTGCATTCAGGAGGCGAAGGACAGACCTAGATTCATCAGTCGTTGGTCGTTAATGTTAGTTCGTCTTCCGTCCGAAAACCGAAAACAAAAACAGTAAAAATATTTTTGGTTTGTCGTTAGGTATCATCTAACTGCGGGGCGTCTCACACTACGCTTAAAAATCGATATTTAAAATCTGTTACTAAATCGTTGGTTTATGTTGATGCAAGCAATAATACAGTTGGCCGTGTCACAGTGCGAATTTTAGTGCGAATTAAAACGATAGTACAAGTTGCGGTTAATCAATTAGCGACGAACATTAACTACGCCCGACATTCATACTTTCATTGCGTGTACTTAATAGCAAAATATGACGATGATACGAGTAGGTACAGACGCCAGCACATCAAGCTACTACAATCTGTCCGATTTCTTTAATAGATTTTCAACTTTATCGCTAAAGGATAAGGTTCAAAGTTGATTGGGAAAATCTGACAGTTTCGGGTAGCTTGATGTGCTGGCGTCTGTACATAGCTGTTACTTAAAGCTCTTACTTTTTATCTCGATATGCCCACGGAATCGAAACTTAGGTGGGTGAAACCGCGAGGTGCAGCTAGTGAATAATAAAATGAATTACCTTTTCCATTCTCCACTTTGATTGGTCCGACAATATCAAAGAGTCCTTTCATAGACGAGAACCCAGGACCTCCTTGCAGCCATATTATCAGCGGTGTTTCCGACAAGTTGGTAGCAGCGGGGAAGAACCAGAAGAACAGATTAGAATTACATTCTTCATTCACTGTTATGAACCCGGAATAGCTCTTAAGTCCGAGGAAGTTTGATGAATTTACTTCCGATAGCTCTCTTGCTATAGTTGCGTTTCCATTTTGTATGTGAGGCGTTAAGATTAGGCAGTCGCCGCAGACATTCTCTTCCGACAATGTGGTATTGCCGAAGACACCGCTGAAAATAAATGAGAAAATGTTATATCTAGGTGTAGGGCTACCAAGTGGGTCCCTTTAACCCGTCGCGCGCCAATTAGCAGACACAATAGAAATTTTATTGTTATCTGTACACATGGTGTACATTCGACGTTTGAGAGGTTAAATGGAAGAGGACGACCCGGCAGGTCAAGGCGAAGATGGCGGGGCGAACTGGACTCCTACCGAAAGAACTGACCGGTACTAGCCAAAGACTGAATTGTGTGGAAAAGCAGTGGGACAATACCGGCTAGTTTGATTGATGTGCAAGGCACACATCGACTGAAAATCAGGAGTGTTTCCTTTTTATTCATTTTTTTTTGACATACCTTCATTTACAATTATTTTCTGAAGCCAAGGAAGGTTCTACAATATTTACCAGACTTAAATATTTTTATTTCTTCATTTCCCAAAAGTATTAATCAATGCCCATTAATTTTACGGAAGGGCAACGTCTTTTAAATTAAATAAAAGTTAAATAATCCACAGACAAAACTTTTGTGTAAACACGACCGTGAGGTAACTAAATACTTAGAACTAACTTTCCACTTATGTTGAAGTAATTAGAACTCTGCAAGCACTTACCTCAGCCCTGCAAGTAACACCAGGAACACAATAATTGTTCGATCCATGACCAGCTCCGATGGAAACCAGTCTCGTTATGTACTACATTATTATGTCTGCACCATACTTACTTATAACAATAATACGTAGAAAATTGATGACGAATATGAGTAATAGACGTGATTCCAATTCATTCGTAAGTGCCGAGACAGGGAAATGGTTTTCCTTTTAGGATTCGGTATACATTACGTACGGGCATATAGGTAGTAAGTACCTACCTAAGCACATAGGTAGAGTTCACTTGGTCGAACTTGTTTGGGTAGGTAGGTACTGTTGCTAGCCATAGCTTATCTTGGCCTTGCCTTTTAAGAAATCTTCTAATCAACTATGTAAACTAATGACCGGTGTATAGATATGTCTAATTATACCAGTTTAAAGGTCATATTTTAATATATTTGAGTAAAATTACCATAGTTAGTTGGGCCCCGAATGGGAACTTTGATTATCAACTTTCCTGACTCCCAAATACCTACAGCTCTGCCAACAGACAGACCTGCCGGTCGATTCTGTAAAAATCTCACCGTGAAATCATAAGTGAAGTGAGCACACAACAGTGTTAGTCCCTAACATTAGGGAATGATAGAGCCCACTTCCCGTTCACTTCACCTAAGTTCTCACGGTGAGATGTTTACAGAATAGCACTGCTGTTCCGAAAATATAGCCTTATTGCGATGAAAGATAGATTAGAATCTATCATAACTTGGGTATATAGAATTATTGTAACTAGGTTCGACACTTGCAACTGTGAATGTATCAACAGAATTACTACTTATGGCCGATCCCTATAATTTACGGACCGTTATTGGTTAAAATTAAGACTCTTGTATGTTTAGGTACCAATACTGAAGCAAAGACCTCATACTTAGCTTTGCATAGTAGACCCACACATATGGAAGTAGACATCACATGTAATAGTACATTATGATATAAGTGCGGTAAGTTGAAAATTACAGCTGAGGCGATATTGCTAGCCCTAGCCGTAGGTGAGGGCTATAAGAAAGCAGAGGCTGTAATTATCAAACCGCACGTATGTCATACGACGTTTTATAACACATTTGTGAGGAAATAAATAAAACTCGGACTTTCTTAAACGAATAAATCTTTAATTACTTGTTAAAACAGTTATTAAAATTCGAAATTCTTTTGTTTATGGCAAAGGCACAAAAAACAGCCAGTATTACTAATAAAGTAAATTAATACTTTTGTGTTTTTGTTACAGATACAGGTTGTAATTAACTGTCGAAATTAATGAAATTAAAGAATTAAATGTTTATTTATTATATTTTATCTCCCAAAGTTAATTTTATTCATAAAATGTTGACCACTTTTCTGACATAAAAACTCTTTGCTAAGATTTAAAAAAGTACCGTTCGTTTTAGACGGAGCATCTTGATAAACCGTGCGCTTTACATTACAATTACGCACAAGAACGTAATGAGATACATTACGATATTGAAATTGGTGCAGTAAGAGACCTTTTACGAGCAAATGTGTTATAAAATTAGTTTACGTGTCTATTTATATGCCCAGTTTGGCAATAAAAATTGCTACCATTGGTAATCAAAACAATT
Source organism: Eremobia ochroleuca (assembly GCA_949629135.1). Taxonomy (NCBI): domain Eukaryota; kingdom Metazoa; phylum Arthropoda; class Insecta; order Lepidoptera; family Noctuidae; genus Eremobia; species Eremobia ochroleuca. The sequence goes on from OX451393.1 coordinate 5,464,027, forward strand.
CGTTTTTAGGGTTCCGTACCAAAATGGTAAAAAGGAACCCTTATGATGCGACTAAGTATGTCTGTCTGTCCGTCTGTCACAGCTGGATATCTTAAAAACGACTAATGCTTTAAGAACAACTAAAGAAGAACTACTAAATTGCTGTTTGCACATTCTCAAACATTTTTTTTAAGCCGCATAGTTTTCGACTTTTGATGAAAAATGTAAAAAAAATACCGTTCCCCCTTATCTCCGAAGTTTGCATAGAGAAAAATCTGAAATTATTCTATGTGATAGAAGTTTATCTAAAAATTACAGGAATAATAAAACCCCGACTCGCTCTTAACTCGTTTTTTTGTTTAGGTATAGGAACCGAGCTAATGCTCGGTTCCTATAAACAAAAAAACGAGTCCGTTCAGGGGTCCAACTAATGTTCCCGGATTAATGGACCCCTGACCGGCAGCTCTTGTTAAACGAAGCTACACAAACAACATTCACTACCCACGCAAATGAAGACACGATACCTACATCAAAATAAGGTAGATGACTAGTGGAATTTCTCAATACTCACTGCGCAGGTTTCTAACAGCGATTTACCTTCGATGTGTTTCCTTGAATTTTTTTTCACCTTGTGCGGAAAGATAAGGCTCTCGATATGTTTAATGTTTTTCTTTCTTTGCCCAACATAGTTGGGAAAAGGCTAGGCAGATGATGATGCCTTCGGCGTTTTGCGGGGACTGTATTTTACGTACAGACGCCAGCACATCAAGCTACTGTCAAATTTTCCCAATCAACTTTGAACCTTATAGTTCAGCGATATAGTCGAAAATCTATTACTTAAAGAAATTTGACAGATTGTAGTAGCTTGATGTGCTGGCGTCTGTACCTAATTTTAACGTTCGAAAAGTGCTGATTCTGAGCCTAATTTGAATAAATGACTTTGATTTGATGGTAAAAAGATTTAACAATCACCGGCCGACGGTTTAATGATGAAAGCACGAATCTCACAACTTTCAGTTTTTTTACTCGACCACGGTTATTCTCTGAACATCACTATGAATATGTATTAAATACATTAAAATATATTACGTGTAAGTTGTTTATTTAATATACAATAAATATTGAACAGTTTGTACATACCTACTAATTTCAGATGAGAATATTTTCTTGTTTCATACTTTTTAGAGCATGATTTTTCAGTTGTCGCGTTTCAGTTTTTGAAGTTTTTTTTTTTATTTATTCCTTTATTTCAGGCAACTAGGGCCCATAGAAAAAAACAATACATATTACTACAAACATAAGAATACTTATAAACGAATAAATACAAAATTATCACAAAAACAATACCGTAATAATATAACTTAACAATACTATAAATGGTCTGTACAACCATCTCACCGTGAAAGCTTGAGTGAGCTTGGTGTGAGCTGTCATTCGCTAGGGATTAACACTATTAAGTGCTCACTTCACTTATGATTTCACGGTGAGATTTTTACAGAATCGACCGACAGGTCTGTCTGTTGGCAGAGCTGTAGGTCTGTGTTTCAGAAATAGACGGACGATTTCATACGCTGCAATGGGAAGTGTCGACTTTAAGGCTCTTCACGCTTCTTTTAACAAATAAGGCTGTAATTTTTTAATTTCGATCTCCAATTCTCCTTAGATACCTGCAGTCTCGGTTATATACGAAAAGGAAGACTCGTACTGCAACCGCGAATTACTCAGTGCAATTTTTCGGTTCTTAAACCGCAAATGAATGATCTAATATGAAATTCCTACTTCATTTCTTATTGCATCATGTCAAGTAAAGTAGAAAGCAGTGGTAGCCCAATGGTAACTGTGCGAACTTACAAGTTGTAGGCCGCGGATTCGAACCCAAGCAGGCGCTTTACTTTATGCCAATAATTTCATCAGCACTGCTCTCAAAACGGTGAAGGAAAACATCGTGAGGAAACCTGCATGTCCTAGAATCAAAAATTCTAAAATATGTATGTGACATCTACGGCGGCGACATATTAATAATTACAACAAAAAATTCCATCATATCGATATGTTTGCTCTTTCTGCTGGCAGATCCAAAAATGTTGTACTCAAAATACTTCGTCAATAGTCATTTTAATTTGAATTATGATTTGCATGCCTTCTTTTTGCTTTGTTTGCTAATTTTACTTTTGTTTTACTATTTAAGAAAACATTTCTTGTGTTATCTTAAATTACTGTAGTTTGTAGGTTTTACGAGTAGTTTAAATAACATGGTTTGTAAAGATTTTTTTTTTTTATGTGTAGTCCGTGGAAAATTTCATTGGTTACACATTTGGTCGTATCTTTTTGTATTTCTTCCTACAAAATTTAATGTGTCACAGTGTGTTTTCCCTGATAAATAAAATAAAATCTACTAACCAGCACTGGGCCCGTGTGGTAGATTACGGCCCGCTGCCTCTCGAAGAGCAGGAACATTATAGGATGATTTTGCTGTTTATTACAATGTTTTTGTAACTGTTTGTTTTCCCGAATTAAATAAATAATAAATAAACGGAATCGGCTCTACCTACATGAGATATTTTTTAAATTAGTATTATATAAATACTAATTATATTATAAATACTAATTATATATAAATACTAATAGTATTATATAAATACTAATTTAGGTATGTACCCTATGCCGATCCGGATATGGATCCCTAATGGATATCGCCGACCTTGCAATTCCTTCAGTTTACGCCGCGCGCATCGAAACCGCATCGATGACATCCGTCCGGGGACGAGCCGCCGACGCGACGCAACAAAATTCGACATAGCTATTAGTTATTTTAATACATATTTTTGTCATTTCATATTCTAGCATCGAAAAGGTTTCACCAATTCTAATTGTAATGATTTCTCTTAAAATAAATTAGTTTTAAAGTAAGTTTGGTTTTTTTTTCGATTCACCGTTGAAAATATTGCATAATATTGATGGTGCTAATGACAGGGCTACCATTTGCTCTTGACAGTGGCCGCAGATCGCGTCTTTCCAAACCCGAACAGAAATGTCGATGACTCAACCAGAATCTCACGGAGAAGTTTGCCCCATAAAGTTTCAACCACATTAACATAGGCTTCATAAACTTAATGTGTTTTTTACAAAAAAATCGCGTTCAAAATTAATAGTTTGGATAAAAACCCCGCAAAACTGAACCCAATGCCCGGTTTTACGAGCGTGGGAAAATCAGTTGTCTGTTAAGTCGAATCACGCACATCGTAATACGCCATTAGGTATTACATTCACGTATTTAAATGTATCGCATCGATGTTTGTTTTACTACGAACATCCTAAATATAGAGCAAATCACTTTTAAGAGCGTGCAAGAATCTATCGCGAATATCTGAGCGTGGGAGCGCGTTTATGTTAAGCAGGTCATTGGTACCCCGCGCCTTACCTCGCAGTATACAGGGGATTCTGAAAAACACGCGGAACAGTAACATCAATATTAATATTTTTTTTTACATATTTTTTTCTTTTAAGTCTGTCCTTATATCATAACTTCTAGTTAAAGCCACAGAACAGAAAAAAAAATTATGGCTGATTTTTCAATAAACAGAAAACCTTTAGGTATTTAAAGAATAATTATGACAGTTTGAGAAATTTTCTATACAAAAGCTGTCAAACCGCAAAATTTTTATTCTTCAAATAAAAGTTATCTGACTGAAAAATCAAGCTGATAAATAATTACAGGTAAATCCATAAAACGTACCTAGGCGTCCCATGATTTCCTACCTCCTGTACCACCGTCTGTGTCCACCTATCTATGTTTTGTATAATAATAATAATTTTATATTATTATTATTATTTATCCGGATAAACAAAATGAGTTCGTTCTTAATGCTATTTGTTTTTCATTAATTAACGACACTATACGTACCTAATTGTGACGTATACGAGAGTGACGAGTTGGTAATAATTAAAAATGAATTTTCCTTACCTAATTGACCCCGATAGAGTTTATGGGACAAAATAAGTAGCTGTATCAGCATTATTAATTGAAGTCCAAGTAATTATAATTGCCTATTAAAATTAAAAACGAAAAAGTCGTCAGAAATATGCCTATTGAATAGGTGCAATTGAATTTTATCATGCATCGCTAACTAATGTGAATATCAATGTTCGTGATAAAATTCAGTTGTATCTAATTGGAATCGTTTGGTCGTTGGTTTCAGTTTTATATTTGAAAGATATTAACTTCAATAAAAAAAAAAAACTCAATCATCCGTAAACAAACAAAACGGAGCATCCTGTATACAAGATCGAGATAAATCCAAGTTCAAGACGCAAGTGCACGTTGAAAACTGGCTGACTATACAAAGTTCCCGAGGCTAGGACGCGGGCCCATTCCGTTGTTGAAGACGACACGCGAAGCACCCTCGCCTGATAGTGACGGAACAAAATGGACGTGCTTTTGACATTTGTGTTGTTGATGTAAGTTTTTTCTTAATTCGGGTTTTTGGCGGGAAAGCTTGCGTCTGTGGTGGAGGATTTTTCTTTTTTTTTATTGAATTCAGAACATTTGTTCCATAAAAACCCTTCCTAAACTTTTTCCTTCATTTGTTAAAAAAAGAATTGAATGAACTTAATTAAGTTGGTGTAAAGAGTGCCATAGTAAATCAATTAATTAATTTTGCACTAATTCATTCATTGATGACACATTGGTCCCACATAGTATTAATGTCGTCATAAAGAAACTACCGTATCCAACCACAACTAAGGGCAAATGAGGAAAATAAATTCTTAATCATAACACCCAGTTTTCCTACTTTGCCCACTTTTCCTTGTGGTTTCTGCAGTTTGATGACCATACTCTCACCACGTAATTGTGTGTGTGCTGCAGACTTGACGCAAAACTAATGAAGGATGATTATTTTACCAAAGTAAAAGAATCGTTGCATCTACGTCATATTAGTGACACGCTGCACTACAAAACCTATGATTTACCCATTAAGGCCTTAGTCATGCCTAAATACTTGGGCACTACAGAGCCTTGTAAGCACTGAGAGTCGAGCCTACTTCTCTAATAAATAATTCATGAATTAGGCAGGTACTTCCTGAGTATTAGATTATTTAGTTGAAGTCATTCTATTTAGTATTTGGTCAAAGCTCTCATCCCACCAAAATACACATTAGTAGGATTCTTTGAAATACTGAAGCTGCATCTAGGTAGCTATATTTTAGATAGCCACATCTAGATTTCCTACGCACAGACGTTTATATTTATGCCCTCCATTCTAAAATTCCCACGCTCAAGGCATCTTTAGAAAGGATACCTCTCCATTCTTACCAGCCAACTAATCATTACGTAAAACAGCACAAACTAAAAACCCTCTCCACACAGATGCGCTCATCAAGCAGTATCAGTAGCAAGCAACGCGGACCGCTCTCCCTTGCCGGATCTACCACCAGGAGAGGCTCCAGAACCTATCCTGACCTTCATGGAAAGAACCTACAAGATGGGCCGGGCGAGAGCCGCCTTTGATGCAGGGTCACCACTCCTGCTAACCCCTTACATCGAGGAGAAGAAATTAGAAGAGGCTCGGAAAGCAGCCTATGTTGATCCGGAGTACCTGCTGCCCGATATGGACAGCTATGCTGGATATTTGACTGTAAGTAGTGTTTCCACAGATTTTGTAAGTAAGTGGTACAGACGCCAGCACATCAAGCTACCCGAAACTGTCAGATTTTCCCAATCAACTTTGAACCTTATACGTTAGCGATAAAGTTGAAAATCTATTAAAGAAATCTGACAGACTGTAGTAGCTTGATGTGCTGGCGTCTGTACATAAGTCAATATGAGAGACGTCGATATTAATGCTAGTAAGTAGGTAGATAGATCTGCCGTGCGATTCTGTAACTATCTCACCGTGAAAGCTTGGGTGAAGTGAGCGTGGAGCGAGCTGTCATTAGCTAGGGATTAACACTATTAAGTGCTCACTTCACTTATGATTTCACGGTGAGATTTTTACAGAATCGACCGGCAGATGTAACTATTCTTATTTTATGTTAGTTAATAACTTAGTATTTATACTAGGTAGATACTGACTAGCTAACTAACTATAGTTACAAATAAATACAAAAACAAAAGGCGATCGAAGTAGTCTTCCGCATGGCTGTCATCCGGAAACGTGCCCAGAAGACTGGCAGCATTGCCACGATGACTAATGTTTCTTATTATTTTAAATAATTTTGAAGGGGTGTTCAGTACAGGTTCTTACAGTCCATTCACCTTTTATTTACCTCTGATTTTGCATCACTGTTCACAATGATCTTTATTCTCGTTAGTACTATACGGTTGCTGTCAGAGGTAAAATAAGTAACTGCTAAAGAACTTAACTTAGGGCTCTTCTTAACATGAACTGAAGTTAAAATATATCTATATAACTATCACAGATCGTTTGCAAAGAGTAAAAAATTAACAGAGTCGCCACACGGACGGAGGAGCAACATCGGCTACCGTCAGCGGACCGGTCCACTGGTGGTCCGTGTTGTTCTATGGGGTCGCCGTATATATACAACGTGTAACGTTAAATGCGCAAAAGCTGAAAATAGTTTGATCAGAATAACGAGCAGAATTAATTGAACCACTTTTTAATATAGGTTACATTTTTCAAAAAATCTTCATTAAAAACGTTGCCGTGTCTAAAAATTAATAGGTCAAGCAACCCAATGTCAGCGCGGCACAGCGGCCCGGTGACGACTCCTCCTCGATAAAGCGTCATCGCAGACGCAAGAAACGATCAGAATGGCCAGTAAAACTAAAACAGCACATAAAACCTTTATAATTTTTTAAATTACTTATTTTCTCTCTGAAATAGGTCAATTGAACTAAAAATCAGTTGGGGTGTCCGAGGTTTTGCGCTAAATGCGCAACGTTACACGTTGTATATATATATTTTTTTAACGCCTAAGTAATACAATGTAGGAAACCAAATATTTTAACTGCTGTCTTCGTAATCAAAATTAATTCCTTTTATTTTGCATTTTAAGTACCGTGTTTACCGTTCCATTCGTAAATTTCGACTAACAAGGAAGGTATCCCGACGTGTCACCTCCGATTTTTTTGTGGCTGATACATATATGTTATTCTCCATCAAATTTTAAGAGACACGTATTTTTTTTTTTTGCCAACGCACCTTTTTTGGGGGTGAAATAGCCCCCTAAACATTACCACCTTTCGGGGCAGTTTGAGGGTTATAAATACTTCTTTTTTTTTTAAATATATTCATTTATTGGATATATTAATATATCCATTTGGTCTTTTGGAAAAATATTAACCAGAAGTATGTAAAACCCTCAAACTGCCCCGAAAGGTGGTAATGTTTAGGGGGCTATTTCACCCCCAAAAAAGACGCGTTGGAAAAAAAAAATACGTGTCTCTTAAAATTTGATGGAGAATAACATACATATACCAGCCACAAAAAATCGGAGGTGACACGTCGGGATACCTTCCTTGTAAGTTTTAGGAATTCTGTCGTCAAAACATGTCTAGAAACTAGATTGACGCCTGTAAACTGGAATTCACATTCATTTATCGTACCTACACAAAATGCATCAGTATCAATTGATTAGCTCTTTAATCCCGTTTCGCAAAATTTTGTAGCAGGTTATTCCAACATTGGTGACGATATCCTTGTTCACAAACTAAAATAAATTTAAGTTCAGTGCGTATTTTTCTTTCTATGTCATTAAGAAAAGCACAGAAGATAAATTTTAGTTTAGTTCTGTCAAGTTAATCAGCGCCTGACACTACTCCATACAAGTTTAGACGTGATTAAAAACTTGCCTACTACAATTACGTCAATTTACGTCAGGCGCTGATTAATTTGACAGCACTGAACTAAAATTTATCTTCTGCCCTTTTCTTAACGAAATAGAACGGTCTTTTCCATCACCGATGTCACTAATGTCCAAGATAAACTTAGAAAGTAAACCAGGTACATATTAGTTTTTATGCCAAGGAACATAAGTGGGTCATAATCAAGACTTGCAAAAAAAGTGTTATCACATATTTTTCCATGTTCAAGACACTTAGTAAGTATTTTTTTTTGGTAGAGGTACGCATTGTGTGCTGAACTATGTGCGTGATGTAGAATATTAAATATTTTTTAAGTAAAAGTGGTTTTTTATATGCACACAGTATGATAAAATATCCTTCTGTGGACTTGTTACTAGTAGGAGTTCGTAGCTTTGCGTGGTTATACAAAATCAACCATTCTTCCTATCATAGTCAGATCTTGAATAATAAATAACTAACATAATGAACTTATATATTCCTGACGTTTCTAAAATTAATTTCCCTTATTTTTAAGAAAAAAACAGATTAAACAACGCGTTACTGAATTCGTATCCATCCTGTGGAATAAAAAAAACTCGGAGTCTAGAATCGATTTCACACATTTCAAATCGATATTTTTGTTTTGACACTGGCAAATCTGTGCAGCTGGCCCTTGTCATTGTGCTGAGAAAATTTGTATAGTGCGTGTGGTTTAACAATTAACAAATTGTACTAAACAAGTTTTTTGTCAAAGATCGTGTGTCTTTCCTTTGTGTTCAATATTTTGGTAAGTGTGCACTGAATTAACATGAAAAACTTTGACTGGTTGCGTCAAATGGACTTTTTTTATGAATTTTACATTTTTGCTTTTCTAACCTAAAAAAATATGGCTGTAAATTGCATTTTTTACAAAGCAGTCTTTTCTGTGGAACTCTTTTCTGTGTCTCTGTGTCCACCGAAGGGATGATTGTCGACAGAATGGATAATATTATTGCTAATTACTTATTTCTCAGAAGCTATGCTATGTGTGTTGCTGTTGTTTTTTATTAACTTGTTGTTATTTTGTATTGCTCGTTCTATCTAGATTATTTTAAAGTGAAACTTTTATTACATCATCTCAACCTTTTTCGTCTGTGTGTTGCATGTCGCGTGACGGTCAGCCGCGGAGTAGGGATAAAGTGAAAGGCGCTCGTTTAATATTATGTGTATATTATCATCTAAATAATTGTTAAGTATTATGTATTCTAAGACGACTCTAAGACACAGAGTTCAATAAAAATATTAGTTGGAGACCTAGTCTACTTCATTATCATTCCCATTTTCCAAAATATAAAATTAAGATTGATGAAGCGATTTTTATACACTGAATGGAATATTATTCCGAGAATTTTTAGTTAAATGTCTATAATGTGAAAAAAAGTTTCACTTTTACCGTGGTTTCATAAAAACCACACAATCCTTTTTTGTTTTAGCAACTATGCCTCCAAGAAAAAAAAATGATTGAGGAAGAAAAGAAAAAAAGACGTCGAGAGCAAAAAAGCAAAGCATGCGTCGTGCTCGTGCAAGATTAGCTGACGCAGCGATTGAAGAAAGAAGGAGAAAAGATATAGATATATCAGATTTTAATTCATTGTTGGCTTGTGTGAAAAATAAATGTAAAGGTATTGAAGTGATTGGCATAGATAATTCTCATGTGGCAGAAATCGAAGAAGTTGCAGCAACTCGCCCATAGCTGAAGGTTCAATAGAAAAACATTCTCCAGTAGCTTCAAGAAAGAGATTGCACGTTGATGATGTTTATCCAGATGATTCTGATGATTTTGTTGTACCGCTTGACAGAACTTACTAATAAGAAACTTACTAATAGCTATAATTTTAACGGTAGTGACAGTAGTTACGAAAATATTTTTTAACTGTTGTAAATCGTGGAAGTACAGCGGTAACTGATTATATTAGTCTCTTCTGTGGACAAATAAGATATTTCCGGTGGAATCTCACAGTTAATTTTTTTATTGATTTTTTAAAGACTGATTTAACAAGAAAATATGTTAATTGTATAACGCAGGATATGTTTAATCATTACAAGTTATTTGTTTTTATTAAGATTTAAAATCATCGATGTATAAGTTCATTTCATTCATTTCTGTGGTCAACTTAATATTTTCTGTGGACTATAAAAACGTAAATAGTAGCAATATTTACTAAACTAATTAAAAACGATCTTTTTCTTACACGTGATTATATTATTTTGAATATTTAGCAATTAAAAGTTGATTTTGCATACAATCTGACGATTTTTATTTTTACAAAAAACGAAGCTTCAATTTTGATTATGACCCAAGTGGGTTTTTCAAGGGTTTTTCAAGTATGCTAAGCGGTCGCACGGTCAGTATGCAACATGATCATCATCAGCCTACAGCAGTCCACTGCTGGACATAGGCCTCTCCTATTGCACGCCATTCAACTCCATTTTCGGCAACTCTCATCCAGCCGCTACCAGCCATCCTGCGAAGATTGTCGCTCCACTTAGCCTGAGGGCGTCCTACCTTATACTTACGTTTACCGATTCGCGGTCTCCACTCAAGCACACGTCTACTCCAAAGGTCATCGGTTATACGGCTAATATGGCCGGCCCATTGCCACTTCAGCTTGCTTATTCTGTGAGCTATGTCGACAACTTTGGTTCTCTGCCATAAGAAACGTTACTTATTATTGTTGAAAATTGCCTAGCTCCTGCTATTACAGAGTTTTACCCTTGCAAAAAGAAAATTGTACTGAAGTGAAATCCACGTAGACCTAAAGAAAACCTATAAAATCATTTATAACCCTATACAATTTTACATTTTTCTTCCCCAGGTAAACAAAGAGTACAATGCAAACCTATGGTTCTGGTACTTCCCGGTATCAGGTAAATCAGTGGAGGATACTCCCTGGATCATCTGGCTTCAAGGAGGACCTGGTGCCTCTTCGCTGTATGGACTCTTTACTGAGATTGGACCTTTCTTCGTCAGTACGGATAATAATTTAGAAGGTAACGACCACGTGAAAGAAAGAAAATATATTTATTTAGCACAGACTATAAGACACACAGTAAACCTGAGGCATACATCCGATAAAAACAAATAAAGTCCGTTGTAAGAAATTAACAGGAATGTGTGCCTCACGTGAGGACAACCTCACCCAGTATAAAGCTTTCTTTGAGAAGGGTTTTTTGTATTCTGCAGATTTAGTGATGGGTGCGAGAAGCCGCTGTATGTAGGCAGCAGAGGTCTGTGCCCAGTGTCGTTGTGGCGATGCTAGAGGCAGACCTATGTCCAGCAGTCATAAGCAATGAGCATCTTTTATGTTAAATGAACTTGTGTAGGAAAAAATAGGAAATCTAAAATTAGTTGCATGCTTTAAAATAACTTTTTGCTTCAGAAATCCAGCACTCTTGGGGTAAGAACCACTCGTTGTTGTTCATCGACAACCCTGTAGGGACTGGTTTCAGTTTCACTGATGATGACAGAGGATACGCCACCAATCAAACCACGGTAACTATGCTTACGTTTTCAATATTTGGCGTCGTCGTCAAAATAGAAATACGCGATCGTTGTCACGTTTTGTCTGGAAAATCGGAAAGCGCCCCCAGTCGGTGCGATTACGCGTTCAGGTTCACCGATCAAAATATGACATATGGACGCGGCGATCGCATATTCGCGCGTCGTTCGCTTTATAACTACCTACGTACGCTCGCATGAGACATTGCAACTATGTCTCTAGAATGACAATATTAGCTACACATCCGATTATCTCAGTATTGCAGATCCTGCAGAGCCCTTTAATCGAATAGATAATAAATTCATACATATTTACAGATCGGAGAGAACCTGTACGAGGCATTACAGCAGTTCCTTACACTCTTCCCTGAACTCCGGAAAGCCCCTCTGACTATTGCGGGAGAGTCTTACGCTGGAAAACACATACCCTCGCTCGGAGTACAAATCCTTTGGCACAAGCATGAAAAAGAACCTATCAACCTACAGGTAAGACCACGGAATAGATGAAAGAGGTATTTGTTAATGATAAGAAAGGATATCTGTTCAATGAGTAAGACCATACTTAGTGACGTCAGCGCTCCCAAGTTGGAAGTTATTACTAGGTAAAATCCTGAAAATTCCGACATTTTGACGCTGACTACCGAGTCAGCGTCAAAATGTCGGAATTTTCAGGATTTTTATCAATAATTTTATTTCAGTCTTTTTAACCCGGCGTCATTGAGGTTGGGTCAAAATTACCCGGCTGACTTAACATTTCTAACATTTTTGAAAGTACGCGCGCGACGTTGCCGTTCTGTGCAGTAGCTGGAGCCAATATTGTATTTTTTTTTTTATATTGTAATTTTTGAGAGTTATTTTAAAAGTTGATTAAACTCAATTAAACGTCTCTGAATTATAATTTTTCTGTTTTATTATCAAAACCAGAATACCTTTATACTGAAATAATGACACAGTTTACGAATTTACTTCAAAATTATGGAAATACCATGTGTTAAATATATGGGTAATATTGACCCACCTCAACGTTGATCTAACTATTTCCTACCACAATGACGCCGGGTTAAATACAGGTGGCAGGGACATCGCGCGCAAACTGTAACCATGGATTCAGTACATTATTCTGAAATTTTGACGCAGTTGAAATTTTTCATCAGTTATCAAAAAAAATCTGCTGTTTCATAGAAAAGTGCAAACCTACCCGGTCAAAATGAATAGGACAGAAAAATAGTAAAAAGGACCCCATAAGGTGCGACTCAGTCTGTCTGTCGGTCTGTCACAGCTGGATATCTCAAGAACTACTAATTCTATCAACTTGAAATTGGGAATAGTTTTAGATGACGTTTGCCTAACTGTTTTGAAAATAAGAAATTTTTTTTTTTTTGCAACAGGAACTGACAGGGGGTCTTAAAAATTCGAAGTGGGGCTACTAGGGCATGTGTGGTATCATATGAAAGAGTGCTGTTTACACATTCTCATTTTTTTTTGTTTTTGTTTTTGGCCGCATAGTTTTCGACTTTTGATGAAAAATGTAAAAAAAAAATACCGTTCCCCCTTATCTCCGAAGTTTGCTTAGGGAAAAATCTGAAATTATTCTATGTGATAGAAGTTTATACAAAAGTTACAGAAAAAAAAAATTAACATTTAATATATAATGGTACGGAACCCTCGGTGCGTGAGTCTGACTCGCTGTTGATCGGTTTTTTTTTATAATAATCTAAAAAGTTTTCAACGCTGGTTGTACGTCGATCTGGTCTTTAATACTTGTTTTTATAATTTGTTACTAAAACCCTATACCTAACTAGCAAGTTTTCCCACATTTGGTGCAATCTTAGGAACTACTTCATTGTTCAGCTACAGGCAGGTTACTGCTTGAATAGCTACTGAACTACTGGCCGGATTTCCAGTTAGCTGGTGGTGGTAATAGTGTCATCGCCATAATATAGCGACGATAACAAAACAAAAGGAAAAAAAAAGAATCTCTAAAGTACGTTTCAATTTCCAGGGTTTAGACATTACATGCTGCCATGCTGGTGGTGGTAATAGTGTCATCGCCATAAAATATAGCGACGATAACAAAACAAAAGGAAAAAAAAAGGAAAAAAAAAGAATCTCTAAAGCACGTTTCAATTTCCAGGGTTTAGCCATCGGCAATGGTTTCATCGATCCCCTATCACTACAGAGGTACAGTCACTTCGTCCGGGAGGTGGGCTTGGTAGACGACAATGTGGCCAATTCTATGAACCATCTGGAGACTGCAGTCACACAGTTCATCAATAATGGAGAGATGGTGAAGGCTTACGCTGTAAGTACAAATTACAAAATTGTACTGTGTTATAGTATTTTTATCTCACGTAGCGACGCGCGCTTTACTTGTGGTTACCAAGTGTAAAAAACACGATGTGAACATGTGTATAAGCGCAGGAACTCGGTACCGACTGAGACAATGGCCATGGAGTGTGTGTTATATTATGCTGACGCTACTTTTCTTCACGCACACATTCAGAGCGAGTTTGTACACTTGGCTACCACGTGTAAAGCGCGCGTCACTTCATGAGATAAAATAAATACTCTGGTAAAAAAAAACAGGTTTAAAATGTTTCGGACATAAACATAATGTAATGTTTTACACTGTAATGCCGTAATTTTCTTCGACAGGATGTCTGGACCAAGAGAGATTTGGGAAGTTTGCCGTACAAAAACTTGATATTGCTAAAACTTCCAAAATATCTCTTGGAACAGACATCCTGACGCAAACTGTAATTTAAGTAGGTATTTGCCTAGGTGGTATTACCTGCGGGGTAATTGCGTAACACACTATCAGTAGCAATGCGTTTCATTTTGACAGTTCAACAACATTAATTGCGTTATTTACGTTGAGTAGACACATTTTTCGAACAAATGAAGCAATATCCTTCAAAATTATTCAGTATGCTTAGTGTGAGTTTTTCTAACTTCACCATCGCGTTAGAGTTTACTCAGATTTGTATGGCGCGGAATTAGCGCCATCTAGTGCCATACGCGAGAACTAAAAATTGTGAGTGTAAGTCTTTTATTTTACTTCGTCGATAGTGACGATCGATTCCCACTCGAACGTGAGCTCGTAAATCAGCGTGACTTTGTGTAATCGCGAGTGTGAGTTACAATTTTGACAGTTTTGAGAGCTCGTTTGAGAAACGCGTTCACTTTCGAATACGTTAATTGTTCACTGAAAGATTTGTAGTGAGAGCCTTGTGAGTGTGATGAATTTCGAAGGTTATTTTATTTTAATTCGTTGTGTGGATTAAACTTAACTAATATATTTTGCTTGGAAGATGGTATCACGTTTATATTTTGCATGGAAGATGTTTGAGACCGCCAGGGCACAAGATGAGCGCAATTACATCCAGTTTTCGTGCAAACGCCCGTACTTCTAGCAATGCCCTAAGAGAAATGAATGTTAATAAAACTATTTTATAAGAGTAAGTGTGGAGTTTCTTGCCCATTCTCCAAGGGAACTAGAATCATTTTAGTATTATATTTTTTAAGTTTGTTGTGGTCTAATTGAAATAAATTGTTTAACTTTGAAGAAGAAACTGATTTATCGTTCTAGAATAAAATTGTTTAACACACTTGTAAGAAAATTTTTACTTTTTCCTAATCAAAATTAAATCTAATAAGTAGGTACTTTCAGTACCTATTTTATAAATTAATAGCAATCATAATGTGTTACCAATCAGTTGTGCATATTTCTTACAAAGTCATCATCTGCTATTCCTTTCCAAGTATATGTATTTGGGTCGGCTTCCAGTCTCAACTGGATTTAGGTGAATACCAGTAGGATTTCACTTGGAGCAATTGTCTATCTGACAAAATAGGCAGTTTTTCCATGGTGATCATGCTGACTTTCTGTGTAGCGAGTGTCCCAGACAGAAAGTGTATAATTTACATGTAAAATAATTATGAATTATTTCTGTTTAGAATTATTATTAGAAAGGTTGAGTACCTAGTGAATCTGACCGTAGAAAGAAAGTGATTTCAGAGAATCATAACAAATTGGGACGAACTTGTCTTCATTTTTAATTAATAAAATGAATGTAGAATCAAATAGGATTCCGACACAATAACTAACTTCAAACACGAAACATAAACAATTAAAAAAGTCATTATAACCATCACAAATTTGATCATAATGTTCTGTGAATTTGATAGACGGCCGCTATCATTAAGAACACTGAATATAAAATACAGTGTGTCCGGACATGGACTAGCGATATTCTAAATACTTAAATATAAGCTATTTTAAAGTACTATTACACTATAGGCTTGGGTCCAATACACTTCCCCGCTATGTGGCAGCCATTTTGTTTTTTTTGTTGAAATATGCTCTATGCGAGTACAAAAAAAATCATATATCTCAAAGTTTTAGTCATACTGAGATAAAAATAGGCTTATTCGGAAGGCAATAATATTGTCTACCGTCTGCATTACAAAGCAATGTGTTCACAATTCCATAACTTTTGAAAAAAAATGTGAAAGTCGAAAAAAAAATCAAAAAATTATGCAATTCAACCAATAATGGTTAATTACTACAAAAACAACCCCGAGAACTTTTTTATTTTTTATACTAGATCGACAGTTTTTGAGCTACGCTACAATGCAACATAAAATTCACAACTGTATGTTTAATACTTTAAGAGTTATTGTTGTTTGAACATAGCGTATGCGCAAGCACAAAACGTCTTTGTTAACCGCCAGAGTGTCATTTATGGCATTCACTGTATTCCATCTGAGAGCAGGCGAGAAATACTGTTCGTTACTACCGTGAGTAAGCGAGATAGAACGTATTAGTCCACTACCTGAAACAAAATCAGTTTTAAGGACAAATTATTAGTTGGGTTAGTTTAGTTGTCCCTCGCCCTGCGTTGTGATCGCTATCGCTACTTTCACTTACCGCCCGTGCTGTTTACGTGCTGCGTTAGTGTTTTGTATTTAAAAGTGTGATAAAGTATGGCACAGCGTCAATATTCATCGCAACATATTGCTGACATACACTTTGTGTATGGCTTTTGCAATGGAAGTGCAAATTTGGCTGTACAAGAATATCGACGAAGGTACCCTAACAGGCCTACACCGAGTCGCCAAACTTTTATCGACGTGCATTCAAGATTAGCGGAAAGAGGTATTCAAAGAGCTGTTAATGAACGCAATCGCTTGGTATCGCCCGAAGATGAAGAAGAAGTGCTTAGACTAATAACCAATGATCCTAGACTAAGCGTTAGACGGATTTCAGTGCAACTTCGAATGTCTAAGTGGCATGTATGGAGAATTTTGAAAAGAGAAGGGTTACACCCTTATCATTTTCGACGGGTTCAAGACGTGATCGAACCAGATTTTGCTGCGAGATCTGTGTTTTGTTCGTGGATAAATAGAAATTTGAGACAGAACCGTAATTTTTTACAAAGAATACTGTGGACTGATGAAGCCAAATTTACAAGAGCTGGGATTACAAACCACAGAAACGACCATCTCTGGTGCTCCGCAAATCCAAGGGCGGTGCGCCCAAGCTCATTTCAACATGAATTCTCAGTAAATGTGTGGGCCGGCATAATCAACGATAGGCTGATAGGGCCATTGGAATTGCCACCTACATTAAACGGCGCTAGATTTTTAGAATTCTTACAGACACAGTTTGCGGACAGCCTCATGGACCTACCTCTATCATACCGTCGGCGTATGTGGTTCCAGCTCGATGGTGCACCCGCGCATTTTTCTCGAGCAGTGAGAGAATATTTAAATAATAATCTACAGCCGTGGATCGGTCGTGGTGGTGTAGTAGCGTGGCCGCCTCGCTCACCCGATTTGACACCCTTGGATTATTTTTTGTGGGGTCATATGAAACGAAAAGTATACGCTACAGTTCCAAATACCAGGGAAGAACTCGTCGCAAAAATTATGGCAGCCGCCGAAGAAATTAGATCCGATTTGGATTTAATTAGGCGCTCATCAACCCAGGTGGCACAGAGAGCCGTAGTGTGTCTACAAGCTGGAGGTGGCCACTTTGAGCAACTGCTTTAGATATTTTAATCTTCATTTAATATTGGAAAAAACATTAAATAAAATTCAATATGAATGTTATGTTTTTTTAATGATTTCCTGTTTAGGGTTCCGACAAAGGCCTTTTGTGCTTGCGCATACGCTATGTTCATACAACAATAACTCTTAAAGTATTAGACATACAGTTGTGAATTTTATGTTGTATTGTAGCTTAGCTCAAAAACTGTCGATCTAGTATAAAAAATAAAAAAGCTCTCGGGGTTGTTTTTGTAGTAATTAACAATTATTGGTTGAATTGCATAATTTTTTGTTTTTTTTTTCGACTTTCACATTTTTTTTCAAAAGTTATGGAATTGTGAACATATTGCTTTGTAGTGCAGACGGTAGACAATATTATTGCCTTTCGAATAAGCCTATTTTTATCTCAGTATGACTAAAACTTTGAGATATATGATTTTTTTTGTACTCGCATAGAGCATACTTCAACAAAAAAAACAAAATGGCTGCCACATAGCGGGGAAGTATATTGGACCTAAGCCTATAGTGTAATTGTACTTTAAAATAGCTTATATTTAAGTATTTAGAATATCGCTAGTCCATGTCCGGACACACTGTATAATTCTATTTGGTCGGCTTATCGGACGTCGCGTACGTGACACCAACCTAAGAACAATAATGATCACTATTCACGGTGAGCAAACGCATACGGGATGGTTAACTTTGATGGCAGCTCGCACTCGCTTGCATTCGGTTCTCGATACGTTTGACGTTAACTCGATTTACGCGATGGTGAAATCATTCGAACAGTGTTGTCAAACTCACACTAAGCATACAGATTAAAATTGATAGTGTGTTATGCGATTAGGTTGCTGCACTAAGTACCATCAAATGGGCTGAGGTCTCCCTAGATGGTCTAAATCTATCTGCTAACTTGTCACCTGAGCAGAGTTATACAGCGTGTAACGGAAAGGGGGTATCAACCCTGAAGGAGGTGAATGTGCTCATGAAACTCAACCACTTTCCCCAAAGAACATAGGTCGAAATATGAAAAAAAAAATTTGGCCCTCCCATAGTAAATCAATCAGCTGGTAGTCAGTTTTGTAAGGGAGGGCCAAATTTTTTTTTCATATTTCGACCTATGTTTTTTGGGGAAAGTTGTTGAGTTTCATGAGCACATTCACCTCCTTCAGGGTTGATACCCCCCTTCCGTTACACGCTGTATAAAAAAACATCTGAGAAAAAAATCTGGTGATTAATTTTCTAATTCTTACACAATTTGTTTTCAGTACTACAACTATCTCCTCCAGCTATTCTTAACTCGATCTCACCTGTCGAATCTCTACAACTACCTGCAAGATGACATTGATCTCCATGGAGCCTACATGGACTACATTCAGAGAACCGAGGTCCGAAAGGCATTACACGTTGGCAACACCAACTTTACGTCCATAGGAGTTGTATACAGGAAACTGGTTCCAGACTTCATGGGAAGCGCTAAAATGTGGCTTGAAGAACTGCTGGAGAACTACAAGGTTATGCTTTACAAGTAAGTGATTTACTGTTCACTATACGCCACGTTTGTGACAGTCACGGTCACCAAACGCGGGAACGAAATGACGCGAACCACTACTCGTGCGTCTTATGACCGTGACTGTCACCAGTCTTGTATCATGCCCTATACTATACAACGTGTAACGTTAAATGCGCAAAACCTCAGACACACCAACTGATTTTTAATTCAATTGACCTATTTCAGAGAGAAAATAAGTCATTAAAAAAATTGTAAAGGTTTTATGTGCTGTTTTAGTTTTACTGACCATTCTAATCGTTTCTTGCGTCTGCGACGACGCTTTACCGAGGGAGGAGTCGTCACCGGGCCGCTGCGCCGCGGTGACATTGGCTTGCTTGACCTGTTAATAAATAGACACGGCAACGTTTTTAACCTTTAAGCACCGATGTGCATTTTTTGTAACGTTAGTACCGACGTGAGGCCTAAGAAGCCAGCAGCTATTTAAAAGCAGGGATCAGAATTCAGCGGGGAAAGGGGTAAAGTAGCATGTCAAGTGGCTGTCGAGGCCTGTCAGACCGCACGTCGGTACTTAAAGGTTAATGAAGATTTTTTGCAAAATGTGGCCTATATTAAAAAGTGGTTCAATTAGTTCTGCTCGTTATTCTGATCAAACTATTTTCAGATTTTGCGCATTTAACGTTACACGTTGTAGAGCAGTGCCCTTCCAGTTCGACCTTGAACCGCTCTACTGTGACCAGCCTATCGGATGGCAGACCACTAACTAGTTTGAATTTATCTAATAGTGTGACGCGTAAAAATAATTAAGTACCAGCAGTTTCCGGTAGTTAATTAATTTTAGTAACTTACTAGCTATTTATTTTTATTTATGGATTTTTGGAGCATACCGTAGATTGATAAAAAGGTTAAAGTTACATATTTAGATTTTACACAAATTCAGATAAGCTGAATTCTAATAAAACAAATGAATTTTCCGAACCGACAAATCATAACCGACCGATCTGAGGGAAGCTATTTTGCGCTGTATGGTCTTAAGTCTGAAGATAACCTACAGTCTTATGTCTAAAGTAGAGCTCCATACATACTTATCTAATTCATTGATGATGTATTGTTTCCAGCGGACATTTGGACATCATAGTAGCCTACCACCCGTCAGTCAACACCTACGACTCGTTGTCATTCTCCGGATCATCAGAATTTGCAAAAGCGAAGCGATCTCCCTGGTATCATGACGGGAAGTTAGCGGGGTAAGTAAAAAAACCTTTTTAGAAAACATATGACTTAACTTTCCAATATTTTAAGAATACCGGCCAAGTGCGAGTCGGATTCGCGCACGAAGGGTTCCGTACCATTATCTATAAAAACGGCAAAAAAATCATGTTTGTTTTATGGGAGCCCCCTTAAATATTTATTTTATTCTGTTTTTAGTATTTGTTGTTATAGCGGCAACAGAAATACTAAAAAAAAACAAAAATACAAAATTCAACTGTCTAACTATCACGGTTCATGAGATACAGCCTGGTGACGGACGGACGGACGGACGGACAGCGGAGTCTTAGTAATATGGTCCCGGTTTACCCTTTGGGTACGGAACCCTAAAAAAGACCGGAAAACGTCCTTTGTCTATAGCATGGCAGCATATTTTAAAATTCGAATGGAATAAGTTTTGGTGGTCCAAACAAAAAATAAAAAAATAACATTACATTATTTTTCAGATACTACCGAGTTGCCGCCAATCTGACGGAGGTGATGATTCGTGGTGCCGGTCACATGGTGCCCGCTGACAAGCCGGCCGCCTCTCTCGGCCTCATCTCGGCCTTTGCCCGAGGCATACCACTGAACGATGACACTGGCAGCTTAGTGGATTCAGAAAAAAACTTGCTGCGACGACGTCAATTGCCGATGAAGTAGTCAACTCGAAGCCCTTCGTTTATTTTTTAGTTATGATTGGTATTGTTTTGTATAATGGAATGGAACTTTAATAAATAATGCCCAAAGTTGTTCAAGTTTTTTTGATAGAAACTACCGCCCTATGTATGTTTGCGTGGTGAGTCATAGACTCATAATATGAAGAGCTGCATAAACAAATTAATGCTTCTTTATCAGTTAGCAGGTAGGTAATTTGTCGAGATAAGCAGAAAATTTCGATAAATAAGAGAATGCAGGTTGCAAGAGCGAAGCGAGCTCGAAAATTTTAGCATAGCTAGGTTCAATTTTGCATGGTTCACACGGCGACATATCAAGCTATATATTACCACGTATTTTATAGGCTTTTCGTACAATGAGAACTCAGCTTATACTGGAAATGTGGAGCTTAATTTGCCGTCGTGCCTGTTATAAATCGTTAAACTATTTAATTTTTGATGGAAATAAACAGTTGCATTTCAAATAAAATAATAAGAAGTAGATGTAATGATACTAAACTGTAAATCTGACAGTTGATGTCGATTGGCTTGGTAATCTGCTAACCCCTCAGAGCTCAGTTACAAAATATCAGGAAACACAACGAGAATGTCGCGCCAACAATTAATGTTGTTTTAGTTTAGTCCATGAACTATACATTTATCATCAGCAAGCGTTTTATAATAGGATAAAGCGTTGTTTAATTGTATAAGATATTCAGCTATTCAGTCGATAGGATCGAGAATCCACACGATATTTTTTTATTTTATATTAGTGAGATAAGCGAGATAGCGAGAATCTCACCGATTTTAATCCAACTTTGAGAACCCTCCGTTTTTATTCAATTTTTTTAACACAGTAACACTGGTAGTGGTGACGTTTCCGAGAGTGCGCAGGCAAGGGAATTATTCAACGAAATAAAATAGGAATATTTAGAAATACGTGCCGTAATTCAGAAAGTGTCCATATTAAATATGATTATGTAGTTTTTCACTTCACGAATACATTAAAAAACTGTATTTGCATAGTTCTTTAGCAACGGAAGTCGTGTAATAACATCACGTCATGTCGTTGTATGTGGTTTGCGCATTGCTGCTTTTGACGCCTATTCGTGCGTTTTATTTGCCGGGTTTAGCTCCTGTGAACTATTGTATAGCCAGTGATGACACTAGCAAGTCGTGCAAGGTGAGCAAGCATTATTTCTTGAAGGACTCCTGTTTATAATCATTAATATCTTGTGCCGACATCTCATGCAATTCGTCGAAACCAAATGCTTATATTCTTGCGACCCAATCCAACTATTTGATTGTAAATAGGGTATAAATGTTATAATAGTTTTCATGGTAACAGCTCAGTGAAGTACTTCCGTTGATGATATAGCAGCTACACAGTGAAAACCCTTTAAAACGCGATAACGTTTTCAAATAAGTACATCCAAACAGCAAATAACGATCGTTCATTACTAATCATTGTTTTTTCAGACGGAAATTCCGCTGTATGTAAACAGACTGAACACAGAAGAATCAGTGATCCCATTTGAATATCACCACTTTGACTTTTGTACTACTGATGAGAGTCAATCACCGGTTGAGAATCTCGGTCAAGTTGTCTTCGGCGAAAGAATACGACCGAGTCCCTACAAGCTCGAATTTCTCAAAAATGTGGAATGTAAAGCTGTGTGTACAAAGACATATAGGGGCTCGGACACAGATTCTATCAAACGGTTGAATCTGCTGAAGATGGGCATGGCACTCTCTTACCAGCACCATTGGATCCTGGACAACATGCCTGTAACTTGGTGCTACTTGGTTAACGAGGGAGGGAAGACCTACTGCAGCACTGGGTTCCCCATGGGCTGTCAAGTGCGCAAAGATATGGTGAGTTACATTCATTAGTTATCATTGAAACAAAATGAACATTTTGGAATACAAAATCTTTATTATTACACTGTTGGAAATAAATTTTATTTGTCTCACATTTGTTGAAGTTTCACAAACTTTCTCTATTTGTTTAATCTTTTATGTTAACTCAATTAGTCATGTATAAGTGAAGAATGTAAGTGGTCAATTAGTTAGATCAATATTATAACAACACAAAAAGTGAAAGTAATTTACTGATTGCCTACAGAACCATTCTTAACCCAACAAATGTCATATGAATCAGCGATTGTTCATAAGAAACATACACTTGAAATGGAAATAAATATAATCGTGAAAACTGTTAAGCACTGGCATACAAATGGCTTTTTGTAGGCAATTGTTTGACTGCACTCTACTCCTCTGCCTTTTGTAGTTCTAAAACCATAATAATATATTCTAATTGCAGAGGTCTAATTTCAAATACCTAGTTGAAAAAAAAAACATTATTTTGAAATTCAAGTAGTAAAAATTAAATGCTGTATGTTATCACCATGTTTTAGTCAAATAAAATGTATAAAGTAAGGTATGTAACGGAAAACTAGTAATTAATTCATGAATTATCATTTTTGATAAGGCATTTGGGTTGTTTTAGTTGGTTTCAATACTTATTAGGAGCAACTGGTCTATTCTGTAAAATTTCAATACCTAGCATTAGGCGGAATGATAGCTTACTTGAAGCTAAGTTTTCACAGTGAGACAGAAAAGAAAGTAAGAAAAATTGTTTATTCTGCACAAACAAAACGCACATTACATATAAAAAAGGCATAAAATATACACATACAATGTTACAGTTTGTTCTAACTTCTAATGAATCCATATACAGGATGTTTAGAAGCTGAGTGCAAAGCTTTAATTAGCTACTTTTATTTTAGAAAAAGAATTGGTAAAGAGACATTTTATTGTTTTCCGACATTCATGTGACCGAAGTCACGGGCACAGCTGGTTATTATATAAATATTGATACATTACCACTTCAAATTATATATTTTTAAACATACTTTTTACATATTACTTATAGTAAACTGCAATACCATTGCCTTTTTTGACTTTGTGCACCTGCGCAGTCATTAAGACACTATCAGTAAGAATACCTTTCATTATGACAGTTCAACAACATTCATTGCGTTAAATGCTGTTGAGCAGACAATTTTTTTGAACATAAGAAGCAATGGATTATCAATATCCTTCAAAATCTTTCAATTTAAATTGAGATTGATAGTGTGTTACGCAATTTGGGCACTGTTTATTGATTTAACGTTCATAAGGTTAATAATAATAATAAATCATTTAATTCAGATTCATCCTGAGATTAAATCCATAATGGAGTGGGCAAGTTTGTTAATAAAATGTGTTTGTCATCATGGTGGCTAAGGATATAATGATTTTGGTTGATGGATCTTGTAAATGTCCCAATTATTGTTTGGTTTAAAAATAGAGCTCCTTTCATTGATTTTAAAATGGATTTATTACATTTCTAATTGTTGATTATGACACACTTCTCATAACCAAAGAAAAAGTCTCATAGTCATTATCAAGTCAATGCTTAATAGATTAGTAAGAAATGGTTTAATTTTCAGATTATTTATTTATTTATTTTATCAGGCAGTCGCTCCATGTAAAATACTGGTATTCAGCTGTATCCGGTTAGACTGGAAGCTGACCCCAACATATTTGGGAAAAGGCTAGGCAGATGATGATGGTGATTTATTTATTTTATTATTTATTTGTGTCACAGTAAAAACATATGGATATGTCATAATTATAATTTGAGTACAAAGGTACTGCTTATTTCTTAAGAAATTTCTTCCAGCAGACCTGCAAAAGGAGAACTAAAAAAAAATGTAGACAATAGTGTGTGAGAACATGAAAAGAAAAATATGAATGTGTGAACTCTAAAACTAACATATTAAATATACCTACCTATACACATAAAATGCGAAAATTAACATAAGTATACTTAAATAGATACATAATGATAATGCTAAAATATATACACACATATATAGAAATACTCACAGTATAGAGGAAAGTTAATGAAGAGCATTAACTTTCCTCTATACTGTGAGTATTTCTATAATCGACATTTAAATACAGAAATATTTTTTAAATCACTAATGCTAGGCGGATTATTTATTTAAAATAATAAGTTAAGTATGGGTTTGGCGGTGGTTGCCATAACAAACTGACCATCCGTCCCCTGGGAAGGATCTGCGACTGATTTGGAAATGCGCCTTTATTACAGGGAATGCGCTAAGCCTGCGAAATTCAAATTTACTTAGGTTTTTTGTAATTTGCAGGTCAGTCTGAGGTTGTACGTTCATTAAAATATGATTCGCGATCGTAAAAAATATGACTTTATAGAATTATAATCATTAGAATAAGCAATACAACTCTTTAAGTTAGAAAAGGCCTCAAATGTCATGATTTCATAAAATAGTCATTCAATAGAGCAATAAGAGATTTATTGATGATTTTTACAATTATAATTCTATTAATAAATATTTGTTACACCCTCGAATCATATTTAGATCAACATACAACATGGAACTGGCCTGCAAATTGCAAAGACGTAAGAAAATTTGAATTTCTCACTGACACTTTCACCTTAAACGTATCATTAGTATTTGCTATGTACAAACAATGAAACAATCTACCCCTGAACATTGGAAGGATGTATGTTTTTAGTAACATTTTAGACCACGTGATTCCGATCGCGCCCGCTGCGTGCTTATGTCCCTATTGTATAATTATTACACCAGTATTTAAGAGAATTATTCTTGATTCATCAACGGAATATGATTGTAGAATAATGTGTCATCCCACTCTGCGAATAGAAGCATAGTATATTGAAATACAGGCTGCGCCCCGCGGTTTCTCAAATCTCGATCCCGTGAGAATATCGGGATCAAAAATATCCTTTATCCTAATCCAAGTCAATACCCGTGTGCCAAATTTCATCCAAATCCGTTCAGCCGTTTTATCGTCAAAGCGTAACAAATAAATATAAAAAAAAAATCAAATCTTTTCTCTTTATAATATTAGTTTAGATACGTTAACCGCGATTTGGTAAATGAACGAAGTTGATTTTATCAGCAACATTATTTGTCAATTAGTACCATTTTATTTTTATCGTCGTTCACCATATTTGTAGTGTTTTTTTTTTTACAAATGTTCGTCGACGAATTCTGAGCATGATGTTCTTGACAATTTAATTTCCTTATTGTTATTTTGTAATGTGTTGATAGTAGGTACTTAATAACTACAGATAACTGCTGAATTAAAACCATTAGATAATATCTAAACGAGTAATGCATAAAGGGGTGTGCAGACTTCGATCATAAATATGTGCCGACATTAGTTTCATTGTCGAATGCCTTACCACACATAGCTAGCAATCTAGCATCTAAGCAAAGTAAGTCTAAACAAATGCGACTTGTTCGAATTCACTCTGAGTGAGCTGGCCATCACGACAAAAATACGCTTAGCGTGCGTGCGGGGCACCCTTCATATGGAGCGTTTCACTCTATCAGCCACCTACCCTTTGATCAACAATAGTACCAGATTTCCGATGAGCGCATCAAAAACATCCCGAAAAATAAGACCACATATAATGGTGTGGTCTTATTTTGCAACATTGTTTTTTCAACCTTATTGCTTAGAAATTATGTTTTATTTTTCCATAAATATGTTTGTTCTTATTGTAAAAATACGTTTACTTTTTAATCAAAGTAGTAAATAACGAAAAGAAACGAAACAAAAAAACGAAAATAGACTATGTTTGAGTGTTAAGGTTTATAATCAAGTTATATGCAATCGCGGCCACTTCACCGTTTTTCGTTCCTAATCCTTCATCTAGTCCTATTGTTGATCGAAGCATCTACCACGTCACCGTCTAAGGATATACGAGAATGCTTACGCAGGATCAGGCACTTCTGACGTAAATCGAAAGTGAATCAGTCAAAGTGAAATCATCCGGGATGATGGTTCTTGTTTACGTATTTTAATGTGGTTTGAAAATGGAAATGAAGTGACTCTTCACATTATTCACTATGCCTTCACTCTGTATGAATCATCGGTCGATGAAAAACTTATGGTGGACAATATGTTACATCATTTATCTATAATGTGGGTAGCCTTTGATTGAAACAAAAACGAAGGGCAAGCTACACACCACTTTGAATGATCCCTCCAAGACGAATATCCGAATTTCAAAGAGATAAATGTTAATGTGATTTTACAGTGAGCATATACGTCCACTCAGTCTAAAGCTGCGTACAGGCAGAATCGCCAGCGACCAAACTCGGCGCATATCTGCATAAACGACACATTCCTCGACTGATAAAGCCATCATCAGCATATATCATCCGAACACATCTTTATTCAATTGCAGTGGAATTAAAAAAAAAAAGCATTCAAATTCATAAAAACTAAGATAATTAAATCAAACGAAATAGTAAAATTATCTACAGCAAGTATCCGTATCCGCGAATAGGACTATATTATGTTGATATGAATATCCGGCGCGTCACCTATAATTTGGTTTTCATAAAGGCCTAGAGTAATGAACAACTGATAATGTTCGTTTATGTATTATTATCATAACTGAACTAATTATATGTGCTTATGTAAAACCCTGAGAAGAATAGATAAATGATGATGTTTCACTTTATACATTAGGCCCTTCATACCAAGAACTACACGGAGAGAAAATTCTTAGAAAAATTACTGTGCTCGTCACTGTAAAGTGAGTGCAAGTCACATCTACAGGAAATTTTCTGAGTGAGATTGGGAAAAAATCACTATTTGTCCAATAAATTTTACTGTACAGCATAAGAATTTTTACTGTGCTAGCATGGTAATTTTTCCATTACCACTCAAATGCAGTCAGATTATGAGACAGCACAGTAATTTTTCAAGATTTTTCTCTCCGTGTAGCTTTCGTTTGCCCGCGACTTGGCGCGGTGTAGGTATTATCCTACGGGAACCTACTAGCGAGAAAAAGTAAAAAAGAAAAAAAGAGAAAAAGTATCCTACGTCCTAACCAACTGGGGTAGTACACTAACAGTGGCAATGGCTTTCATTTTGACATTCATCGCGTTATTTACGTTGTTGAGAAGACAAGTTTTTCGAAAATGAAGCAATGGATTAGCATTATCTTTCAAAATGATCCAGATTGATTGATAGTGTGATACGTTAACATTACGTTAACAGGCGCCCTAATAGGGGCGCATGGTCTACCAGTTTGTCAAACATCGAAATTCGTTCAGCCGTTGAGGAGTGAAAAGAAAAAAGGGTTACTTTCGCATTTATAATACTTATTAAGTATGGATGGAGAGTGAAAAAAAGCAGCTTATCTTCTTAGAGAATTGTTGGTAAATAAAAAAGTTGTTGGGTATTTGGATAAGCTATATGTTGCATGTGGACATTCATAAACCCGTAAAAGTTTACCGCGTAACTTGAACATTGACGCGGTTTCTTCGAAAGAAGAACAAGACGCGCAGTGATACTATTCGAATTCAATTAAAATCTGTAAGCAAAACCGATCTTAGTAAAAATAACTTGGTATCCCATAGTCTCTATCGCTTTTAGGGTTCCGTACCAAAATGGTAAAATGGAAACCCTTTTGTTGCGACTCAGTCTGTCTGTCTGTCCGTCTGTTTTAATACTTAAGTTATTTAATTAATTTACCAGTCTAATTCGTTTACAGAAACACATCCCTTTTATTTATGAAAGTGAAACCACGCGAGACACAATGGCTTTTTAATTGATTCTGTAATTACGGTAATCAACCGGTTAAAGTTATGAGACGTTTAAACGTCAAAAACTGTAAGTATGGTTAAGTAGACGTTAATAATTATTGGAGGTCGCATATTGTATGCCACTGGCTTGTGTATAATCCTATTTACACATGTCTGTCTGATTTTAAATATTCATAGTTACGAGTTGTTTATGTTTTATACTTGTCACTTGCACATAAAAATATGGACCACGAATATATGTTCAACTATCTGACCACTGCTGCTGTTCTTATTATAACTAATTTCCAATAGGTTATGGGCCCAGAATAAAAGGTTAATAAGTTATTGCCCTTTTGCATGCTCTGATAGTGCTAGAGCATAATAAGTTGAGTGGTTTTAATATTAATTGAGTACGATAAGTGTGAAATTTACGAAATTTCAATTATGTCTGCTGAAGGTGGCATAAGTGGAATAAAGAAGCTGAAAGGATCGTCCGACTACCCAAACTGGAAATTCTTGGTGCGAAATTACTTGGAGAATAAAAACTGGTGGGGAGTAATTTCTACAGATGTAGTAAATGCTGACGTAGACCGGCAGGCACGAACGACAATATGCTTGTTGTTAGAACCAGAGTGCTTTACCCACGTCTACAATGCGAAGACTGCGAAAGAAGCCTGGAACAGCTTACAGAAAGCGTATGAAGACAAAGGTTGGGGAAGACGCATACATATTCAGCGAGAGCTTTTCAACTGTAAGTTACAGAATTTCGATTCTATGGAAAGCTTTATATCCAAAATTACATTCCTGACACAACAATTGTCCGATATTGATGCTCAAATCCCTGATGATTGGATCATATCGATTTTGCTGGGTGGGTTGACTGCTGATTACAGCCCTCTTATAATGGCTGTAGATAATAGTGGAAAAGAGATCACGTTAGAGCAAATTAAAATGAAATTGTTACAAGAAGGAAGTAGACAAAGTAAGTTGAACACAGAGTACGAACAAGCCTTAGTTACACGTAAAGTACAGAACGATGCAAGATCTAATATTAAAACTAACGATCGTAAGCAGAAGTTTGTCTACAAGTGTTATAAGTGCCACAAGCAAGGCCACAAGGCGTCCGAATGCAAGGAGCGGATCAAAACCGCGAATATCTGCCTGAATACAAAGGAGGCGATAAACAAAGACAAGTGGTATTTAGACAGTGGGTGCTCAAATCATATGACCCACGATAAAAACAAATTGTTGTCTTATACACCTGAAAAAGGTAACATGAAGATTGCAGTAGCAAACGGCGAGAAATTGTTGGTTAAAGGACGAGGAAATGCTGAGCCACAAGTCAGCGAAAACGAAAAATTAATTTTAGAAAACGTTTTACATGTTCCTGATTTATCCATGAACCTAATTTCGGTGAGCGATTTGACCAAGAAAAAATATTCCATGAATTTTGACAAAGGAGGTTGCATCATTCAAAATAAGAATCGAATGGTTGCAACATGTGAAGAGGTCGACGGAATTTATGAATTGACAGAAAAGAAAAATAACGTCGTGAATGTGACATTGTCAAAACAAAATGAAAATATTTCGAACATTTGGCATAAAAGATTAGCTCATTTATCGCGTAATTATATGAATAAAATGAAAGTTTTAGTAAGTGGTATGGAATTCAAGAGTACTGATTTATGCGAGCCGTGTATTCCATGTGTTGAAGGAAAGACATGCAAAAGTCCTTTTAAAAAACAAGGTACGAGAGCAAACGAGGTCTTACAGTTGGTTTTTAGCGATGTTTGTGGACCAATCGAGGAGCCGTCGTTCAGTGGTTCGAGGTATGTTCTTCTATTTATCGACGATTATACTCGGAAGACGCATGTTTATTTTTTGAAGAACAAAAGCGAAACTTTTGAGAAGTTCCGTGAATACAAGGCGGAAGTCGAGAATGAGACTAGTAAATCTATTAAATGTCTGAGATCTGACAACGGCGCAGAGTACTGTAATGGTAAATTTAAATCATTTTTGAAGTCTGCAGGTATAAAACACCAGACGACTGTACCGTACACGCCGGAACAAAATTCTGTTGCAGAAAGAGCGAATCGGACTATAATAGAAAAGGCCAGAACATTACTGTCAGAATCGAACTTGAGCAAGAAGTATTGGGCCGAGGCTGTTAATACTGTTGTTTACTTAAAAAACAGAAGCCCCACGAAAGCATTGAATAATGCAGTACCAGAGAAGGTTTGGACTGGAAAAGATGTGGATGTAAGTCATCTGAAAATCTTTGGTTGTTTGGCGTATAGATTGATACCAAAACAAAAGAGACGTAAACTGGATATGAAGACGGAACCGATGATTTTTATTGGATATCCAGATAATCAGAAGGGTTATCGTCTGATGAATCCTAAGACAGGTGAAGTGACAACTGCAAGAGATGTCAAATTTCTGGAAAACGTTTTTCTTCAGAAAGAAAACGTGAAAGAGTCGGAAGTGATCATAAACCTGAATACAGATTCTGTTCCTTCCAGTTTAACAAACAGATCAACAAACAGATCAGAACTCTTGGAGACTCACGATGATGCGTACCGTGATGCTGTAGAAGAGAACATAGAAGTATCGGAGGAGATAGGACCTGAACCAGTACTAACAGAGCAAGTACCTGACGACGTATTGACTGAAGAGGAAGTGATAATACCTGAATCAGAAAGAAGGTATCCTTTAAGAGAACGCAGACAAGTTGATCGGTACGGATGCAATGTTATGTATGCCAAGGAGAGCACTCTTGATGGTGATCCATTGAATATTAATGAAGCGTTGGCGAGACCCGATAGTGACTTATGGCAAAAAGCGATAGATGATGAACTTATGTCACTAAGAGAGAACCAAACTTGGACGTTGGTGGATCTTCCAGCTGATAAGAAGCCTATCCAGTGCAAATGGGTGTTCAAAATCAAAAGAGATAGCGATGGCAAGGTAACGAAGTACAAGGCTAGACTAGTAGCGAAAGGGTTCACACAGGTATGTGGTGTAGACTATACTGAGACTTATTCTCCTGTAGTTAGAAGCTCCACGCTACGATTATTGTTCTCGCTAGCTGTTGAATACGGTTGGTTTATTGACCAGTGGGACATCACGACCGCGTTTTTATATGGTAAGATTAAAGAGGATATTTACATGCTCCAACCGAAAGGAGCAGTAGTCAAAGGTCAAGAAACCAGAGTATGTAAGCTGCAGCGTTCTTTGTATGGATTGAAACAAGCTTCGAATGCTTGGTTCAAGGAATTAGACAAAGAAATGTTGAATTTAGGTTTTGTGCAATCAAAAATAGAACCGTGTTTGTATCAAAAGCAGCTTAAAAACAATAAGAAGTTAATTGTCGTTATTTACGTAGATGACCTTTTTATTTTTGGAAATTGTGAACAAGAAAAGCAAAAATTAAAAACCGATTTGCTTGACAAGTTTAAAGTGAAAGATTTAGGCGCGGCTAGGCATGTTTTAGGCATGAGGCTGAGAAGAGATAAAGATGTAATTTGTCTAGATCAGCAACAGTTCATTTTAGATATTTTGAATGACTTCAACATGACAGACGCCAAACCAGTTTCGACCCCAATGGAAGTCGGTATGAAATTAGAAAGATCGACAAATTCCCATAGCAATCTGCCATATCAAAGCTTAATAGGGTGTCTAAACTATTTAGCCTGTAATACGCGACCAGACATAGCACATGCGGTAAGTGTGCTTTCACAATTTAATTCGTGTTATGACGAAATACACTTTAAATGTGCGAAACGGATCTTAAGGTATTTGAAGGGTACGTCTAACCTTTGTCTTACTTTTAGGAAGTCAGGAGATTTAGACTTACGAGGCTACGTTGATGCAGATTGGGGAGGGGCACTTGATAGGAAGTCTTTTACGGGGTTAATTTTCAGACTAGGTAAAAATATTGTGTCATGGGAGAGTAGGAAGCAAGCGACAGTATCCTTGTCCTCCACAGAGGCAGAGTACATAGGATTGAGTCAAGCTTCGAAGGAAGCTCTTTATTTACGTAGTTTACTGAGCAGTTTGACAGCTGTGGATAGTAAAGCGGTAGTAATTTATAATGACAATCAGTCGGCGCATAAAATTGCAGCTAACAAAATGATGCATAATAGAACAAAGCACATAGACATCAAGTATCATTTTATTCGTGAGTGTGTACTGGATAACAAAGTTGAAATAAGGTACATGTCAACTGATAAGATGATAGCGGACATTTTAACTAAAAGTGTTCACAGCCCGAAGCTTAGAGAATTTTTAAAGGATTTATCCATGTCAAATTATTCTATTAAGAGGGCGAATGACTAGTTAGATGTTTTGATGTGTTATGTTTTTTAATAGTGTTTTGTGTAATAGATAATTTTTTCTAAATTTTATTTCGTTATGCATGCCTTATTTTGTTAGATTTCTTCTGTTTTTGTACTCTACTTTTGGGTACAGCGTAGTACAGACGGACACAGAAGTGTTAGTAATTTAATTAGTTTTATGTACCGAGTACTGACAAGTACAGATGGGATCATACGCATGTGTAATAGATTAAGGGGGCGTATTGGCGGTCGCATATTGTATGCCACTGGCTTGTGTATAATCCTATTTACACATGTCTGTCTGATTTTAAATATTCATAGTTACGAGTTGTTTATGTTTTATACTTGTCACTTGCACATAAAAATATGGACCACGAATATATGTTCAACTATCTGACCACTGCTGCTGTTCTTATTATAACTAATTTCCAATAATAATAACATTCATAACTTAACTGTAGGTAAGTAACGTTTATAAATATAGGGAAAGCGGAAAATGTTTATCAAACGGGGAAAATAAAATATATTGCAACATTTCACATTGTGAACCACATCATCATTCTCCAATACAATCTTATACCAATTTATCGGCCGACCGCTTGAGACGTTGCCTGAGGTAGCAGCGCGGTGCGGGAGGGGTGTGGTGACGTGATGCGAGAGCTCAGTGATTCGTCAAATTGTGACAAATATCACCCCTCCCGCACCGCGCAGCTACCTTTTTTTTTTTTTTTTGTTCTCTGGGTGGAAAATCCTCATGGATATCCGCCGCCCTGCGGCGGGCGGCGGGATCTGTCAGACTCACTGACCAAAAACCACCCCGGTGTTCCATCTCACACCTACGCCGGGGGTCGCGGGAACGCACGATCCTTCCACAATCCCCGATTAGTGCCCGAAGCCCGCCGCTGCGGGCTTCCTCTGGTCAGGGGGGGAGTGAGGTGTTAAATTACCCCCGCGACGTCAAGAGGGGCGCTCGTGGAACACTACGCGCCGCCACCTCGGGTCCTGATGTGTGGGGGGCGACGAACGTCCCCAAGTCCGTCGGCCATGGACCCATTTAGGGGGGCTGGAAAAGGGCGTTATCCGCCCTCCGCCGACGCCCGGTGCGCTTGCTGCGGGCCGGGTGAGGGGACCGCGCAGCTACTTCAGGCAACGTCTCAGTTAAGCGATCGGCCTATAATTGGAGTCGGCGCAATATGTCTTTTTCATCCATACTTTTCTATTATTCTTTATTTATCGTCTTTCGCTTTGCTAGCGTATTCCTTTTTTATCTACTAGACAGCTGAATATAATTTCCTCACTATTTTGTGTCGGATGAAAACATAAATCATGGTTTGTACTAATAAACCACACCAAATATAATGAAGTACAGCACGATTCTACTGTATTGCGGCTCGGAACATGAGGGGAGTCGCTGCGCAGTAACAAATTCACGTGTCAGCGGGGGTGAGGGGTGAGGTACTACGCAGCGAGAGAGCGCACTTCAGAGCCGCCATAAAGTTTGAATCGGGCTGTATCTCACATTAGGACACTAAGCCCAATTTATTAGTAACAGGCTATTGGCATGATGTTCAACGTTTTTATGAAGTAGTTTTTACTTCTTAATCTTCCTTCCGCGCACTGGGGCTACCACGGTCGCGGTTGTAGTCACCCAGTGTGCGGGAGGCCTAAGCCTAAAATATCGATTGCAAATAAATAATAACACAAATAGTAGGTATCTTCAAACACATACCTACTACGTTTTCTGTAATGTTTGTTATTATGTTTCAACATATGAACAATTTCTTTTAATTTCGCTAAACGCAAATATTCGTCCACGCACATGAGCTGCGTCATTTGTGCCATAAAATCTTTTAACGACTGAAAAACTTTCTAGCCCAACTGTTTATATCCAAATGCACTCAGAAATCTAAACATAAAATAAATTGTTTATTTTATTACTGTACAAAAAATAAAATGCATTTTATTTCAGGACACATGCACACCGATAGTGAACGGCCACTCGAGTCGTATTGGCGCTTATTACCTTTTCAACCACGTCGACTTGGAGATCACATATCACAGTGGTTATGCTGAGGAGTGGGGAGTGGCCTTCGGTGAAAAAGGCGGCCGTATTATATCTGCTAAGGTAATGTGTTAACACCGTATTAGTGTCACTATAATTGCATAGCTTGACAATGATAATTTACTTTCTTAAACGGTAATTGCATGCCATTCTACGCTTTCTATTAAACCCGGTTTTCAGGAGAATAATCATAAAATATGATTTAATATCTTTAGACTAAGGTCCACTTGCACTACAAATCACTAAACGTATTCAAAAACATCGTTCGATTTCTGTCAATCGTTTGAAGAAGACAGACCCATTCATCAAACGATTGTCAGACATCGAACGATGTTTTTAATTCGTTTTGCACTAAATTCATTTTTCTTTTTCATACCTATTTTGTGGTGCGACTGGGTATTATCAATTATTATTATCTTACCAAATTAGTGTTAAAATGCTTTAAATATATACCAAGCAGAATAAACAATGTATATTTTGTTGCCAGGTCAAACCAGCCAGCATTCGACATACCGACCCCAGAAATCCCAAGTGCAGTGCTCGTGGGGACGAACTTCAAATACCGACGGAACTCGAATCGGGCAAAACCTTCAACGTCACATACTCATACAGCGTCACGTTTAAAAAGAATAACACTATCAAGTGGTCTTCTCGATGGGACTACATTCTAGAGTCTATGCCACAGACCAACATACAATGGTTCTCTATTCTGAACTCTTTGGTGATTGTCCTGTTCCTCAGTGGAATGGTTGCCATGATTCTTCTAAGGACTTTGTACAAAGATATTGCCAGATACAACCAGATGGAGTGTGGGGAAGATGCACAGGTAAGATACGTCCATCTTACAAGCATTAAATTTAGCTTTTATGAAAACTAAACAACGATCATGACGGAGGATGCCTATCGAAAAGGCTTTCCTCCGCCGACGTTTTCAATCATAGAACTCTTTCGTGGTCCTTGGATTGTGACTTGTTGACCATTCCGTCGTATTCTACGTTCGATTTTGAACCTTCCTGTAAACACAGTAAGGAATACTTAGTCTAATGTCGCTTTAGACTAAGTGTGCGTATATTAAATTGAAAATTGTACTTAATCACATATTACATTGCAGGAAGAGTTTGGTTGGAAGCTGGTTCACGGTGACGTATTCCGTCCCCCGCGCCGTGGAATGCTACTGGCTGTATTCCTTGGATCCGGATCTCAGGTAAGACCACCAAAGCTCATTTCGACTGCTATTAATGTCCAATTTGGCATTTTAGTAGAGAAGAGCGGTACTTACATTCCCCTGGAGTTTAAAATTATGGCATATTAAGTTTTGGAAGGCTGACCTCGTATTTGATTTACCACTTTTGACGACAATTCCCAGTAAATTGAAACTTCACTCAGGTTGAATCTAACTGTGACATAGACAAATAGACCAGAGGGGCAATTCTCGTAATTTTAAGAATGTTCACAGTCTGATCATCTCAATCTGTATCTGTCAAAAATACCTCTAAAACCCCTACATTTTTGTCATTGATTGTCGCTGAGGTGACATTGCAGCTAGATTTTTAACGTTTTTAATTACGGGAATTGGCCTCCTTGTCGTTTTTGACGTGCAATGCAGGTTAGATTCAACTGTAGGATGGTAAAGCAATTCTATGGTCGAGTACACACAGCCGAACCTTTATTAAAATCGCTGTGTCATATTAACTAGAAACTGTACCGTCTCTTCTTGACTGCCTCGTTGGTCTATGTTCGATCCCGTGCCCTTGCGATGGCAATAGGCTCGCCCCCCATTACAAAGGACTTAACATAATTTTTTATTTTATTTGTTAGGGATAAAAAACAGTTACATGCCAAGCTTAACTAGAGATTCTTAAAATAGCACAAAACTTAGACATACATTTATACACAGTCTATACCATATTTATATTATTATACATGTAACCCACAACATTGTCCACGGATTCACAAAAAAAAAGTTAAAAGAAAACAGACAAAATAGTGTGCATCGTAAAAACCTAATAAGGAAAAGGAGAGAAAAATAAAAAAACACTTATGAATTAAGTAACTCGATTGCTCTCGCCTTGAAACGATCTTTGGAAAGAGTAAATATGGCGAAATGTGGGTGTATTAAGGGCTGTTCATTTATTACGTAAGACGATTTGAAAAGGAGCGGGTCCAAACAAGTCTTATTTTTTCTTATGTGGGGGTGGGAGGGGTCTAGACTGTTCTTTACGTAAGATCACAAAAGCAAGCAAAAATTATAAGTTTTTAATTTTATGCTACTTTTTCTTGACAATGTTGGTAGATACGTGGTATACACTGATCTTACGTAAGATTAAAAAGGGGGAAGGGGTTCATCCAAGTCTTATTTTTTCTTACGCAGGGGAAGGGGGGTCAGAAAGTGGTCAAAATTGTCTTACGTAATAAATGAACAGCCCCCATAGGTAGTCCTCTTCCTAAACCCTAAACCTTTGAGGAATAAAGGCGTGATATCATGTGTGTATGTTATGTACCTTCTATTTGCATAGCATTTGGTAACCACGCTCACAAATACTCATTCACACCATTCATTCACTGTTCCAGGTCTTCGGCATGACCCTGGTAACCCTAGCGTTCGCTTGTCTGGGCTTCCTTTCCCCGGCTAACCGTGGTGCGCTGATGACGTGTGCGCTGGTCGCATGGGTACTACTCGGAGCGGCCGCTGGGTATGTCAGCGCGAGGATCTACAAGAGCTTCGGCGGAAGGAGGTGGAAGAGCAATATAATGTTGACATCTATGGTGTGCCCTGGGTGAGTTTGAAGTTTTTGGAAGTTGTGTGAATTGTGGCGATGAGTTAACGGTGCAATTTTTTTTAGTGGCTCGATTTTTGAGTCGTGTAAACATCGTAATCTACGCACTTAGCTATTTACGAATCAAATAACAGAGTTTATGGATTTTTTGTAATTATTGAACATCCGCAGCTATTGTCGAACGAGGCCAGACACAATAGTTTTCAGATAACCTTTTTATCTCTAGTAACAAAAATGCATTTACAGTTTTTGTTCATTTTTCAACAGTGACATGATATTGAGACAATGCTACATTTTTTAAATGTGGTTCCTGGGATCTATATTCAAAGTAACACTTCTCTATTCCAGCGTGGTATTCGGTCTGTTCTTTATAATGAACCTGGTGCTGTGGGGCAAGGGCTCATCCGCATCGGTGCCGTTCTCGACCCTGGTCGCTCTACTGGCTCTCTGGTTCGGAGTCTCCGTGCCTCTCACGTTTATCGGCGCTTACTTTGGATTTAGGAAGAGAGTAAGTTGATAGAAATGTTTATTAAATTTCATTGCAGTCCACTGTTAAAAAACAAAGATGGCGAGATATCATTCTGCAAATGTTGGTTATTTTCTATTATTTGCTTCTCATACTTCCAAAATCGATTTGAGTTTTTAGCTATTAACAAAGCCAGACTAAGCGTGGTTTGCATAGATACAGGACCCAGGCGAACATCAAATAATAAATTATCGAACTTTAGAATGAGACTCAAACATGTTATGAGTGACAGAGACAACGCTCTACGAAGCCTAACTTTTTCTACAAAGATTTTCTCGAATGAACTTTCAACAAGGATTTGTTATGGTACCAATGAACTCAGAAAAACAGCCTGAGTTATTCATATTCCAAAAATACTTTCCAGATCTTAGACCACCCCGTGCGCACGAACCAGATCCCTCGGCAGATTCCCGAGCAGTCGTTGTACACCCAGCCCGTCCCCGGTATCGTGATGGGTGGCGTGCTGCCTTTCGGATGCATCTTCATTCAACTCTTCTTTATTCTCAACTCGCTTTGGTCCAGTCAGGTATGTTGTCGTTTTTTTCAACTATCTAAAGTTTGTTTGGGAGGTTTTCAGTTCTTTTTGAGACTAACATCGACTTTCAAACATGCAATTTGAGAGCAAAAAACGTATAATAAGTTTGTTCAAAACATGGAATGAAGAATCCAAAGGGTTTAAGCCAAGTGTTTATAATTTCCACACGAATTTATACGACTGACTTGATGTTAGGTTATTTTAATGGTGATTAGTGCAATCAGCTATTACTTATTATTATTAATCAGTTTTATAATTGGTGCAAAAAGACACTTGACGAAGCCAAGTAACTTGTACTCCCCGTTATGGTAACCATTTTTTTGTACTGGACCATACCTGGGAACCTGCAGGGTAATTGCGTAACACACTCAGTAGCAATGGCTTTCATTTTGACAGTTCAACGACATTCATTGCGTTATTTATGTTGTTGAACAGACACATTTTTCGAACATAAGGAGCAATGGATTAGCAATATGCTTCACAATAATTCAAATTGAGAGTAATAGCGTTACGCAATTAGGGTGCTGGTTATGGATATTATTGAAGGTCAAAATTCCAATGTACTGACGTTTTTTTACGAAAACAAGTTTTTAGTGTACAAGACAACATAACACAACTTTAAATGCACATGCACCCACAAACACATACAAAAAAAAAATTGACAGTTAAAATAAAAGTCGATTCCCAGCAATTATTTTTGTGCAATGTCACTTAGTTTGATGTGTATAATAGAAGAACCAGTGTATGCAACTTACCATCAATTTCTTCATAGATATAATTTGAGTCCAAAACTAAAGAGAATGTTTCATAATTTCAGATGTACTACATGTTTGGTTTCCTGTTCCTGGTATTCGTGATCCTGGTGATCACATGCTCCGAGACCACGATTCTGCTGTGCTACTTCCACCTGTGTGCCGAGGACTACCACTGGTGGTGGCGCGCCTTCCTCAGCTCGGGCTCCACGGCCGGATACCTATTCATCTACTGCTGCCACTACTTCGTCACCAAGCTTAATATCGAAGACGCCGCCTCAACCTTCCTCTACTTCGGATATACATTCATCATGGTCTTCTTATTCTTCCTGCTCACAGGCACCATAGGATTCATGGCCTGCTTCTGGTTCGTTAGAAAGATCTACAGTGTCGTCAAAGTAGACTAAATGAGGTTTTAGGTTAAGTATCGAGTGTTGGTACAGCGGTATTGACGAGTCCGTCGGGGGCGCTATTGTTATGTAAAAGTAATAAAAATAACTGAAACTCGACTACGGAAAAAAAAAACTAGACAGCAAAAAAGGATGAGACAAATAAATATATACATTTTAAAACATAGGCGTGGTAGCTAGTAGTATGAAATTAGCTGGTACCCTATTTATAAGTCCAGTGATCATGATATCAGACTTCCTCTGACGTCATGTATCCTAAGAACCTCTCGATCAAGACCAATCCAGAGACCCCAAATTTTTTGAAATCGGTTCAGTAGTTTAGGCTGTACGAAGTAACAAATATACTGACATGACATAGCCAGGGAACTTTCCTCTTTGCCGTAGTCGGGTAAAAATTAAGCAGAGTTGTTACACCAAAGCGTTGTTTCGAATTTGTTGCGTGAGGAAACTTCCGCCTAGTCCATTTGTTTATATTGAAATGTCTCGGATTGAACGGCGTGTCTATAGTGACGACGAAGTAGGAGTTGTAACAATTTGAATATCAAACTAACATGACTTGTAATGCATTGGATGTAAAGATGAGCCACGTGCCAACACATCTGCGCTTTCGTCGCGCGTCGTCGGTTTATGTTGAGTAGTGTGGCAGTGACAAGTGAGACTGCTGTACACAATGTGATTAATTGTATAAAAGTTTATAACGCTAATAAATTGATAGTCTCCTGTGCGTCTTTGAATCGTTTGTTTATTATTTAGATATTAATTTAAATGTTAGGTCGCATACATATTGACTGAAATCTCTAGTATGCCACTACAATACAAGTTAATTTTTCATATCTACGAAAGAATTGAGGGGTTTTTTTTTATAAATGTTGCTTAAAGTTAAAGAGACGTTTAAACATCAATGGTTAAACAGTCGCTAATCACTACTTAACTTTAAGGGACGTTTATAATAAAGAGGTTACTTTCTTCAATGTGTATGCGTCTTTAGTCGCTAGCTGTGTAAGTTTTTTTTTTGTGACTGGAAATTGAAGCTTAAATATTTTATTTATTGTTTTAAACCAGCTAATATTTATCACCCTGCACAAGAAAAATAGTGTTATAAAATTCGTGAATTGTCTCTGGTTAAATGGATCGACTACTAAGATAGTACTTAAATGTGCCCTATATAATATCAAGAAAAACTAAAGTAATGTGATCTACGAATAAGTGATTCGATGATATTTTATCCATGTATCATACATTTGCAATTAAAATAAGTGAGATTTAGCATTTTTTAAATAAAAATTATAGAGATAGTAAATAATTTACTTATAATCTATTTTTTTTTTCTCCTGGACCTGTTTTGCAATATAAGTATTAATGTTTAATTCAAAAAGATAACTTGATATGTTCTTATAAAACTGCTGTTACAAATATTGCATTTTTGTCTCGTGGCGATAATGAATGCTGTACCGAATTAGAATGTTGTAAATTAGCGCTAATCGTCGATACCGCAGCCATAAAGGTTAGCAATTATTCGACGAAATTTTAATCATAAAAGGTCCAATATTCTCAAGTTCCGTATGATGACACCACTGTCGTTTTTTTTAAACCTATTGTTTAAAAATACATACATGTATCGTGTGCATATTATGCAATTTACTTTAATTGTAACTTTATTTTATCATTATTTTTAAAACTGTGCTTAGTTAATTGAAACAGTTGAATGTAAATAATAAAAAAAACTATTTTAAAATGCCTTTCGTATTTTATTGTACTTACGTAATTAAAGAATAAATTAATCGCTATCACTTTCCGAAAGATCCGCTTTTTCTTTTGGTTGTAATGCTTTCCGTTTAACGTGTTTCCGTTTTTGATCGAGTTTGGTTTTTCTGAATAATTCTATTGCTTTCATTTTGTTTTCCAGTAAACTCTTTTTGTCCTTCTCTCTTTGTGGAATGATTTCTTGGAAACGATCGGATTTTGGTATTTTAATTTCAAGTTCTGATTTACCATCTTTCACTTGTGATACTACTTTTACACCTTGGTTTATAAGTATGCTTTCTTCATCATTCTTTCGCTTTTTGGCAGCGGATGGGCCTGCTTTGTTTGTACTTTTAGAACTATTGTTTTTCGAAGCCTTTCTTTTAGTAGCTGCCGGCTCATTAATTTCTTCAGTCTTCTCAGATTCTCCAGCACAGGCTCCTTCGGGGCCCATTCTCTGCACTGCTGCTTTGACTCTTTTACTCATTTGTTCTTCCAGCGATTGGAATTCAACCTTTCTTTTGAAAAAGTCTTGCACAGATCTCTGGGTTTTGCGATCTTGAATTCGTTTTAAAACCGGTTTTAAAATTTCATCTAATTTGTTTTGAGACCAACCAAACTTAGCTTTAGTATAATCCCTCAATATTGTGACGTCTAACTCACCCCAAGTGAATTTGTCTTCACTTTTTTCTATGTTTGGTTCCAAGTATGCTTGAACCACCTAAGAATTGAAAAGTTTATTAATTACGACTTAAAAGTCATCACCATTTAAGAAATGAATTGCAAAACCTTACACTACGAAATTCTTCTGTAAGTGACTTACCCTCACACTAGGAAATTCTTCTGAAAGTGCAACATTCTTCAGCTTTTTCTTGAGACTAGTGTTATCTGTCCTCTTTCCTGCTCTGACCCACTGCTTGAACTCTTGCAAACCCTTCACTATGTGCGTATAACGAGCTTGCTTAGTATTTTCACTAAGGAGTTGCCTTCTACTGAATGGGAATGAGGCTAGGATCTCCAGAGCTGTAACAGGCCCTACACCGTTCACTCCAGTTGTGTAATCACTTCCAACTAGCAGAGCCAGCAGTACAAGCTGCTCTCTATTTAAATCTGGAAAAAAAAATATTGATAGATTTCGTGCAAAGATTTTGCAGCAATTTGAAAGCAATATTGAGTTTTCATCTCGTAATTTCTAACCAGGTTAAGACCCCTAAGGCAGATGCCTTAGGGGTCTTAACCTGGTTATGGATGGAAATAAGAAATAGTCAAACTATACTTACTAAAAGACGTCTCAATTCTATCAGCTAAAAACTGCAACACATGCTTCTTTTGGTTAAAGAAGTTCTTATACACGGTCCTTCCGCCAAATAACCAGATATCACTATCATCTGTTATTGT
This sequence comes from Eremobia ochroleuca, assembly GCA_949629135.1. NCBI lineage: Eukaryota > Metazoa > Arthropoda > Insecta > Lepidoptera > Noctuidae > Eremobia > Eremobia ochroleuca. The sequence continues at coordinate 5,507,008 of OX451393.1, forward strand.
ACCATCAGTTAAATTTACACTTTCCAGGAACGCACATTGGGCTTCAGCCTCCATAGGGGCGACAATGTACGGAATACCGAATATTTGTAGGAGCTCTTGAGCTTCTTTTGTCATTTGCTCAGTGATGTTACGACCTATACGATCCAATCGCCCTTTTTCCTGCATTAAATCTAGCTCCTCATTTTGCATTTCTTCAACCATCGTATGTAGTTGTTCTGTTGTTAATACTTCTTTGGGTGGATAAGCTTTCACTAGGTCGCGAGATTGTTCATCTTCCTTATCCTGTTGACCTTGCTTGTTATCCTCTACTGTTTCTGCTTCTTTGGACAAATTATTGCCAACTTCCATTTTATCTGAATTTGTGTTTGTAACTTCTAGGCTTGGTTGCTCAATGATACCTACTACATTGTCCACATGGGCTTTATCAACTACCCCCTGGGGTGGTACATGATTCTGTTCACCTTCATTTTCTGGTTTCTTAATATTATGTACTAGAACTCTACTACAATTTTTAAGTACAGGTACCTCTGGAATTTTAAATGCTTTATCTGGTCTAATATCATCAGAAGCAGCTTTTATGAATGACACTTCGTCTTTTAAATCTTTTATTACTTCAGCAGTCTTTAAATCTGTTATTGCTTCTTCCTTTTTTGTAACAACTACTTTTACTTCTTCAAAGATGTCTGCGAATATATCATCGTCGGGTGCATCATCACCCATATTTAACGTAAGTTCTACAACTGGCTTGTTAGGTTTAGTTTCTTCGTCAGGTACTTCTTCAAACTCATTTTCACTAGAATCAGTTTCATCTTTAGTTGCAGTGTTTGAAACTTCTTCAAATTCATCACTGGAGTCATTTTCTTGCTTTATTTCAACTCTTGGTAATATATTTTCTGTTACATTTTCTATTTCGTCTATGCTAGAATCAAGGTCTATCACATGTGCCCCTGGATTTTCTACACAGATTACTGAGGCTTGAGTTGAATTTATATCATTATCTGTTTCATGATTTTCTGATGGGTTAGATTCAGCTACAACAGTAACATCATTAATTTCTTCACTGCTATCAGATAATACTTCACCTTGAATACAATCATCATCATCACTAGACGAAAGTTCTACATTATCAACTATTATTGACTTTTCTTTGTTAATTTCTTCTATTATCTTATCGACTTTTGGTATTTTATGTTTCTTTTTCATTTTTATTCTGTCTTTTACAATTTTATCAATTGCCCTGTGAGTGAAATCACTGTACTGCATGATATAAGATTTCGCACAGGTCATATCTGGTGGTTCAAAGCCATCATCTTCTTCGGAATCTGTATTGGAATAATCTGTGTCTGTCATGCATGATGTCCAAGAGTCATCAGTTTTGGATGCCACACTTGTGTTTTGTTTTGTTTCATTAGATTCATCAACACACTCTAGTGACATTTGGATTGCTTTTTGTAAATCATCTTCTAATTCATCTACTTTTTTAGGTGTTTCTTCCTTAACATCTGTTAAGTCTACAATTTTACTTGTTGTAGGTTTCTCTTCCTCTTCAGTAATTTCTTCATCTTTGCTAGTTGTTGGGTTGTTTTGCAACTCATTCCTCTTTTTGGCATCTGCCAAAGCTTTCTTAACATCTTTAATAAGTAAAAATCTTGTCGAAACATTAGAAGCAATGCGCCGGGTGGGTATTGCCTCTATTTTAGTGTCAATGCCTTCTTCATTCAGTAAGGATTCTAAATCATTTAAAGACATTCCTGTATCACCCATTTCTTTTTCTGTCTCTTCGAGGCATTCTTGAACCTTTCTTCTCTTTAGTAGCCTTTGCATCTGGAATAAAGCGATTAAAGTTATAGAAGTGTTGAGGGAAAACTATTTTTGAGTGACTAATGAATAATTCCTTCAAATGCAAAGAGTCTCTAATAAGCTTTGTGTGGAAGTGAGACTCAGCAATGCTACAACAGTTGAAGATAGAATTACTTGGAAGTCAGAAAAGGTGTCACTGTTTTTAGGCAGCTCATTAAGTCTTCCCCATGAATTCTGTTTTCTTGTTTCCTTTAATTCTATGAGTACATCATACTTTTCCTTGACTCCTAAATTTTTAAAGCTTTCAGATTGTATATCCAGGGAATGCACATCAATGCTGGAGCCACTTGAGTTCTGTTCATCTTCAGATCTGGAACCAAATTAGTTAAATAAAATTACTATTTAAAGTATAGCTGATCTCTGTGCAAGGCAGATTGGTTATATTCACTAGAATATGTTCAAAGACTGAAATAATGTTTTCAAGATAATGTGTGTTTTCACTACTTTATGGACTTACTCTGATTCACTTTCATCTTCCTTTTGAGGCAATGCTGGCAATTTGAACAAGTCATCAGTGTCTGTAGATGTATGGCCGCTTTTCTTTGGAGATATTTCTTTACCCAAGAAACTATTGACAACCATTTTTTTACTCAGCAGGAGAGCAAGTTCTCGTTTTATTCTTTCAGATTCTGAATTGTATTTGGCTTTACTGTCCTGTCTCTTAGCCTAAAATGTTGTGAAATAAATGAGTTTTAACATTGAAGTGAGGTTATTTTTGTTTGAAAATGTAAATATAAACAAAACTTACAATAGTTTCTTTTTTCAATTCTGGAAAAGCTCCATCAAACACAAAGACTGGTTTAATTCTAAAGTACAACAGTTTGCAGAGACGTTGGAACAGACCCATGAGATGTGCATTTGGTAGAGGAGCCCCTTTTGCATCTTGGTAACCTTTTACCATTTGATGCAACCATATTGATATGTCTGATGGAGATGAAAACAGTGTTAGTTTGGTAAGTAAAAAGTAGTGCACAATTTAGCAGTTTTAATTGAACACTGGATCTTCATCTTACCGACAGCGAGCACTTTATTTTCCAGCGTCT
>OX451393.1:5510110-5630244 GCA_949629135.1 Eremobia ochroleuca
GTCCCAAAACGGGAAAAAGTTTTATACAGTTCCTATGGCTGCAATCGAAAAAAGTTCTTTCTACCATCTAACTATGGTAGAAAAAAACTGTTTCGATTGCAGCCATAGGAACTGAATGGCGGAAAATTCAAACATTTTCCCGTTTTGGGACAAAGTTATCCCCTAGGGCCAAAGAACTAGGAAGTTATGGTATCCCAATTCTTATGTTACCCTGTATTAATGAATGGGCATCCAAAAACACAGCTAAACAAAAAATCACTGTAGAAAATGAACTCTCCCGGTGTGTGCCTGAACAATGAATATTGCCTGAAATGCAAATTGTTGATGGCAGTAATGAAAATACAGATCATTTCTATTCCCTAACTACCTTTACACCACTCAAGACAGGAAAGATCCATTCCATCCAAGATTTTCATTAATATCCTTAGCCTAGTAAAGTATTCTAATAAACCCTCTATTCCTACAGGTGGACAAGCAAATGGCACTATTAGAAGCAGATGATCCCGTATCCCAACTTCACAAGTGTGCGTTCTACATGAAGGACACGGAACGCATGTATTTATGCCTGTCACAAGAAAGAATAATACAGTTTCAAGCCACGCCGTGCCCTAAGGAGCCCAATAAAGAGATGATCAATGATGGAGCTTGCTGGACCATCATCTCCACTGATAAGGCTGAATATCAGTTTTATGAAGGAATGGGGCCTGTCAGGTATGCTACAGTTTTAATAAAGTAAAATATATTCAGTGAAAAAGTAAAAAAAAATTATACTGTATATTTTTGTGGATTATACGTATATATGCTCCATTTTTTTATTCCAATTCTGTGCTACTAATGCTAAATGCAAATGGAAAAATACAACAATTAACTGCCGCTGTGATTATCACAAGTTGGCGCATAAGGTCACCAATAAAGGCCAAAACTTGCTGTGTAATCAAAACCAGTCCACTAATGTTTTTACATAAGCTCCTGAATTTCTGCTATGTGACGAGAATTACTTTTGAATCTGAGAAAAAAAAATTAAATATTCATTCCCATATAAAGGTAGAGGTTAGCTCAAGTAATCTTTTGGACGCTTATATAAATTATTTACTTTCTGTAGAAACTGATAATCTAATAGCTTTGGTACTGACTAACCACAGGATTGCTATTGTAAACATAATTACCTATTCAACACAATTATGATCATAATTTTTTATGTATTCAGCATGCTACTTCATCTCCTGTTATTTCTCTGCATCAAATACAAAATCGAGAGTAATAGTATCGGCCCCGACTTACGAGTCGAGTTACGAGAGAATACAATCCCGGGAACCTAATCACGGGATCCCGGGATTAAGATCCCGGGACTGTATTCTCTAGTTCGAATCCAGACAGGCGCTTTACTTGTAAATAATTTCATCATCACTGCTCTCTAAAACGGTGTAGGACAACATCGTGAGGAAACAAAAAAATAGAACCAAAAAATTCGATGACATGTAACATCCACCAACCCCACTGGGCCCGCGTGTTAAATTACAACCCACTCTCTCTCGAAGATAGGAGGCCTGATCGGAGGCCTGTGTCCCAGCAGTGGGAATATTATAGGCTGATTATGAAAAATACAAAATCGCACGATCATCATAAAACAACGTTGGACACCCTAAAAACCAGTGTTCCTCCTTTCACGATAATCTTGAGCAGTTTATCTAATATATTTAAAGACCGTTAAGCGTAAATTTAGCACTAAACTAAGGAAAACATAGAAAATTCGCACATTCATCATAATTCAGGTAATATGATGAACGTGCGAATTTCTTTTGACACCCTGAGAACCGCCGCACGACCTAGCACGATGAACATAATCCGAAACGATATAGTTAACCAGAGTATTGTCAAAACACTCCTAAATCACCAACACTTAAAACAGTAGCAATATTTATAGCATCATATAAAAGAAAACATAAAGAAAATTCGCACGCACATCATAACACGTAACGTTTGATACCCTGAGAACTGAAGTAGCAGCTGTCTGCGATCATAAGCGATTGATAGATTGGTGTGACGTAGCTGCCGTCTGCCTATCTGATGACCATATGTGACAAACAGGCCAAGGCTACTGACATATCGTTTTTAGCAAATCCTTTTAAAAGTTTCACAAGTCACAAGTAACTCATGAGTCACCCCTAATGTTTTTTTCCACCCCTGCAATTTTGTCGCACCCTCATTTTATTTTTGATGCTTTCTAAACATATGTTGCGTTATCATTTGTTAGGTCTATTGTTCCCTCGTGCCGATTCTCGATGTAATTCGGTGCCTTCTGAAACCTATGTAGATTTTTATTTACCGATTTCGACAATAATTTGAGGGCCCTCAATCGCATTTTGTCGCATTTGTCGGATTTATTTATACTTCGTATGATATTTCACTTTTCGGCATCGTTATTTTTGAAATTGATAAACTGATAATTATCAAGCCATGACAAACTTTTTTACGGATTTTCAATATAATGCTCTGTTCAACTTTGGTACAGCCACTTTAATATGCAACCAGCATCTGCGGGTTCTTTTGTAACACTATCAGTAGCAATGGCTGTTATTTTGATAGTTCAACAACATTCATTGCGTTATATACGTTGTTGAGCAGACAACATTTTTGAACATACGAAGCAAGTCATTGATAGTGTGTTACGCAATTAGGGTGCCGTTTTCACACATGGAGTTTATTTGTATGTGTGGAAACGTGAGCTTTCGTGGGACTTTTACAAACCAAAACCACTTGGTATTTCTTCAGCCCGGGTCCCGGGATTTTGTTTTTGGGATACGGAATTTAATGGGCACCTTTATTACTTGGTCCGGCCGGCTTTAGCTTTTGACTCGCGCCACTTTACCAACTTTGAACACTTGGACAAGCCCAATAAATAAACATACAATTTTATTGAATATATTTACATAATTTAAAAAGCTAACAGTCTTAAAATAATAATAATATGTAAGTACAAGTATATAGAAAAGGAGGGAACATAATCAAAGGGCATCAAAAAATTCGTCCGCATCGCTGTCAATAGGAAACGTGCCCAAAAGGCTGGCAGCGTTGCCACGTTGCATGGCCATGCTGATTCTTTGGCCAAAAAATAGGCCAGCACTCTGGTCACGTGAAGAGTCGATCAACCGCTTGGCGATGTCTCGAAATACTAAGTGGGCACTCGGGCCCCATGGCCCTAGTGATTCAACCCCAAACGGCTCGAACATATAAGTTCCAAATAGATTGGAGTATTTGCGCCGTTTGAGGTTTTCCGCACTTGCAGCAGCCGCCCCAGCACAGCCCACCGTGCTTGGAAGATGGGATGGCGCAAGGGTGTCGGCACACGTTGCATCCCACACCAAAGGCCTACCCACCTTCCAAGGCATTATGATCATTCCGTCTGGTCTGTTCAATAAATATAAGTAAATACAAGACTAAAAAACTTCATGATTATAACAAATACCTTCCTCTGCACAGGTCTCCCGTAACACCAGTACCACTAGTTCACTCTTTAAACCTGAACGGTGGCGGCGACGTGGCCATGCTGGAGCTAGCTGGCGACAACTTCACGCCATCCCTTCAAGTCTGGTTCGGCGACGTGGAGGCAGAGACAATGTACCGGTGCGCTGAGTCTATGCTGTGCGTCGTGCCCGACATCTCGCAGTTTAGAGGACAGTGGCTTTGGGTGCGGCAACCGACACAGGTAATTTGAATTTGGAACAGCGGTTTTTCTTCTAAATTAGTCGTTGGCTTTAAAGGCCATTTTAAGGCCAGGAACGTATGGAGCTGATTTGAGTCTGATTCTCATATTATCTTTGAGTAGTAACCAAAGCTGACCTTTGCTTCGCCTTTTCGGTGGCATGAAAATTACAAAGACACAAGTTATATTTATAAAGAGGGTGGGTAGACTAACCAAGGTTAAACCTTCTTTAGACTTTATAACATAGACTTTCTTTGGTAAATGTTAAAGGAATGGAAAACTTTATGGTGGAACTTTTCTTTTTAACTTTGGGATACTTATAACATTTCTGCACTGGTCGTGCTTTAGTGCAGATAGATAGATACTTTTTGATCGATCAGGTTAAGATATGCTTGCCACGGTCGGTCCGTGGATGGGCGACCATCTTTACATACCGAGATCCTCCGTACCTCGGAAAACACGTTAAGCCGTTGGTCCCGGCTGTCATTCTTGGATCCTTGACAGTCGTTACGGGTCATCAGAAGCCCGAAAGTCTGACAACCAGTCTTACCAAGGGGTATCGTACTACCCAGTAACTGGGTTACGGAGGTCAGATAGGCATCCGCTACATGGAAAATACTGGTATTCAGCTGCATCCGGTTAGACTGGAAGCTGACCCCAACATAGTTGGGAACAGGCTAGGCAGATGAGATAGATACATCATAAAAATTCAGCAGTTATCCTCCTTTCCAAGAATTGTGTATCTTTTTATTACATACAATTTAACAGTACCCTATTGAAATAATCTCCGTTGCCAGGAAGTGACCATCGCGATCGCCGCGTTTAATAGTCGAACACTTTAAATAAATTCTTTCGTGAGAACTCGGTCGCAGACATTTACTAAATAAAAATGTTATGATATGTCGCCGAAAGGGCGCACCTGTCGCTAACAACTAGCAATTAGAAAACAATTGACATGATATACAAACAATAACAAAGTTGTTACATTACTTATAATTATTGTCCTCGAAGACGATTATTCTGAGTATACAAGTCTAGCTAGAACATCTGCTACTCCGGTCATGTGAGGAATCCATATTTATTATGCGTATTCATCAAAACTTAATCTCAACCAGGAAATTTTAAAATAACCTTATCATTAAAACGGGATTCGTGATACAAAACATATATTTACGCGAATTTGCATGCAACATTCGTAGAATATTCACAGTTATTCTAGTTTCATATCGATCAATGGTATTCCTTCGTAGAATTGCACCCTTCGATCAATTCGATTTAATAACAGACGTGTTTGAAGGAGACTTGAATAATTTATATGTATGTGCCTGGAAATAGATACTTTAGCAATAAAGCAGCAACGTGATCCCCCCTACTTTAATATGCTGTTACTGTGTCTCTTCATTACAAGTTTGTTATAATCACCCTCTATTAAGGATTAGTCATGGATTTGTGTTTAAAATTAGACCAACCGTGTTCTGGTATTTTTAACCCGGCGTCATTGTGGTAGGAAATAGTTACATGGACGTTGAGGTGGGTCAATATTACCCATATATTGAATACATGGTATTTCCATAATTTTTAATAAAATAGAAAAATAATAATTCAGAAACGTTTAATTTAGTTTAATCAACTTTTAAAATAACTCCCACAAATTACAAAAAAACGGGGCACAGAACGGGGTTTATTCCCTGTCGTCCCCACCCGGTCGTCCCCACTGGGTACGAGTGGGAAAAAAAAAGTTTCGTTCGTCCCCAGTGCTGACCATTGGAACTTTTTATTTCTCACTCGTTCCACTATAGACCGAGAGTCAAAATGCAGTAATGGGGATTTAAATACCATTACTGCATTTTGACTCTCGGTCTATAGTGGAACGACCGGGGACCAGTGGGGACGACCGGGAATAAACCCAGAACGGCAACGTCGCCGCGTACTTTCAAAAATATTAGAAAATTTAAACCAGCCGGGTAATTTTGACCCAACCTTAATGACGCCGGGTTAAGAAAAGAAAGAAAATACGTTTATTTGCGGTAAATTTGACGCGGAGAAAGAACAGAAACATAAAAAAAGAAAAAGTTTGGAGGAAAATATACGTCACATCCACGCAAAATGGTCATCGCTCAACATAATGCTAAGACTCCATGCGAGACAGCGCCCCGGTGCTGGTTAAATTGTTACTCAATAAACTACCTCTTCCCTTTACTTTGGAGACAACGGGAATGTGTTAAGTCGAGAAAAAGGCAGCATTCAAACAACAAACTATCAGCAATCTTCTGCCTAAGAATGGCTGATATATCATTGAGACGGTACGAAGATGATCATAATAGCCCGAAAGCATACGAAAAATTCGAAGGCATATGTATCTACCAACCCACTCCCCTCACGGAGAGGTGGCCTGTGTCCCAGAAGTGGGAACTTAATTGGTTGATTATACTATGTATACGAATTTCTTTTCGCCTCGTATCTTATTCGCCTAGCCTTTGACTTAAAAAAAAAAAACATCCGAATTGATAACCTCTTCCTTTTTGAAGTAGGTTAATAAAAACCCGCGCCCAGTACTAGCCCATAGAATACCATCAAAATGCTCTCGTCACAGCTCCCGCTAACATTATAGTTACTACCAAATACTTTCTTCAATAGTGTTCTCCTCCACTTCAGGTACCAGTGTCGCTGGTCAGGAACGACGGCATCATATACGCGACGGGCCTCACGTTCACGTACACGCCGGAGCCGGGCCCGCGGCCCGGTTGCGCGCCCGTGGACGACGTCATGCGGCCCGACACGGCCGCCGGCTGGCACCACGACGCGCACCCGCACAGGCTACCAGACAACACCCTCCAATAGCCAATGGACTGCAGGCTGGAAGACGACAGCCTGCAGTTATAACTTACTCTGTGGCAACTCAAAAACTGTGTTAATGTGACTCCAAAGAACGAAGCCGTCTCGTAAGACTACTCGTGACTTTTGACGAGAAAGACGTTTTGGTGAGTGATTCAAAGACAATTTTTAATTGTATTTCGATAGTGCCTAATGTCTATACACCATAGCATGATCTCTGGCGGAGTTTGTGCTACGGACTAAATGGACGAGTGGGTAATATTTTTGAAAATGTATTTTAAGTCGTTCAAATGAAAGGTATGCTGTTACAAATGGCGTAAATATTTGATTCGCGCATGCGTGTTGCGTCAGTGACACGACCTGCTTATTAAGGCGGTATCTTCAGGAGGGGGAAATGTACAATAGAAAATGTGTAGCTTATTAGCTTGTGCAATATTAAACAATTTACTTTTGTGACTGATTTCTTATTGACGACATCAGACAAATACATCCAATCTCTCTTGTGGAGATGTAGCCCTAATGTTGGGTATCAGAGCTCATATAATAATTGAGAGATACGTTTTAAAGATCATGTTAGATTCTATAGGTTATAGAAAGCTTTATTATTAAAGAAAGTGCCACTTCGCGAGTCGATCGCTTTGCTTGGGAGATCAGACCGCAGAGCGCAGGATACTATGTGAGCACGATCGACGTGTGCCTAAATATATCTTAAAGTATATGTTTGTATATCTACGAGATTATGACACCAAAACTATGATTAAGGTTTAAATTCAGCAATAAAAGCAAGTTGTGACAACGGTAACATAGTGGAAGTGGAATTTGTGATAAATGCTAAGATATGGCTCTACTAGTAAGTTTGGTGAAAATGTCGTCGAATGCAGCTAAAGAAATGAAATTAATTTTACTTTTAAGTATATAACTGAAACAACCAGTAGAGCTGTACCATTGAAACTACTTCACCCTATAAATTAGTTCTCGTTTTCACACTGTTGGCGGGTTGAAAGTGGGCTAATAAGTCGGTTGTTATAAAATCAATAAATGCAATGGTACTTGCCATAGTTTTATGCACTATGTGTGTAAGAAATCGCAAGAAAAACTTCTTGGAACAAAACTACCCACTTATCGCTGTTACATTTTTAAAGTGTACTAAGATGACCCTATTATCGACTACACACTGTACTCGAAAGGGAATCTCGAAGTATAATTTACTCCAGATTTATGCCCTTTCTTCAACCCGCTGATCGTATTTCTACACAACGATATTTCTTTATTTTACTACCATTAGGTACCTCCTAGTCCGTAATTATGATTTCACAAATTTGCTTAAGCAATTATTCGCCTTTAAAAGCGCTTATAAATGCACGTATACACGTATAGTATTACGTTTCAAATTTATGCAGTAATTGCCAACAGAGCTCATAAAAATATAGTTTTTCAAAGGTTCGTTTGTACACGAATATAGGTATACAGGGGGTAGTTCCTAACTCCGGCATTTAGTATACACCAATATTAAAATAGTTCGCTCATTGTCATCGTCATAAAAAGAGATCTCTCTGCTCTTAGATTTGTTTCTTTGGGGCCAAATAGTTGTAATATCCATGACAAGTCATTGCGTTTATAATACTATTCTAATTAAAGTTAAGTTTAATACGCTTGGGTAAAGGAAAATGAACTCTACGAGATTGATTTTAAGAGTGATTTTAATGTAATTGGTTTGTATAAATTAAGTAGATATCCTAGAATATTAGTTTATTACAATCGAGTTAGAGAAGAGCCAAATAAGTCCTTTTTATCTCAGAATTCTTGATATAGTATATTTCTCTTATACATTATTTTAGTGTTTATTTACCTATTACTTTATTCGCTTCTGTGACTGCAAGTCAATCGGTCTCCAATGTGTATGCACAATGTATCTAAACACACACTTTGATGACGATAATAAACCCAATTAACGACACGTAGCGCTGTCACTTTACTTATCTATATTTACGGAGATTTTAAACGAACAATACATGTAGTTAAGTAGCTAGAGTTAGTCCATAGAACAGTGTGAGCTCTGCACACCGAACGCGATGCGACACTATCGTACGACTTTGTACGCAGACATCAGATTTTATTATATGTCTCAAAAAACGCGTCGCACGCAATATTTTGCGAACATCGCGCTCGACGTGCAGACCTAATAAGTAAATGATAAAAACTGAAATTATAAATCTTAAAATTCTATTTATTTTATGCCAATATAATTTCTTTTGAAACTGTATTGTTTTGAAAACGGATTTGATGTGTATTTTTAATAAAAACGTGTGATTTCGAACATTCCATGTGGAAAGTGTAATAAGAAGTACAAAAAATATCAATATTTTTGTAACAAAACGTTGAATTACGATATAATCTTATGGAATTGGTAAAGTTACAGTATTACAAGAAAATTAGTACTAAACGCGATGAATAGACAGTAAAAATGTCAATTTTGTAAAACTATAAGTAAAAGATGTTTTGTCATTTAAAAAACTGTTTACTCCTTTTTATCATTTTACATTTGGTATTTCTATATTTGGAAATGGTCATATTTAGGTGGTGACTGCTCGGGAATGATATGATGAACCGAGTATAAAACGCGTTAATGATATTCGGAGCAGTGATTCTGAAATATGAGCAAATATTTTTTAATAAAATCGAATTTAAATAACAACGTTTTTTATTATAACTCCACCCTACGTGATTAAGATTCTAACCCAACAATCTTGGATCATTAACATTACATTTCTCACAGTCGAATTGTTTTGCGCAAAGCGGATCTCATTGGCTTAATTCTCATTGTTTTAATTAAAAAGCGAGGGGTCAGGTGTAATTATCTACTTATGAATCAGTGTTAATCGAGGAATCAGTGCCTCGGCCGATGTCTGTGGGAACGTCTTCAAAAACTCTTCACATGATAATAACAAGTGTCTTCCCCTACATACCGTTCCGCAACGCTGGGTTTGACCTCAGATAATTATCACAAGTTTATACCCATTCCGCCATTGTTCGCTGCCGAGATTCAGAGTAATAAACTCGCTAATATTTATGACATGTGTTCACGTCGGAAAGTTCGACTGTCACGGCATAAATTGGAAGGTAATTGAGTCAATTGATCTTCGATCTGTAGGGTCTGTCTGACGGAGTAGCGGCCGCGTCGTCGAGTTCTATTCTCGTCATGGAACTAGGCGTCACTGATTGACATGGCGATGGTGAGAATTCACTTCCAAGTATTCGCAATTACATTCACGCAATGAGTGACGCCGGCGACACGTAACAGATGATCGTTTACTTGATTGTCATCTCACAGATCGCCCGTAAACGTGGAAAATCATGAAAAAGTGATGATATAAGCCTAATGATGGATACTGTTTCAATGATCACTGGTTTTACCCATGACCTGTTCGCTTCCGCGTGTTAATTGCCACTGTTGTTAGTACATACAGGTGGTAACTTTTATCACCAGCATAAATTACCTTAATCATAACTTGAATTATTGCAGGATCTTAGTAATTCAATTAATTAATCTTTTGTTCCATATCTATTTAATTGTTTGTTTTTAGTTAGTAGGTGTTAGTACGTAGCCAACAACTACCAACTAAGTTAAAATACATAATTATAAGGTACCCAAAGGTATACATACTTTTGTTGAGGATGTAGGGTACCTATGCTCAAAAACTTAAAAAAAACCCAACCGACTTCCACAGAAACACTACAAAGTGAAAAATAACTTTAATTTCGGAAGTCGATATCTTTATATCTGTATTTTAGTTTTTTTGCCACCGACTTCCGAAATTAAGTTATTTTTCACTTTTTAGTGGGTCAGTTTGTAATTTATCTAACAAAAACTTACAATAGCCTAATGTCAACTACCCATCTCCTTTTTACAAAATATATTGCTTTTCCCGATGCAGGGACGTTAATTGTTGAGTTCTCCTAGTAAGAACCAGGAGAACTGGAGCTGATTGAGAAGTCACCATCAGCTCCACTTCACCATACTTACGCATTGTGACAAGCACAAATCGCTTAGCAACCCCATCAAAGTAACTAATCGAATCGCAACCCGTGAAATACTTATTATTGAGTAGTTCCGCCGGCCATACGTGGTCTACATCATCAGTTCCACTTCACTAAATGGTGCTTTCCGAGAGCAAATGCACGAATTACCTACTATAAAAAATACCCAAATCGCAATAGTACCCTATCAAATTCTCACGCCTATAAACTTTGAGTTTCCCTCAATTTCCATTGGATTCCCTCATCAGATTCCAGGTGAAATTGGACCAACTCGAGAGCATACCCTTATAAACTAAAAAAAAAAAAAAATAGGTCTCACAACTGACGGAGAAATTGGTGAACATACATAAAAAAGACATAAATTCAAACAAATAATCTCCTCTTTTTTGGAAGTCTGTTAAAAATGAGTGATCAAGCAATCATATGATTGCTAAACATTCAGCAGCATTTCACTCACGAAAATACAAAATTTTAAAATGTAATCAGACGAAAACCAGATCAATTAGACTGTTTACAGTAAATCGCTACTTAAATTTTTCGTCACGCATGCGAAAGCAAATATCTCCAGTTTACCTTTACGCAAACAAACTATAAAATTTCTTCGCCTCGCTCGCGTGACTGCAGACATTATTTCCCAATCGGTGACGTGCATAAGAAATTATGACGTTATACAGTAGGTACATGCACGTAACCATTCATTCATGCTTGCAAAAAATGTCATTGTGTTGAAAGAAATCAGGGCTTAGAACATCCTGCTAGCTAATCAAGGGAAACTACACAACAGGTTTTTCCTTATCAACATCCTTTTTGGGCAAACGTCGAACCGGAACATCGGTTGGTCATTTACCTGCACCAATTATTAACCCTATGACGATTATATCTATGCAGGACTGTGAGAAATCTGTGTGCACACAATTGAATCATTGTCTGCGTTTTTACATTCTGCCAGGTTGATCTATGGTGCCAAGATATGCAGAGTGTGGGAAATGTTGAACGGCACCGGTGCTCCAATGTTTTCCAACATGTCATCTCCGTTCGTGGGAACTGTGGCCAGGAAACACACGAATTTTTACAGAGTAGCAATTAAAATTTATTTTTAATTGTTTAGAATATTTTAAACGAGCTCCAAGGCGTACTTCAAAGGACGTCTTCTGACAATTAACTCAAAATAGGTATGACAAAAACAAGATTGTTATCATTAAAACTCGTATTTTCATGAATATTAGTGTAAATTGAACTCGCACTTTAATATCACGGTTTTCTTGATGTAATTTTCTATAATTTGTTTTTTCCGTGTTGACCATTCAGAGATGTGGGTGGAGCATTTAGTTGTACGAAAACGCCCATTGTTTCGCGCACAAAAAGTGTTATGCCGTGACGTCTACGTGTAGCTGTAGATACTGAAGCTGTGCCAAATAAAGCGGCCTTCAAGCAGATTATTTGGCTGATCACTACATAGTATAAAACAAAGTCGCTTCCGTCTGTCTGTCCCTATATATGCTTAGATCTATAAAAGTAACGCAACGGATTTTGATGCGGTTTTTTTTAATTGATAGAGTGATTCAAGAGGAAGGTTTTTATCTATAATACATGCATAATATAGTAGAGAAACACTGATAATTTTAGAGGTTTCTAATGTGATGTCGTAAATAAACACATTTTTTTGCGCTTACATTGTAAACGCTGGCTGAACCCGTCGAGACAGATCAAAATAATGTACTACAGTATTGTACACCTTAAAAAGGTCTACAAAAAAGTCCGCGATGGTATATGTCTATCTCTTAGGGATAACCCACAATAACCATTTTTTATCCTATACTTTTTACGAGAAATAGTGGCTCTAAAATTATCAGTTTCTCCATTGCACCCGTGCGAAGCCGGGGCAGGTCGCTAGTTATCACTATTTACTATCGTATTTGTCTACTGTTCTCTTCCTACAATTGTCTTACTTCTCTGACTCTTTTAGCTTTCGTTCTCCTAGTGGGAGAAAATATTTTTAGTTATCCTTTCATAACTTTCCTATGGTTCGGCTAACCTTATTATTATAATATTAAACTCTGAAAGTTCGAACAGTTCGACAGGATACCCAGTACCTACAATATGCCAATCATCTACAAACTACAAAGGCGTAGGACCTTTAAGTGGTTATTCATATATGAAAAACCCAAATTAGGTATTGCAATTACCTGATACCTGTACGACAGGTTGCAATTGTAAAATCTGACCGCGAAAACAGGTGAACGGTCAATAGTTTGTCAATCTGACATGTACGGACACACTACGAGTAATATGAACGACAGTGTGATTGAACCACTGGTACAAAACCTGGTACCTACTGAATATCTCTTTGCAACCGGGAGTAAAAAACTCATAGATCAGTAAAAACTTAGTAATCGCTTGGAAAGTGGTCAGAGGTGTTGGGAAAAATACTGAAAAAAATCTCATGCAAGCTGGTCTTCAGCCGTCAGAACCTCACATACGTGAGGTTCAGGAATAATTTGTTAGTCGCTCGATCGTGCTCAGAATTTTGTAAAGTCGAAACTCACGATCACTTCAACTCGGTTGGAAAGGGATAAGTATAAATAATTGTTGCATTACCTTAGTAGTACATTGTAAGTAGTCATCTATTTTTCTTATAACATAACTAGGTAAACAAGCAAACAGTAATCGGTACTTAAATATAGATTTTGGGTATAATTTGTGATCATTATCATGCCATACGCTTGCCGATACGCGGTCTCCACTCCAGGACTCATAGTGTGGGACGGCCCCCAGCTAGATGGACGGACGACCTAAAGAAGGTGGCTGGGGTAGACTGGATGCGGAAGGCGGAGGACAGGGTGTTGTGGCGCAGTCTGGGAGAGGCCTATGTCCAGATAGGCTGAGTTAATTGATTGATCATGGCATAGAAGAAGTGGAAGTAATAAAAAGGTTATTTCTGGCAAAATTATTTTCCGAAATACCTACCTATGCATATTTCCAGGTATCTTTCGCTAGCGGTTTCGCCCATACGAATAAGTACCTACCTATCTAAAATTTTCTTACGGGAACGTAGGTTGGTACTGTATACCAAAATTCATCCAATTCCATTCAGCCGTTGAGGCGTGTACGGGACTAGTTAAAAACATCTAAACGTCCAAACCTAAAGGGTTGGAAGTTTTCACAGAAATTGTTCTACGACTGTCGCGTCGCGTCTGTCTGCTTAAACCATCCAGACCGTTTTTGTATTTCGAACCTTATTCCAACTCGAACCGAGTCAAACTAGCGGCCCGCCCCAGCTTCGCACGGGTGCAATGTTTTTTTTTGAATTTCCGAAATTTTCTAATACAGTGTGAGTCTTTATAAAGTGCACATATTAAAAAGGGTGAAAATATAAACAATTTTATCGACGGAAAAAATGTCAAAAAAAATATTTTTTAAAATGGTAAAAAATGGTAAAAATGGTAAATTTTCTTTAAAAATCATGAATAATTAATTTATGAGGTTTCTTTTTCAAAAAATTATGGCTTTATTAGTTTGGCCTATTATTAGAGATCATTATTAATTTTGTTTTGTTTTAATATGACATTTAGTTTAAAAGTAGTAACAGTTTGTTGCATGGGGTACCCTGACGAGAGTAAAAAAAATTAAAAATTTGTTTTTTTTTTAGATTTTTTTTGACATTTTTTCCGTCGATAAAACTGTTTATATTTTCACCCTTTTTAATATGTGCACTTTATAAAGACTCACACTGTATACAAACCTTGTCCTGGTAATATCGAACACAACAAAAAAAGAATTATCCTATTTGGTGCTGTCATTCGGAAGTTATGCGCGTACAGATATTTCGACGACTTTGTTTTATACTATGTAAGGATTTCGTACTTAGAACTTTAACTTTGTGGGAACATAGTTTGAAATTAAAAAATATCATTCATGACGGTTTAAATCGACTAAAGATAAATCTTGTTTTGTAAAATGGCCGACGGACTGACTATTAGTGGGATAGGAAGTAGGGTGTAGGTGTCTGAAAAGTTGGTTGTCATGGTATGTAAGGTCCTCATTTCTATGAGGAAAATGTCATAAGGAAAGTTTTGAACTTCCCCTACTCTTATAGCCATCCAGGGCTATAAAAAACGGCGTCGTTTTTTTTGGAAAGACCAAAGAAACGACGGATGGACACCGTGAAAGATGATATGGCTAGAAAGGGATGACTATCGACATGACAACTTATCAAACAAAGTATGGAACAGTAAGACATGTTGCCCCCAAATAAATTAGAATAAGGGCAAGAGAATGATGAGGAAGTGGAAGGTATCACAGCGTTGAAGTGATTCTAACGTCAAGAGATTAGAATCCTGAGCCATGATTAAGGCAGTTTCCTCCGCGTTGAATGAGAGATCATCTCATCTGCGGCTGCAATTATGTTCTATGTGACGCAAACATGATGCATGGCTTACGGAAGTGACTGCTTTATATTTACAACAATGTTCAACCTTTGAGTACCTACCTATGTTTTATTTGCATTAGGTATTTTAGTTTTTTGTTTTAGTTTGATGTATATTTTCACCAAATCGGTGTCAGTGTTAAAACACAGATTAAGAAAAAGTTAGCGTAACTAATCGAAACAGGAAGAGGACAGAAGCTAACTCTGAAACGAACAGTTTTCTTTTGAGTTACATTTTCACTTTTCTTTATTTAACCATTCATCAAAGTGTTGTGAGTATTCTTCTTCTTCGTCGTGTCGATGATTCGCAATTATATGAGTTTTGAATCGCATTGTGGCTCATTGGACTACCCCCATATGACTAAGTAGTGCCTGCAGTGGCCCATCTGGCATCGTAGTCGGTTTAGATTGTTTATGGTAGTCGGTGGCCGGCAGCGAGGTTTTCAGGGTGTTGTGGCGCAGCCTGGGAGAGGCCTATATCCAGTGAGTGTACGACTAAACGCCGACAGACACTACGCCGACAGACTGAACACCAACAAGACTTTACTTCGACGGTACTTTTCGCCGACAGGGCATAATTAGGAAATCTGGCACTCGGCGGCCACTACTGCGGCACGCTCGCTTCGCCTGCTCGCCTTCGCGCTTTGTGTGGTCACAGTTCAACCTAGCAGTTTCGATTTTGGCGGCGGAGATGATTCTGTCGGCGAAGTGTCCTGTCGGCGAAGAGTCCCGTCGAAGTAAAGTCTTGTCGGTGTTCAGTCTGTCGGCGTTTAGTCGTACACTGATATCCAGTAGAGGACTGCGATAGGCTGAGTTGAATGATTTGATTTGATTGAGGGAGGCTTTCTGAAGGCTCAACTCAAGATAATCAGCTGGAGGAGCCACTACTTTTTATCTTGTTTCACTAGATGAGCAGACGCATCCTGTTGTTTTTTTCCGTAAGGTAATCTGTGCCCCAAGCGTAGTAATCACAGCAATCATGCCAATATAATGTATTATGATTGATCGTTCTTTTTTTGTAGTCATTGGTTGTCCTCCTCTATAACTGCTTCTACATTGGAATCCACGGTTACTACCTCAACTAAATTTCCGTTTGTTTTCCAAAAAAATCTGTTTGTTATACCCAGCAAGTAGAGCATTCGCTATTTATAAATAACTCAGGTTGTAATTTGAGCTATTTCATTAACTACCTACCTTATTAAATTGTCTGACGGAAAGGTAATTTCTTTGATGGCGCATTGATTATACCGGCAGGTATGTTTGTGTCTATTGTTCTGATCATTAAAGAAAGGTAATAAAGTTGTAACGTTAATGTAGGTAGTTATAAAACTTTTTAAGGCAAATACTTTGCTAATAATAATACTTGTAGAATGCGAGAAAGAAAAGGAAGAATATACGTTTATTTGCGACAAACATGACGCAGAGAAAAAACACAAAAAGAAGAAATTGGGGGAAAATTGACTCACATCCATGCAAAACAGCCAACGCTCATAATAAAGCATAATGCGTAACCCTATGCGAGACAGAACCCTAACGCTGGTTTTCAGCGCCAGTCGTAATTGACGTGATGACGTCAACCGGTGCAGTATACGAAGGGATATAACTAGCATAATAAGAAATAAAACCCTTCCGCCCGCCTTTGTACCTTGTGTGCGAAAAGTTTAAATAAATAAAATAAATAGACAATACCTAGTTCTAAATCGAAGAAGAGCGAAGAGTTAATCATATTGGTACCTAGGATAACTTGCCCAGGGAAATGATTCTGGCGTTAAGATGTCGGAAAATTGTTTCATTCAGAAAGTTAAAACAACGTTGCAAGCAGCTTGTGTTACGATATTCACCTCATCATCTTCCTGACCCATGTTCCTTGGGCCGGCGCAACACGTTCGCGATACGATTGCAATTTTTAATCAATACTTTAATTAGTGCGCTACAGCGGAACGAAAGTTGATATTTCACAATGCTGTCTTACTTAGCCTTAATACTATACAGCATGCTTTTTTTTACCGGCTCCAAATTTTTACAGGTTTTATACATTTTGGTCAAGTAGGTATTGGACTTTTGTATTAAACAGCTGATTTTGTTTTCGTGATTCCAGAGTTGTTCCCACAGTGAAAGTTGTTCATATTCATGAGTAGAACACCCTGTAAAAATTTGGAGCCTGAAAAAAATCATGCAGTATTTTATTTGTTCTCGGATCAAGGATTCTTTTCAGATTTGATGAAATATAATATGGTCCACCTCTTTTCGAATCCTGGGACAATAAAGACACCAATAATCATAGACTCAGATCCGAGTTGTCGGTTTTCAGCAAGCATAATAATAGCACGAATAAAATCTTTCACGATCAACAGTATGGTTCTATCAAAGGACGTTGTACGACCGACGCCGCTGTAACCTTATTAAAACACATTTTTAACGCGTGGGAGGCCCAAGTCAACGTTGGAATCTTTTGTGATCTCTCCAAGGCATTTGATTGCGTCGATCACGAAACCTTACTCTTGAAACTTGAGCTATACGGACTTGGAAAACCTACGCTCGGTTTAGTAAAATCTCATTTAAATGACAGACAACAGCAAGTTGAAATACGAGTAAGTAGTGTCAATTCACTCGGCTTAAAAGTAAAAATGGGTGTTCCACAAGCCTCGATATAACAGGCTGAATATACACTTAAAAGAGGAAAGGCCCTTTATTCTTTTAAGTGTATATTAATGGTCTACTCCACTTATTAAAAAAACAACCACAAATTGTGTTATTTTGCTGACGATAATCCTTAATCTTTAGGGTAGACATGCTACAAAGGCGTGCGTTTTTGACAACGTAAGTCCCTACTGCAGGTCTAAAATTGGTTCACTGCTAATATTAAATGGAAAAAAGAAGTGCATAAGATTTTCTTTGCCAACTATCAAAAGTGGTGATTGTGAGATAGTGTTGAATCAAGAGAAAACAGAACTCGCCGATAAATTGTTTTCCTGGGGATCACGCTGGACTCAAGGCTACAAATGGGGTCCGCATTTAATATCTCTTGCAGGACGGCTAAGTTCAGCTCCATATGTTGTCAGAAAAATCCGTCTTTAAACTGATGTAGATGGGATCCTGCCGTTTTGCCGAAAAGATTTTACCAAATTTTCATTACCCAAACAAATTTTAGCAACCTTTTTTTATACCAATGTAATATTTGGAATAATTTTAGTACGCACATTTTCATTTGGTCAAATGTTTACTTGGCAGATTATTACCAAGAATAATGTCATTAAGGCTTTTGGTCTTTAATCAAATGATTTATTACAGCAAACAAAATTAAGACAATAAACGTTTAGTCAAATGATTTTTTATGACAAAAAATATAAAGGCAAAAATAAGATTTTTTTGGGAATTGTATAATTAAAAATGAAATTTTATTTTAATATAGGTAATCATTTATTAACGCGAGTACAAAATAGCAAAAGCTAGTACAAAACATTTGTAACTTACAATTTTAAATTTTTTGCAATGGACATTAGTAGATTTATTTCGGAGTATTCAGACTTGTTGCAGAACTCGATTAATTCTGTCGTCTTTATCCATATATTTTATTTTCTTTTTTTGTGGCGGTTCACCTGATAGTATAATCTCAATGTCAGCTAAATTTGAAGAAACTTCATTTATTAATTCTTTAATTAAGCGATACACTCCAGGGTGGTGTTTATCAATGAGAATGTTTATTCTACGATGCCACGCCTCAGCTGAGTTTGTCTTTCGTTTACAACATGGCAACTCCAAAAGCTTGGTGGATACTTCGGTTGCGTGTACCATGACCCGCTAACATAATTTTCTTCAAACCAATTCGCGATTTGCTTCCAATCAGAATCTTCTATACCTTCTATTAGCTTGTTAAAATATAGAATGATTTCATTTTCTGGCAAATAACTTAAAGCCAATAAACATTTTACTTGTTTGTTAAATTTGATGTCATTTGCGTATTTCTTTGTAAGCTTATGTGCTTGAATTTGTCTGAAACAAGTCAAATTTATGGTTACTAGACATTAGGTTATTTATGGGACTAGTTACAGTAGGTTATTAATTTTAAAAAAATGGTTAGGTTAGGTTAGGTTAAAACTGTGACCACCTACGCACGAGCCGAGCGAGCGAAGCGAGCGGTGCCGCGGCAGCGGCCGGCGAGTGCCAGAAACGACTAGATTATATAGAAAAAAATATGGAAAAAAGAGATTATTTTTAGCCTCCTAAAAATAATCTCTTTTTTCCATATTTTTCGATATATTTATATCGAGAGAAATAACATAATTATAATAACATTGTTATTACCTGTTTAGAATTTGTTTGTCTGTTTGTAAAATTGACGACACCAAATATTTGGCTTATAAATATGTTATACCAACTGAAATATTTGACTAGATAAAAAATGGTAAAAGTACTAGTTGGTGAACAAGTTATTGTTCAAACGTTCACTTGCCAAACATAGGTTTTCGTAACAATTATTTGTAAAAAGATTTTTTGGTAAGTAATAATTTGGTAAATGAAATTATGCGGAAATTTGTTTGGGAATTGATAATTTGGCAATTTCTTTTCGGTAAAACAAGGGAGACCCGATGTAGATGCCGCGAGGCTAGTTTATATTAGTTGCTTTCATAATATCATGTCTTACGGTATTTCACTTTGGGGACGGGCTGCAGACATCGAGTTTATTTTTATTCTGCAGAAAAGAGCCATATATCATCTTAGTAGGCGCGATTCTGTCAGGGAAATGTTTAAAGATATTCATGACGGTACCTTGTCAATATATCTATGAAAACACAAAAATACATCTTTTTAATAAAAGAGGTGAAAGACATTTTTTTTTTTAATGAACACATGTTTTCTAGCTGCGTAAAAGTATTACCACAGGAAAGGTTCACTCTTCTGCAACGTCCTGAAAAAAAATTGAATTGAACTCAATCTCCTTTGTATTATTAATTGCATAGCACATGTGTGAGTTCTATTCGAGAGGGGCTTGTGGCTAAGTAATAAGAGCTGCACAGGTCGATCGATCAGGTTAAGCTACGATTGCCGCGGTTGGTCTATGGATGGTTGACCATCTTTACATACCAAGACCCCTTCGTGCCTCAAAAAGCACGTTAAGCCGTTGGTCTCAGCTGTCATTCGTGGATCTTTGACAGTCGTTACGGTTCGTTAGAAGCCCGAAAGTCTGACAAACAGTCTTACCAAGGGGTTTCGTATTACCCAGTAACTGGGCTGTCTGGGCCTATTAGTTTAGTCCTGTCAAATTAAGATACTCCATAGACAAGGTTAGAAGTGATTAAAAAAACGTCAGGTGCTGACTAATTTGACAGGACTAAACTAATATTTATCTTCTGTCCTTTTCTTAATGAAATAGAAAGAACAAGATGCATTGAACTTAAATTTAGTTTAGTTTGTGAACAAGGGAATCGGTGCCATTAATGATGTAACTAATATTTTTGTAACAATATAATTTATAAGAGTGTCCATCGAGTTTCTTGCCCGTTCTCTTCAATAGGAGCTTAACTACTACGCTTTGGAATGGGCTAGCTTCATCTTTCTGACTGACGTACTCCTTGAGAACTCGTCAAGTGCCTGTAAATTGTTTAATTTAAATGAATACTTTGAGTTAGTTTCATTTAGTTTTCTTGACAAATTAATCAAAACAGGATGGTGAAAAGATGGGTAAAAATCGTCACTCACTGGGCGCCGCCGTTGACGTAGTCCGCGGTGGCCTGACGATTTAGTCCCGTCATCATGGTCAGAGATCGCACAAAATAACGAAAAGCATTGAAGGAAAAAGCGGATTCCTTTACCCAGAAGTGGGACACGATATAGGAAAAAAAAAACAAAATATTAGATAGCGAAGAGTCGAAATCATAGTTGTGATCATTCTTCTTGAATTTATAGGGTGTCCTCATCTTGTCTTTGAACTTACCTACTTATCTTCAATGCTAAACAAAGAGCCAAAAGTAGATGTAATTGAAGAGACCGTTCTATTCCATCGATTCCCATTAGACTGCACTACCACAGTAGATATCATTCTCATCAAGTTTATAGAACTCAATAGTTGGATTACGCTGCCTAAGCTAGGTATTGTGATAGAGTCATCACATTGGGTTCTTTGTGTTTCTAAACTGTGATTTTTCTAGAAGTTATGACTCGATCTTGCGACATTTTTACTAGTTATGTGAAACTAAACATACCAAATTGTTTATTACAAAACATAGCATTTATAAAGCTCTAAAAACGTACAGAACAAGTAATCAAAGAATACTTAGTCACCGGTTGAGTTGTTTGACATTTCATGTCGTACCTACCAACCTACTGGCGGGTCACCAAAATTGCACACTTTAGGATGAGAAAACAGACACGAAATTGCTCTAAACTCATATTCTTGATGTTAGATAAATGACTTCCTGCTGGTGCCACAATAGAGGCATCATTATTCCTCGGGCTCCGTGAATAGGCCGCGCTGCCGTGGGAGACTCTCACGACTTTATTGCGGATATATATTTTTTGTTTGTTCTAATTAACAGTTTTTCTAATAGTCTGCTTTTACTTTAATTGTTCTTATTCATTCAGAACCGTATTTTTAACTGTTTTTCGTAAAATAACGTTGAATATTAAAATGGACCAACTTTTCTGAACTACAGTGTAGGTACCTAATTGCGTGATTATCAAAATTGCTTGCGACACAATTGGACATTTTTTGCTGAATATTCCTCGGTATTTTAAATGTACGATGAAGAAAAAGATTAAAGACTGGCATTAACTTTATAAAAACGCACTTCGTTAATGGCTCAACGTTCGCTCTTGGAAAATGGCTTTCCGTTCCCCATCATTATGTAAATTGAAATTATAATTTTCCCATTAGCGTGGGGAAGCTTTCATTGAATTACCTACGTCATAGGATTCGTCAGTTTCAATTAATATATTATTATATGCAAGTTTGTACCTAATAGGGAACCAATTAGCAACTCATCACAGTCACAATTTCATGGGAAATAATATTCTGCCGGTCGATTCTGGAAAAATCTTACCGTGATAACTAAGGTGAAGCGAGCTTAGAGTGAGTTGTGAGTTATGCTGATTGACGTCTTGACGACTCACTCCACGCTCACTTCACCCAAGTTTTCACGGTGAGATGGTTACAGAATCGCACGGCAGATCTCTTTTTTTGTTTGGTAATGTTTCGTTGTGTTGTTTATTCAGTTTATCTTTCCTTACCAGTCGTAGTTTTCACTTTGTTGACTTACGTTGGCTACTTACGAGTACAAAAACTATTTTTTCTAATACGATTTGATAAAGACATTTGAAATGAAATTAGTGTGTTTTAAGAAACACATTATACAACGTGTAACGGAAAGGGGTTATCAACCCTGAAGGAGGTGAATGTGCTCATGAAACTAAACAACTTTCCCCAAAGAACATAGGTCGAAATATGAAAAAAAAATTTGGCCCTCCCTTACAAAACTGACTACCAGCTGATTGATTTACTATGGGAGGGCCAAATTTTTTTTTCATATTTCGACCTATGTTCTTTGGGGAAAGTTGTTGAGTTTCATGAGCACATTCACCTCCTTCAGGGTTGATACCCCCTTTCCGTTACACGTTGTATAATACCTATTGGCCATCACTGGCCATTAGGTACCGGCCATGCATAGGTACTTACCACGTACCTATAGATGTTCCCAAGAGAGAAGACTAGTGCCGTGTTATACCTGCGTAATACTTACACCTTCATTCCGTTAATTGAATCATATGAGTTTGATTGGCTTCGTTTCAATGTTTTGATACTTCTGAGAAATTCCTTACCAGAAATTCAATATCGATCACCTAGGGACCGAACGGAGGATGCATGTTCGGGTGCTTAACACGTTCACGCCGGGGCCGATTTTCATTTGTTTTGCTATGAGGCGGCGCCGCCCGATAGGACAGTTTAGTGCGGGTCACCGGTGGGCCGCGCCGCCCGATGAGACAGTTTAGTGCGGGTCACCGGTGGCCCGCGCCGCCCGATGAGACAGTTTAGTGCGGGTCACCGGTGGGCCGCGCCGCCCGATGAGACAGTTTAGTGCGGGTCACCGGTGGGCTGCGCCGCCCGATGAGACAGTTTAGTGCGGGCCACCGGTGACCCGCGCCGTCGTGAACGTGTTAAACTTTTAACCACTAGACGAGTTGGTAATTGAGCACATTGCCATCACTTTTTAGCAACAAAAGTTTTTTGAAAAATGTAGCGTTGAAGCCCAGCAGAGTGTTGTACAGTCTTTACAGATATAATTAGTGCCGGATCTCGTCTCGTGTGTGGCAATAGTGGTACTAGTAGAGATTTTAGAGTTTTAAAAGATATTCAGATTTTCCTAGGACGATATTTCAAACGTCACCCAAGCATGAAGACAGCTTTAGAAAAGTGATTAATTGAGTCCATTTTAAGATGTTTCAGAGATAATGTAGTTATTCGTTATCATCATCCTCATGACCGTATACATTGGATAACTGTCCTTGTGTCAATTAACTTACAGTCGATATTTCTAGAGCGAGAATTACCTTGCCGTAACACAGTCTATGACTAGCGCGGAAAGTAAAGAATTTCTATCTGTATACCGCCAATTAGTTTATTTGTTCAAACATAGTTCTAACATCAGATTTTTGTCTTTTTTTTTTTGTATAGTTGAAATCCAACGAAAAACGTATCGTTTTAGCGTACGAAATGATTACTAATTAAGGATGATTAATTTTTAAGACAGGACTAAACCAATATTTATCTTCTGTTCTTTTCTTAATGAAATAGAAAGAAAAAGATGCACTGAACTTAAATTTTGTTTAGTTTGTGAACAACAGAATTGGCACCAATGTAACACTTACATCATCATCATCATCTGCTTGGCCTTTTCCCAACTATGCTGGGGTCGGCTTCCAGTCTAACCGGATGCAGCTGGATACCAGTATTTTACATGGAGCGACTGCCTATCTGACCTCCACAACCCAGTTACTGGGTAATACGATACCCTAAGTAAGACTGGTTGTCAGACTTTCGGGCTTCTGACTACCCGTAACGACTGTCAAAGATCTACGAATGACAGCCGGGACCAACGGCTTAACGTGCTTTCCGAGGTACGGAGGGGGCTCGGTATGTAAAGATGGTCACCCATAAACGATGTTTGTATGTTCCATCATATTTTGTCGCCACCTAACTCCGGAGCTGCTTATAGTTTAGTTAAATATGTATTATTACGTTTTACGTTATAAGGTCCGATAGTTTTGTTTGTTTTGTTTTATTACGTTATAAGGTCCGATGGGACTGGCATGTACAATTGTATAAAAGTCCCTAAATATAAATAAAGAGAAAAAAAAAAAAAAAAAGATGGTCACCCATCCACAGACCAACCGCGGCAAGCGTAGCTTAACCTGATCGATCGACCTGTGCGGCTGTTATTATTTAGCCACGGGCCCCTCACCAATGTAACACTTACGTTGGAAATAAATTCCATTCTATTCTGTTCTATCATCATTCAGCTTAAAGAAATCCCCTATTTCGGCCAATTGCGGTCAATCTCAACGGAGACTAGCCATCGACGCGGGGATATAATAGTACACGAGGGTATGCGCAACACAGCTGCACTCTCTCTTCCCTCACTCTCATAGTCCGATGGGTTAACAAGCTGACACCACTGGAAAGTGATCAGGCGCAGGATATAATGCCGTTGGGCTTTACGAGCTTTTCAAGGCCAAGGGGTATCGCACTGCTAGCTTCCAAACACGGGGCTGCTACTGAGAAATTAAGGCGACTGAGAAAACTTTGTACCGAGTAGCCAGAGTAGCGAGTAGAGTAGTAGTATTTTTTTTATTTTTTTTTATAATTCGGCTCTTTTATTGTTAGCATTCTCTTTTCAGCGCAGTTTTGCATCCAGGACGATGCCGATATACTTAGCATTATAGCTGTATCGTTAGCCAAAGAAATGATTTTATAGCTCAGTCACAGGTGTATAGTAGATACAAGACCGGGCCAAGTACACGCCATTGTGGTATTCCAGCTTTTATCCTGGGTCCAGTTTTTATGCTTTTATAGGCGTTTTTTTGTCTCATCCTAAGCAATCTTACTTGATACTATACGACTCCAAGATGTCTGAAAATTGTTGAGGCAGCATCATTCTTAGTTTGTATATGAGGCCGTCATGCCATACTTTATCAAAAGCCTGAACTACATAAAGGAAAACCGTGGAGCATACCTTCTTCTCTTGGGTTCTTTCACTTATGTTAGTAATTGTGTGTACTTGGTCGACCGTGGAGTGTCGTACTCTCTAGTATATGATAGTCGTCTCTATGGTCGTTTTCTACAGCCGAATAGGTAATCGAGGATTAGATTTTCACTCTCAATAAGGGAAACCAACTCATGAAACAACATCTTACAGACCAATCTCATTGTTGCTTGTGTTGTCAAAACTATTTGAGAAATTATTTCCAAACAGATTAAAGCCTCTTATCGATGTAGTAACATGCGAATTACTTTATAGTTGGCAAAAAATCGTTATTATTATTAATCGTTATTCAGTCTACACACATCTTGATTGAATACACATCCAGTTAGAATGTGCCGTGAAAGACTTGCGATAAATTCATCATCATCTGCCTAGCCTTTTCCCAACTATGTTGGGGTCGGCTTCCAGTCTAGCCGCGAAAAAACGACTTCCGATAAATTGTGGGTGATAAAAGTGCATATAGATGGATAGCAAACATTTTAAGATCACTTCATTAATAGAATTTAGACAGACACTTTTAGGGTTAGGATTTCAATAAAAATAAAACACTCAAAATATCATTGTGACTCATGTTTACAACCACTCACAAATGCAACATTTTTACTTTAAAGCGATATTAATAAAACAAACATAATTTAACTGTCACCGGACTCATGGCATGAAACTGACAATCAATTTTACACAATACTTAGAATAAATTCCTTTACCTATTAAATAAATACATTGATGATTGATGTTACCTATGTATTTTATATAGATGTTATACTAAACGGTTATTTTTATAAATATATAAACATCTAAATTCAATACGACATCTGTGTATTGCTCGATTTTTATCGATATTTCATTTTATCGACCATTCAATCCCATGTTAATAGATGAAAAGGTAACATCGTTTTTTATCGATAGAAGTCGAACAAAACTGCATGTGTCCAGTTCTCTGATTTACATCAAAGCACTTTAATTATTTTATTGTATTCCGGTAATATAAACAGTGCTAAAACTAATTCACGAGTAAATATCTAGTTCCTAAACTTTGAATATAAATTGCTTTTTTTTCTACGAATAGCGCTGAAAGCTAGGCACTTATTAAGGCAATAATTAGCAATGCTAGATAATTTCATACCATGTTACGTTACCGAACACCTAATTATAAATTGTAACAGATCTTCGACAACTGTTATTTAATATTAAAAGTTTTAAACCAATAAATATGACATAAAATAAATTGAAAACATTTTCCAATGTAGACTGAAGTTAAAATTTTAATAAATATAAATATGTATATCTTATTTCTAGATTTTAGAAGATACGTATTTCAGATAGCCATTTCCACTGGGGAGAACATAGAAGGACAAATACCTATATTTAGGTCGTTGTACTTATTAACTATAACAGAATGGATTTGGAATACCAGTAACATCGTTTAATATCTTAGATATTATATTTCGATCTTAATGTACGGACGGATACATTTAATCTACAATAGATTTTGTTTGATGCGAATGTAAAAAAAATAATGCGAACAAAAATTGTGCATCAAGTTTATCTACAATGATACAGCGCACCAGTTATGGAAATACAGTGTGCTTAGTATATCTTGCCAGGTGGCGAAATAAGGTACTAAATTCAAGTCCAACTCAATTTCATATTGTTACTTTTTTGTTTTGCAAGCAGCGCCATTTAAGTCCAAGATATTCCAGGCACACTGTACGTAAAACATTAATAATAAGCATTCGTTCTGACTGCATGTAAATGCTAAATCCTATGTTAAGTTAAATATACCGCTGGGAAGCGTGCGAACTTAACGGTAAGCGGATAAAAATAATTGTGTCTATATTCGGAATGTTTGACTACGATAACGCCACGTCGTGTTACCGTGGGGTTACTTGACGCGAACGGAGCGCTGCTTGTTCATGTTCGTGAGCATGAGGGAGATGTATGACGTCAGAAGGTCGTCCATCTTGTACCCCAAGGAGGTCTCACACAGCAACTTGGACCCCCGCACGAGGTTGCCGATCGTCATGTGGAAGTAAGTATTGCCAGACGACCAGTTGGATATTCTCGTGAATGGGTGCGTTACTAGGATGTCCTGAAAAATTAAACAGCAAATGGTAAGTCGATAATTATATTATATTTGCACAATAGACTACTAAGAGCCAGGAATAATGATTTTTAAGTTCGTAACGAAATAATCATAGTTTTCAAAGCTGGCTGTTTTTTTTTTATAGATGCAGCTAAATTTAGATAAGGAAATTCTCACCTTCGACTGAGGATGTATCAAACTAACTCCATGTTTATTGATAGCGATCAGCAACAGCTCAGGATAATTTGGTTCTGTGGTCTGCTTGACCTCAAAGAAGGCGGACCCAAACGTCGGCCAGCGGTAGATGACCTTCAGGAACGTGATCTTGGCGTCTTCGGGCGTCATTCCAGCGTCCGTGTTGTATGAAGCCACGATCGCTCGCTTCCAGTCAGCAGAACTCTGCAGCTTTATCAGGTCTGCTGGAATCAGCTCACGAAGCATTTGCCTGGAAAAAGCAAGTAACCATGATTTCGCAAATTTGACTTGCAAAATTTACATTTATATGTTCAAAGAAAAAGACAGGACATCTAATCGCTGTCACTTTGTTTCTAATAATTTTTTTATGGAAATGATCGTTATCGCAAATCGATTTGATTTTATATCGATGATAAAATTGAACCTAGCACACATATATACCTGAATATAGTTTGTTCAGAGTAAGTAACTGACTCCAATAAAATTTTTACACCATGTTATATTTTGTCCCAAAAATATTTAAAAAAGGTAACAAGTTGGACACCGAGCGACACTAAGTACATATCCGCAATCATATGCGCACAACATAGGCCACAGCCGGTCGGCCGGCCGGCGCGTGTTAAGTGGTAACCAATTTTTTTGTACGGACATCCAGGCAACATAAGAAGCTTATAACTTTGTGATCTTTCATGATACAGTTTTGAAATTTTGTACATAAATTCTTTACATAAAAATAGACACGTGTTTCGGGTTTCGCTTATACTAAAAATAATGTTCTATATACGAATTTATACAGGGTTATTTGTAAAACACCAACAACCTCTTAAGAGGTCATTGTACTCATCATTATGAACAACTTTTACTATGGGACCAAACCTGAAATCGCGAAAAAAAAATCAGCTGTTCCGTAGGGAGGAAATGTAGATTTATGTTCGTACGAGTCGCGAAAATTTAGGGAACAGCTGTTTTTATTTTCGCACGCCATGAAAAATGGCAGACATGTCGTGAACCACTCTTATTTTAAGATCTTGCATGCATGTATTATTTTAATTCTGTATGTATACATATACACATGTTCGAGCAAATAAAATTTCTTTCTTTCTTTCTAAGGAATTTCTTTTTGCCTAGGAATGAACCCTGAGGAACGCCGGAATAAATCTTTATCACGAATCAAAATAATGCAATGTCAAGGATTTTGTTCACCTTTAACTTAAAGTTATACCTACCAACTACCCATTCACTTTGTTAAAGGTGTTACAAAAATACGTACGGTATCGCTTGTAGCTCTTGCTTATTATCCCCGAACCGCGCTCGGTAGGCCAGCGCAGCCAGCCGCGCTGCCTCATCCCGACCACAGCGGTGGTACCCTCGCAGCAGCTTGGGCAACTCCTGGTGGAAGTGGAAGATCACGTCCGCCGCCCGATCCTTACCAGGGACTGTATTCGTCCACAGCTTCTTCATGAAGAACACCTGAGAAATAGAGGTAAGGGATAATTCGTTTAATTAATTTTTGCCGTAGTTTTCGGTATTTATGCAAAAATTACACATCTGCCTGACCTTTCGAGGATTACAGCTCACAATCATCAGGTGTCTGTATAAACATGGTGTTAAAGATTAGTAATCGTCGCATCTTTAACACAAACGTCTGGGGTTTGGCAATTTCAATCGAATCCAGTGACTTACCTGGTAGGTGAACTGTGGAGTGATGCCATCACGCGTAGGCCGCGCCTTCTTGATCCAGTCCGTTAGGTGCCGCACGAAGTCGAAGAAGAAGTCACCCTCAGGAACCGATATCACCTTATCAGCTATCTTAACGAATAAACTAAAGCCTTCACTAGATCTGAGATTCAGTCTCTGAGCTATATTTTGACAGAAGTCCTTTGCTCTGGTAGACGAGTCTACTTCAAATGCTTCGTCTGTGTCATCAGGGAAGTATACCTTATGGAATATCTGAGTAGTCTTATGTTGAATAGCTTCGACTTCCACCTGGTGGGGTGGATACTTCCTCTGCCCATTCCTTAAAGTCTTTTGAAGTCTTTGGAGTGAATCTTGGGCTATTGGGTATCTCCTAGTCCTCAAGAACAGTGTTAATTCTCTAAGCAACCCTTGACTACATGCAAACAATCCCGTGGCCAGCCACATTAACTCCCAGCCTCTTTCTTCCGACATTCTGTTTCGGTTGTCAGTGAGCTGCCTCATTACTTGGCAATATATCTCGTCCCGAAGGATCTCGTGTTTTAGTGGACCGTCGAAGATGTGATCTGTATACTCATTCCCAATGCGAGGACGCTTTGAGGGCAGGTCACCCATGTACTTGAGAATGGATGTGAACGCGAAACATGCCTCTTCAGCTAACTCTTCTTTCGCTTGAAGTTTCTTCAACAGGGGTTGTTTTACTGGCTCTCTAGAGTGTCGCCACAGTTCCTCAGATCCTCCCCTTTTAGCAGTGGAAAGTGTAAGTGCCTTCGATACAGTGCGTTTCGGTGGCAACCGGAAATGATCCATAGCGTATTCCAACAAAGTATGAGGCTTGTCTTTAATTTCTGTTCCATTGTATGTGGCAGTTGGCGCTTTACGACCATGGGATGCACCTTCTTGACAGAACAGAGTCAATATGTCTGGAGGTGGTTTCGTCAGTGCTGGCAACACATAGACGGTTTCCGAGGGAAAGTCACCCCTTTCCATTGTTCTCTCACAGCGACCAATGCACCAACCATTATTCAACACAGATTCCCCAGTACTGTCTTCTTCTAAAATTATCAGATCTCCTTTGTTAAATGTTAAGAAACTAGAGCCCTCGCCAGGTGCTTTGTAATCTTGTAGTGCTATTACAAACTTGGATCTCTTCTTCAGACCTTCCAGGAAGTATACCACTAGATCTCGAATGTCCTCAGCGTTAGGGCTTTGGAATGTGAACTCCTCACCACGAACAGTTGAGAGACTGAAGGTTTGTGTAAACACTTTGTTGGTTTTTTGACTCGAAACAGTAGTTATTTCAGGGAATGACAATTCTAATAACACTTGTTCTTGATCGTCGACGACGTACACACCGGTCCAATTCACTGCTATAATAACATCGTTTTTAGGTAAGTTTGGCCCAGAGTTTCTATAAGCTTCGTAGAACCTTGAAAATAAAAGAGGCCACTTGAACTTTGCATAACTCACTACGTCTTCTTTCACTCTATAAGCAGGAACTTTTTCTTTTACATAATAACTCTTTTTATATGCTTGCACCACAAGAGCACCCCACCGATCAACTGCTTTTTCAACACCAGTTAGACAATAATCTGGTATGTAATTTGGCAGTAATGTATACAGTCGTTCGGTGTTCATGTCTTGACCGTACTCGATGTAATACTGTTGAGCGGCTATCATAGCTAAGTCTTCTTCTTTATCACATCTATATTCACCAAACTTCACACCTCTGACCACTTGTTGGTAAATAAGATTAGTA
Source organism: Eremobia ochroleuca (assembly GCA_949629135.1). NCBI lineage: Eukaryota > Metazoa > Arthropoda > Insecta > Lepidoptera > Noctuidae > Eremobia > Eremobia ochroleuca. Next base: position 5,541,104 of record OX451393.1, read on the forward strand.
GCCACTTGATCCTCTGTGGGATCGTGCCATGGAGCGAAAATTTCTTTTCTGAAGAATAACCTCCATGGTGCATTTCTTTCTTGAGCGCCTTGTTCTTTAGCATACTGTTCGCACTGCGATATTGCATCCATAACGTGGTCTCCTCCACTACCGAGTGAACTGACCTTATCGAACAGAGCAATGTATAGCGAGAAACCAAATTGGTCCCTTAGACCAATTTTATCAGATAGCTGATTACACAGTTCTCTCGCAGTTGTTGCCGAGTCCGCTAGCAAGGTCTTCGTGTTGCCGTCCATGAATGTTATGGGTAGCATTATAGGCTTTTTCGACTTCGTTGCTTGAAGTTCTAACCACGAAGGTGGCTGGTTTCTAGTTCCATTGTTAAATGTGCGTTTCAAACGGTCTTCACAATATGGAGCGTAGCCGGGAGGACCCTCTCTGATGAAAGCCCGTAGGTAATTGACGAACTTTTCACTAGGAGCAAAGCATCCAACACACAACGAAAGTAAAATCCATCCTCTGGCATGAGAGGACTTCGAAGGATTATTCGTCAGTTGTTTACAGATCTGACAATAGATTTCGTCTCTCAACTCAGCCCTTAGAATTCCGTGCCCAATAATGAAATGTAATTTTTCTAGATTTGATGTTGGGCGAGATTCTAGCCACGACTGATAGCTGTCTGCTGTGTACTCCTCATCCTGAAAAAGACAACATGTTAGTTATTACTATTTGTCTTAATAGACATATAGTAGCTATGGGAATATTCGTTTGAAATATCACCCAGATAATGCAGCAAACTGCTAATAAACTGTATGAGGAAGGCGCCTGTTTCTGTAACACAGTTTATACTAGCACAGACACAGACGTTCACTCTGTCTCAAATTACGCATAGCATATAACATAATTATGGCGTTTTTTATGTTTTTATTGAGATGGAAAACTTGTATTTGGCTTTTGTTAATAAAGATTATTATTATACATATTATTATTATTCTAGAAGGAAACCAACCTGTAACTTTCTCCTCACATCCTCTCCTAACTTGTTCTTCCTCTTCAACGTCAGAGACACAAGCTTGTGTCTGATTGACCTCGGCTTCTGTTTGTTCAGATACGCGTCAGGGTCCACGCCCATCATCTGAGCTTCTTGAAACTCCTTGGACCTGATGAAGTTCCTGCCGAGGGTAGCTGTGACCTTGGACATGACTGACGTGTTGTCCCGGTCCATCGTATGGTACCTCGGCTCCGGCAGGTCCCCAGTGAACCGTAGTATTGTGATCCATAGCGCTTGCGCCGCCTGTAATGCGTTTTTAATTATAAATTGTGTAACAACATTCTTGCTTGACTTTATCAGATTTTTAATCGATTTAATTGATTACAAAAGCATTTAAGTGCTTATAATATTAAATTATAATAATTTTCAAGCGTTCAAAATAATACACTTTCGTAATTAGCTACTCGTTCGTATATCTAATAATCTTTGTACATTAAGATACTTCGCAACACATTTATATCTTTATAACAGCAGGGTAATTGCATAACACACTATCAGTAGCAATGGGTTTCATTTTGACAGTTCAACATCATTCAATGCGTTATTTACGTTGTTGAGCAGACTCATTTTTCGAACACATGGAGCAATGGATTAGCAATATGCTTCAAAATGATTCAAATTGAGAGTAATAGTGTGTTATTCAATTAGGGTGCCGGTCATTGTGTAACTAATTCTTACCAGTTGATCTCCTTGCGTATGTAAAGGCAATAAAGGATGCTTCAGTGGTTTCCTAGAATACTGATGAGTGACATTTCCTTGGAAATAAGTAGCTGCGAACTTCTGGAACTTGAACTCCGACAAATCTTCCTCGTCCTCCGATGTGGTTTGCATTGGTGTTACCATCTGTATACGAAAGAAGAGTGGTTTAACAATGGATGAAAATTATACCTACTATTAGATTGTTAAAAATACTGATGCAACTATCAGTAATCCACGCATGTAATGGAAATCCCAAAAGTAAACATGCCTTGAATAAAAATAAATTCACTGATGGTTGAGAATACAAACACCAAGTAAAGTCTTGAACAGGTGCTGTGAATACAGATGGGAATAATAATCAGGAAGTACCTAATCAACAGCTTATAAATGAATCCGTTCGAAAGTAAGTCAACAATGAAGATAACATCAATGTCCTTATCAATATTTATGCGACGCATTATGGAGTACTTAATGTAGTACGTACTGAATTGTACTTTGAGAAAGTTTTAATCTATAATATGTGAAAGATCCGATAGAAATCAGAGATAAAACAAGAGTATATTGACGTGGACCTGAATGTGCTAGGTAATTAACATATTTTGGATGATGAATCACTGGCTGGCAAAGTTTTCTGCAATTCAGTTTTCTTTGTTTTGGGTCTTTTTTTTTAAAGCATGATAGTATTGTCCCTTCCGAGGTACCTATATAAGGTCAAAGTGTTCAGCTTTGTTTTAAAATAAGGAAGTATGAACGATACAAGAGAACACTCTTGCATCGTTTCGTACACATTGGTTCCGATTCTGTTGTTCACAAACTAAACTAAATTTAAGTTCAGTGCATCTTTTTCTTTCTATTTCATTAAGAAACGTACAGAATAAAAATACATATTAGTTTAGTCCTGTCAAATTAATCAGTGCCTGACGTAAATTGACGTATTTTTAGTAGCCAATTTTTTAATCACGTCTACACTTGTCTATGGAGTATCTTAATTTGACAGGTCTAAACTAATATTTATCTTCTGTCCTTTTTTTAATGAAATAGAAAGAAAAAGATGCACTGAACTTAAATTTAGTTTAGTTTATGAACAAGGAAATAGTCGCCAATGTTGTTGGCGTTGAACGTATTTTCATGAAATGATATTTCTGAGGCCATGGTTTGAGTTTCATCGAAGTAAAGTCAAACCATAGGTTCAATAATACCTTGATAAATAAAGAAAATTACCTCTTGCTGATCAGCTCTCTGCTGTGGCAGATCACTGAAGACCGAGGTGTCCTTAGGTGCGGGCGCCTCACTGCTGGAGTCAGGCAGGAAATCAAACATGGCTTCCACCAGTTTGCTGTCATCCACAGGCTCGTCCTGCTTCCTCGCCGCCTCCTGAAGTAACGTCCTCTTTGCTTCCAGCTGCTTCTTCTCTTCCAGAGCCAGTTCTTGCTCACGCCTTTCCAATTCATACATGCGCTCCTGTGGAAAGAATGGTAGTTTTATTATTTTGTGTCGTTTCTTCTATTAGGTACGCGTCGTATTTTGTTTTATTTGACGATTGTAACGTTTTTACAAGTCTTCCTAATGGTTGATGTCTGGTCCTATGCTTTGTACTCCGTGATCATCGCATTTTTTTATTATTTTTTAACATAAACTATTTTCTAATCTCTAATTCAATTTGAACTACTTTGTGGATAATCTACATAATAATTATGTGCTGACGTTTCAAAATTATGCCTAACTATGGCACGGTAATATTATATATAACATATGGTAACATTCTTATGGTGTTTATATGGTAACATTCATTTCTATAGGTATTTCCGTGATTTCCGTGACGAGATCTCAATTCAGATGTTATATTCTAAGAAGACAATAATCTAATCTCTTATCTCTTTTATATCTATTTTATGATATCAATTATGAACTATGTGTAAAAAGGGCACTATTATCTACCCGTCCCCTTCATAATAGTAAGGGTGGCAGGGAAACATCGACGCGCAAACTTTAACCTTGAATTTAGCACATGATTCTAGTGCGTTGAAATTTTTCGTCGGTTATCAAAAAATCAATCTGCTGTTTCATGGAAGGGCAATACCTAAGCGGTCAAAATGTACTGACCAGCAATTTTTTTTTTACAATTTGCCCTTTCCTACTACCGTGTATAGACAAACACAGAATGATAACAGTACCAACTTACAATAAAACCACCCACATACGACTTTTCAACATGATTGAAATCAAATACGACGTTGTCGCAAAATTTCTCGAACCACAAGTTGTTCATTATACACCGACCACTAGCCGCAGACACGTCTGGTTAACTTAAAGGATTACTTCATATTACGGCATGTATCGGCAGGTTGCGGGTTACGTTAACCTGCAGTGTTATTGTGTAACACAGTTGCATTCAGATGTAATGCAGTTTCTATCCGAAAGCGAGCGTGATTCGTTTCACGAGTAATTTAGCAACAAAACACTAAAAGAAAACAAAGACTTCATTACACAATCCATCTTAACTGCGATCATTAATGATGCCAAAGGAAGCTTTCGAAGAAAATCGGAACCAAAAATGACTAGCGTTGGCCACCCGAAGTTCACTTCAAGTCCATTGTACTGGCGTTCCGAATACAACTGTGTTAAAGAATACGCCTGCAGACTAACCGAGCACGGCAGACGTACAGGTTGCAGCGCTTGCGCAAGGAATACGGTTGATTGATTAGACGATATCGTTCAATTACGCAAAACTACTGCCGTCATTAATATAACACTTACATATTTTAGCACCTCATTAGTTGCGGAATTTCGTGTTTTAATGCAACGGTCGATACAAACAGCATTTCGCTTCTTTTGTGGGTTTTTAAAAAGCGAAGATGAGAATTTAAGAGGGCATCCAGCTTGTACTTAAGTGTTTTAATAATACGATGTAATTCCGAAAGGGTGGTAAAGACTCTCAAACTACATATCGCACCTACGGTGCAAAAACGTCACTTATGCAAATAATATAATATTTCTGGAGAAGTGTTTAAACATTCGACATCCTAAAATAATGTATAGTTCTTCTTCTTGACTAACCAAATTAACTGGCAATATTTAAACAATAACTTTGAAAATTTTGTAATAATATAAACGTTTAAAATTTACAACCCACCCAAATTGCATAAGTCACGTTTTTGCAACGTAGGTGCGATATTATGTATATACAACTATAGTTTTATCAAAGTGTTGTCACATGTGTAGTAAGAATGGTCGCATTTGCTCTCAATTGTTCTATGTTTTTGTAATTTACATTATGTGCAATAATGTAAATTAAGAAAAGTTGAGATTGTACACGTTAATTAATTTTAAAACAATAATTTCCACATGGAAAAATAGACAATAGGAAAACTTTCAAAAACGTCCTGAAGGCGTAGCGTTTCTAGCAGGATGCGATAATCGCGCTACGTCGTAGCAGGATACGTGCTACGCCGTAACCAGACGCGTAGCGCGCTTTCACGCGTTTTGTCATTACGATTATGGTATGATTTCCTTGAATTTGCTATAAAACCGTATTTACATACTAAATCAATTATAAACTGCTTTAATAGTACTATACATGGGTGTCGGGGACATTGTTGTGCAAACTGACACCATGAATTCAGCATTCGATTCATCAATTGATTAGACCCCCACGCGTTGAAATTTTTCGTCGGTTATCAAAAATTGAGCTGTTTCATAGAAAAGTGCAATACCTACGCTGTCAATTTGTATGGCAGAGCCAATTTTTATTTTTTTATTTTAATAATCTACGACAAATTTTGACGCAGAGGGGCTCAAAACGTTGGGCGTCGATTCCACCCTGTTTTTTATGTAGTATCTAACTTACCCGGAAACATAGAAGATACCAGAGGGCCCTATGCGACAGACATTCGTCAATTATCGGTAGGTACAAAAGTGGACTTAAACATAATTGTTTAACTTTTTTACTATATTCACTATTTTTCATTGTCACTGAACTACATTATTGAAAAAAATAAAAACCACAAAACATAAAGTAAGTACCTACTACTTTTTTTTTTTATTAATTTTTTTTTCAACAATGCAACGTGCGTTGCCTTTGTCGCAACTGAATCTAAATGAACTTAGAAATCATATGTAAAATCAGTTATCGATTATCTTTGTAGATAACACAATAGCGGCATTTATTTTGATTTATTATTTAGTTAATTTGACTATCTATCGATCTAAACTGATATGAAATGATGTAACTCTTATCGTACGGAATAGAAACATACCTACAAATTGTTTTCTTTTTTTAAATTAAATTATACAACGTGTAACTTAAATAACGCACAACCTGGGGTCATTGTACTCATACTATCACTGTGGGACCAAACCTAAAATCGCGAAAAAAATGTAACTGTTCCGTACATTTTGACGAGTTATGCGAACATAAATCTAGGGAACAGCTGACTTTTTTTTTCGCGATTTCAGGTACCAAACCTGAAATCGCGAAAAAAAGTCAAGTCCCATAGTAAAAGTTGTTCATAATGATGAGTACAATGACCCCTTATGAGGTTGTGCGTTATTTAAGTTACAGCTTGTATACTCCTTCGTTGTTAAAAAAAAAAAGTATAAGTATGTTTGTTTTTCTCATAAGACTTGACTTGACAAAAATCTGCAATGTTACTTTCAATTTGAAATGTTATAAGGTACCGGAGGATGAAGTATTTTGGGAACGACACAAGAGTCTAATACTTTCAATAACGAAGGATGCATCTGCATACCTACATATAATATCACAGTATTCGTGTCTATATTTGTAAACATACTGTATGTAATTTTATACAACATATCAAAGTGAATTCAGTGTACAACGAAGCGATTAGTTTAGGATTAGACAATCTATAATAGTTTCCTACATAAATAATTAATGATATAGAAAAATACTATTAGATGTTACATTTTGAACAGATTAAACTTACGATAACCTTAACATGAATAGGTAATTAACGGTTATTATTTCAAACCCATAATAATATTATTTTTACTAAATGTATTTCTAACAAAAACATTTTTTTTTTAGTTTTTGTCTGTCTGTTTGTTCCGCCTAATCTCCGAAACGGCTGGACCGATTTTGACGGAGCTTTTATTTTAGAAAGAAAATCGAAAGGTATTAATGTCACGGGAACGACGTTACGGGCAGGAACTCGTTATTTAGTATGTATCAGTTTGCTTGATAATACGGCAAAACAATTTTCTTAGGTGACTAGAACGGTTAATTTTTGGTTCCAATCAGATAATTTAAAATTTAAGTAAGTGAATAAATTTATCTATTTTGACTAACAGATCAAGATAGTGTAAAAATAATTATTATCTATTTAGCTAACGTCTTCACATTGCATTTATTTTTATAAATTTTTGTTTTTGTTGTTTTTCACTTTTATGTTCACCGACTCGGCCTTCGACATTTTCAATTAAAAATATACATATAGCAAAGTTTATCTGATAAGATTGTTTAAAACTGACATTGTGTTTAAACTGCACAATAACTGTGAACTTATAACAATGTTCATCGGAATTAAAACGGAAATTGATTTGAAATCCATGAATTCACAAGGTAGTATGGTACCTGAATGTGTCATGGAACTTTATCGGCCTAACAAACCGCCCTTTCAAATTGGTAGGTAGGTATTTAAAAAAAAAACTGCTACTATTTATGATATAGATTGGGCACCTACATTGTTACAAACTAAAACAGGCATCAATCATTTTCTGTTTTATCAAATAATGTCAGAAAACATTCTCAAATTTTATAAACTTACAACTTAATCCATAATTTTTGAAAGTTTATAGTCGTATTTTATAGGTGCGTTATCAAAGCTTATGTCAAATTTCATCATGATTCAAATTAAATTTTATCATGGTTTCCAAAACCCCCTATAATGAAATAATCTATGTGATTTCTCCAAACCAAAATCAATAATCTTCCTTACCCGATAGTTATGCTCAGCGATCTCCTTAGCCCTCGTGTTGCCCTGCGTGTGCAGCCGCAGCTCCTCCTGCCTGCGCAGGCGCAGCGCCTCGGAGTGTGCGAGCGCCTCCCCGCGCATGCGCCGGTAGCGCCGCATGCACAGCAGGCGCCGCGCGTGCGACTGGATCTTCACGATGGCCCACATCTTGTGCCCGTAGGAGCGACGGACTAAGTAGCCGCGGGCTGCCGCCTATGGGAAAAGGTAGAAATTATTGGGTGTTTATTAGAGGATTCATTTGTATTCTTTCAAGGAATTCAAAGCAGCTGCTGGTCGGTTATATGGCGTGTTCTTTTATACGGGACTCAAGAGAAAAAACCATTTCTTCAACAGCTTTGTTTTACTGTCTGTTTTTTTGCATCACACATCGTATTCGGTTCCAGGATAAAGCAAACTTTTTAAAACTACATTTTAGAGATCGAGACTCCTTAGACCACTTTCTTGTATTTTTTACAGCCAAACTGTCTGTGCTTGCACCCAATCACAACTTATAAAATAACACCATGTACAACTGTTAAAGTACCTATAACAATAATATTTATGAACTTACTTGTAAAGCGACAATATGTCCACGAAGATGCCTGAACCGGTGAGCCAACACTCGTGCACGTATCAAAGCTTGCAATCTCGCATACCCAACCTTCATCTTGTTATACCGAATTCTCTGCAACTTGCCTCGCCAGTGACGTTGGATCAAAATTGCCGCCGCTCGCATCTTCAAGAACCGTCTGCGGTACACCCACCCTCGAATAGACCTCTGCAAGATTAATATCTTCCTAGTAAGCACTCTGTCTCTTTCCTGCTCCAGGAATAAGTCATGAGCGTCCTTCAGAAAAACTTTTGTGTGACCCAACTGATAGTCAGACTTGCCAAGGACTGTCGCACAGATCTTCGCAGTAGCTGAGCGACAGTCAGTCTTGTGCGCAGGTGGTACACCAGATATTAAGAACCGGTATCTCTCAACAAACTCTTTGAAGCTATGCCTGATGGGATACCCGGCCCTCCTAATTCTGATCGTCTCCATCATGCCAGAGTACCTGAGTTGTCTGCAGCAAAGACCGCGGTCGAATAACATTGGTTTCTTGAATTCATTTGGTTTTATACACCGAATGAAGAACGGTTGACATGTTCCTAATGTTCGCATCAACAGGTCGAGAGATTTCTTGAACTGCGTTGAAAGAGTCGGAGTTCGTTTTCGTGTTTCAGATCCCATCGCGATGTCATCTTGGAATATATGCTGCAGGAACTTGTTCGTAGAAATGTGAATTAATTGCAATAAATCAGCGCTAAATGTATCTCGGTTCTTCTCCAGGAAACCTCGCGTATCGTAGAACACTATCCCAGCGAAGTGGTTGAGTCCAAAACTAGTGTTTATATCTGATTTTGGCTTAAGGTAGTTTCTGTGCAGACCATGTGTCTTGTGTAGCTTGGCTAACATCGTTTGGTCAGTACCCTTTGGAAACTTCGACTCTTCGTCAATTAAAGCCATAATGTTCAGCTGTTTTAGTGCAATCAAATCCAATGCATCTTGATTGTCAACGAATTCTATATGCTGCCAGTTGATTCCTTCGTGATTATATTCTTCTTGTTCTAATTTGAATATGTGTCTAACGAAGAATTGCTGCAAGTTCTCGTTAGCAAAGTTTATACAGAATTGCTCGAAACTATTTTGGTCGAAGTTTTCGAAACCGAATATATCTAGGACACCAATGGCAGTTCTCATTGTCGACTTTGGTCTGTAGATTGCAGAGTTGATCTTTTTAACAATTGTGACGAATAGACGTCCATAGATGCCTTTGACGAAGGCGTCTCTGATGTCTACTGACTGGGTTTTGCTGAGGGTTGATATGACAGTTTCTCCATGAGCAAACAGTGTCTTTCTAGTAAGTGCGTCTATGAGCGACTGCATGGGAACACCAAGCAAGGTCGCTACCCTCCTCACATTGGCTTGTTCTATGATTTCTGTTGCATCTAAGTTGTCGACGACTGTTGCTTCGTATTTGATGTTGCCAGTGTGTAAGACAGCAGCTAACAGTTTCAATATTTCCCATATTTCTGGTTCAGTGAATAATAAAACCTTCATGGCTGATCTTATGTCCGCAAATTCAGCAGCATCATCTCTGCCTTCACAAGTGAGACTTCCACCCTGGAAATAAATCTACTTTAAGTACTTATATCAGAATTTATTTAGATCTAATTTTAACGCAAGATGATTATCGAATAATAATTTATACATCATTATTAGATACATAATAAGATATAGATACTGCACTAAATAATCATTAATAAAGTCATACTTATTGATATTCTCAATAAATGCCTATCATCATCTGCCTAGCCTTTTCACAACTATGTTGGGGTCGGCTTCCAGTCTAACCGGAAGCAGCTGAATACCAGTATTTTACATGGAGCGACTGCCTACCTAACCTCCACAACCCAGTTACTGGGTAATACAATACCTCTTGGTAAGACTGGTTGTCAGACTTTCGGGCTTCTGAATAACCGTAACGACTGTCAAAGATCCGCGAATGACAACCGGGGCCAACGGCTTAACGTGCTTTCCGAGGCACGGAGGGGTCTTGATATGTGAAGATGGTCACCCATCCACGGACCAACCGCGGCCAACGTAGCTTAACCTGATCGATCGACCCGTGCGGCTGTTATTACTTAGCCACAAGCCCCTCAATAAATCCCCATATACATAATAATTTCAACTCGCGTTGCGTTCATACAATATCAATTAGTTTTTCCTTAGAAACAAAAAAAAAATACACTTTCGAACAACTACAGAAGAAGAAAATGGATCGTCTAGTTTTAAATATATGCTTCTTGGACTAGCTAAAATGCTTACCCCAGACAAATATCTATATTCAGACGGATCAGTCAGTTCTAGCTTCTTCTTCTCTTCTTTGGACAGTCCTGCCAGCAGGCAGTAGAACACATGGTAGTTTCTCTCCTCCGCGCCCTGGGAGACTATTCTAGACTTTTCTAGAAGGTACTGCTCGATCTTGGCTCCTTCGATGACCCCGCTGTTGTTGAAGTGAATGTCGATGTACTTGCCGAACCGCGAGGAGTTGTCATTTCTTACAGTCTTCGCGTTGCCAAAGGCTTCCAGGATGGGATTTGCTTCTAGAATCTGAAGAAAAAATGTTCAATTATTAACATTACTACCTTCTGCCCGTGACTTGTCTAGTCCGCGTGAAATGTCTAAATTTTCCTTACCTACATTTCTAATTTCCCTACATTTATTAAAAGTTTTTGACATTCATTGTCGCTGATATGAGATAAAAACGTTCAAAATCTAGTGGCAACACTAGATTTTGAACATTTTTAATTACGGGAATTGGCCCTCTGACCAAAATTTATATTCGATGAGATTATAACTAAACAGATTAGGGATTATGTCTCGTCGTTATATTTGAATATTTAATCTTTATTAATTAATGACGTCCGAAAGATGTGTTCTGATTGAAGATTTTAATCTTAAATGTAATTCTTGTAGCATTAATTAGTGTAGGTAATAGACTAATTAGGAAACAACAAATAAATGTTTTTTTTACATTTACAGGTTTTGATAAAACATTAAAGATAATTTAATTTAAACATTATAAAGATAGAAAACATTATAAACATTATATTATATACACATCTATTGGTAGATCAGATCTAGTATCTATTGTAATTGCCTAATCCTACTAAGGGCTGATTTTACCAAAGTCAGATATCTTTTATTTGTGGAATAAAATTGACGTCTGACAGTTCTAGTATAGAAAAATAGTCAAAAATTCAAAATTTATTCTCAGGATAAGACTTATTCTGGATACAAAAGTTTGGTCGAATGCGCTCTAAGTATTGCATAGTTTATAAATTGTGAAGATCTTACTGTCTTGTGCTATCATCATCACATCTGTTCACTATTCTAAGCCCCATTATATGCGAACATGCCTCAACTATTTGTTACCAGGCCAGGTGACAAGTGTATTGAGCTGATCGAGTTTACTCAACCCTAAATATGTCTTCAATTCATCAGTAACATCTACTTCAAAATCATCACAAAAACGAACCTGTTGTTCAATCCAAGAGTGCTTCCCACTAATCGCGGCAAGGTACTGGAGAATCAGTTTCGTCGACTCAGTCTTCCCTGCGCCAGATTCCCCACTGATGACAATGCACTGATCTTGCTTGTACCGACGCATGTGTGCGTACCCATTGTCGCCGATCGCGAAGATGTGTGGAGGCAGCTCCCCGATCTTCCTCTCCTTGTACAACTTGATCTGGTCTGCCGTGTAAATCGGCAGTATTTGGTACGGGTTTACGGCTACTAATATTGAGCCGGTGTAGGTCTGAAAATTTTAACATTCTAGTTAGTTTGGTCTCGTTCAACCCGGCCAGCATTTTTTGTGCTATAGAAAAAGCAACAGCAAATGTTGAATTATTTCTACTGCCTGGTTTTCAATTGCTTAAAGGACCTAGGAGTTGTTGAACTAGATATAAACCTCGTAATTGATTTCCCAGTTTTGACAAAAATTCTCAGTAAATTGAAACTTCGCTATGGTCGAAACTAATGATGATGGAGAGGGAGAGAAAGGTCAAAGAAAAGATAGACGGATTTTGTGAGGAATGATATAAAAGAGGAAGGAGTGAATGTTAGCGTGACGTTTGACAGGGGAGAATGGAAGAAGAAAACACGCCAAATAACATGGTATATTGTCAGGAAGAGCCTGAGTATAATGACTATGGGTGAAACTAAATAACTGTTGGTCTTGAAAGCTACCTACACTATAGACTTTGACGATGTTCGACGTGCAAGTGGCATTCATCTTTAGGTCATAAAGCAATTACGAGGTCATCTATGCAACTAAAAACATAATACACATCAAATATGAATCAATTGAATAAATATGATGAATGAATGAATGAATATGATAAATATTCAAACAAATTTAAACGAAAATGAAAGTTGACCAGTGACATTTGTATACGTAAATGAATACGAGTATGTTAATTGGTGAAGATACAGACATCCAGTTTAAAAAGAAAGATTGATGATGTCACAAACAATCACAGGATAATCTGATTTCGTCTTGGTCTTGGATCGGTTTTGGTCTTGGACCAGACCAGAGGCCAAGTGAAGGCTATTTTTTTTCAATAAATTGAGATATATATGCCTCTCTGTTTTGATAAATTCTTGACCTTACTTAAAACTTTTCAGACAAATAAAATCATAAATTGCCATTCTCTAAAAAACGTGCAAACTGAAATATAAATTACTGAGTCATCGCAACTTTTAGCTTGATCAAAAAGGATTGAGTTACACGACAAGAATTAGTTCGACTATATAATCAAGGTCCAATATTTATCTGTTCAGATTCTACATTTTTTTATGGTGTAGGTAACAATGACCGTTTAAAAATCTAGGTACACGATTCGAGGGTAAACAACTCACAGGTGTTACAATTTGCTTCATATCCATGCTCTTATTACACTATTGTAATAAGAGCATGAATATGAAGCAAATTAAAAAAAAAAAAAAAAACCTTTTCAATGTTTACAAACGTGCTATAGAGCCACGTTTGTAAACATTGAAAAGGCTTATACTGAATGAGTGAGTGAATAACATAGAGTCTACCATTTCTTTTGGTCAGTACAAAAGAAAATTGAAGAGATAAAATAACAGCACCGACCCCTTAACATAGGACAAGAAAGAGCACAGCACGTTATACTCCCATACGTATCTATCAGCCGTGATCTCAGAACTCACATCTTTCTTAGTCATATAACCTTATCTTCTTTAATCTGTATTTTCAGACTGTGTTTTTAATTTCTGTAATGGGTCTTAATTAAATAAATAAATCTTTCACACAATTCATCCATCTTTTGGCCTGCCTATATCCACATTCATAGATGCTTGAAGAAGTCCATACTTACATAAATGAGATTCTCATTGTATCTTATAAGTAGATTCCTGAGGATGCCGGCTTCGTGCAGGTCGCCGAGTGATATCATGTCCTCGACGCCATGCACGGAGGTGGCGTGCATGGCCTTGATGCGTCGCTCCGGCGGCAGCCATTGCTCGTTGCCGTCGTCGTCGCGAACGCGAATCCGTCGCCCTTCGGCAGCGAGGACGCGCGCGCCGATCGCTACGTCGAACTCCCGACCAGACACCGGCTCGATCCATATGTAATCGCCCTGGAAATGAGATAAAATTCAATTAGTATTGTGGATCATAGTGTTGTCTGTAGACTTGTGAAGATGATCTCTCTTATCGAACAGAGCTATGCACAAAACCACGTTACAAGAACCTGAAGGTCAATAAAAAAAGTATATGTAGTTCCTTAGTCTCTGCTTGTCAGATGACACATATGTATTCGAGATCCTATGAAGACATTTTAGCCATAACCTATTCACTTTTGTTATGAGAGATTACTGTATTTCTAAGTAGGCATGTTATAATAATAGCATTACGTAGTCTCCAACACGTCGTCAGTCTCTCGACTCAGACGAAGCCGAATGATATTTATATTGGCGTCTAATCTTGAAAACAAAAATCTGGTTTATGGTAGCTCTCCTTTTCGGGTGAAGCAATGATGAAAACCAATTCAACCGACCATTAGATAGACCAGAAACCAATCCAACCAGTTTTTTACAATACCGATTTTGTTACAGTAAAGATCGTATGAGTTTTTTGATACTGGAAAATAAGTCTATTAGAGAGCAGGTTTAGCCATTAGCTCTCTTTAATTTCATCCGTCAGCTTTCGTGAGATTGATTCATAAGTTACATCTGTTTCCTGTTTTTAAGTACCTACTTGGATACTAGAAGAAGCTGACTTCTACGTAATATATGCGAGCTTACGTATAATTCATTAGTTTTTATCCAGTTTTTATTTTATGTTCTAATTTTTCTTAATGTTTATAGCAAGGGTGTACAAACAAACTGGATTTTACATATGACACTGATAAGTAAAGATAGGTTTTAGAGTACCTAAACGATACAACAGCGGGGTAATTGCGTAACGCACTAACAGTAGCAATAGCTTTCATTTTGACAGTTCAACAATATTCATTGCGCTAAGTTGCTGAGCAGACCAATTTTACGAACATATGAATCAATGATTTTGCAATATCCTTCAAAATGATTCAGATTGTGTTTGAAAGTGTGTTACGCAATAAGGCTGCTGGTCCATCGACACCATTTTCTTTTGTTTTTTTTTTTTGTACCTAATATCTTTATCAGATATAGTCCCAAAAAAACCAGTAGCAGTTATATTTGATATGCACCTTCTCCTGATCATATCAGGAGCGTATCTAAGTGTACATCATGATACCTAATATCTGGAGAACCTACATACCAGCAACAAGGGTAAACACGACATCTACAATGATAATATCAGACTTTAATTTAATTTATTTATCGATGACATTGTTCTGCATGTATATTGCATTTATATAGAGGTTTCCAAGATATGGAGATCGGATCAGATATCTAAGATTGCATCCATTAAAAAATAAAAATATTTAATCAAAGTTAAGATACATTAAATTGATATTGATATATCCTTCGGTTTTCAAGCAACTTCACAAATCAAAAGAAAGTCGGCGCCCAATTAAATAATCTGACATTTATTAATGTATCACTGTTAACACTTGGCATGCGGGCAACGTATTTTTACGTTTTTTGCAGTCTGTCACTAGAGCGCGGGTCACGTAAAAATACGTATTTAGTAGATTTGTGGCCCGCTGCACGCGTCATTCGGCGGCGAAGTATGCCCGCATGCCAAGTGTTAATAAAGTATCAGTATCGATAAAATTTATTCACTGACGGAATAAGCTACTGTTTTCCTTTATTGCTCCACTAAACAATGGATCGGTATCTTACATGATTTTAGTACCCATCACACGGTAAATACCACTCCGAAAAAACCATATCAAAAGAATTGTGACTCTATCTTAGCTAGGACCATTAGGACTATTCCCTTTCCATTTGTGACAATTATAGACGTACAAGTAGTGTGCCCGATGGGTTTTTCCATCAGCGAAAAAAAATGTCATCCATACCAACTTACCTTCCCTATTCAACCCCTTTTAAGGGATGAAGTAATAATGCAAAATTTCATGCTTATAGACCCAGCGGTCCCTACAGGCTGTGTGATTTTTATTAAGCAGAAATCTACCTTAGATACAGTTAGTTGTACCTGTTTTGTCCAGTAACCTCCTGTTATATACGATACAATATCATACAAGATGACGAATGCTTATAATTTCATAATGTAGGTACCAAGCAAACATTTTGTCAATTGTAGGAATGCTAAGGTTTGTATTCATAAAATGATGATGTGCCTTTCCGAATCCGGTTTTTCAATTTCTTCGTTGTTGTTGTTGTTTTTTTTTTCTTCGTTTTCTTCGTCTTCTTTCTCTCAAAGGTTTTATCCTTTCTTAGGTGCCCACTTATATAATAAAATAATTCGTATTACAACAATTAATCACCTAACAACAAATGCTTGTAAGATTGCTCTAGTTGAATAGCTCCATAATTTAGATTATAAAGCAACTGAGGATTTACTAACTCATCCAAAACAGTCCGACCCCCTACTTTCACTACACATATTATACCATCTCTTTTCCACGTTCTTCTCTTTTTGTTTTATTGAAACCTGAAAATAGTTTGATCAGAATAACGAGCAGAATTAATTGAACCACTTTTTAAGATAGGTCACATTTTACAAAAAATCTTCATTAAAAACGTTGCCGTGTCTATTTATTAATAGGTCAAGCAAGCCAATGTGAGCACGGCGCAGCGGCCCGGTGACGACTCCTCCCTCGATAAAGCGTCATCGCAGACGCAAGAAACGATCAGAATGGCCAGTAAAACTAAAACAGCACATAAAACCTTTACAATTTTTTTAATTACTTATTTTCTGAAATAGGCCAATTGAATTAAAAATCAGTTGGGGTGTCTGAGGTTTTGCGCATTTAACGTTACACGTTGTATATACAAGGTGTAACTTAAATAACGCACAACCTCTTAAGGGGTCATTGTACTCATCATTATGAACAGCTTTTACTATGGGACCAACCCGGAAATCGCGAAAAAAAAATCAGCTGTTCCCTACATTTATGTTCGCATAACTCGTCAAAATGTAGGGAACAGCTGATTTTTTTTTCGCGATTTCCGGTTTGGTCCCATAGTAAAAGTTGTTCATAATGATGAGTACAATGACCCCTTAAGAGGTTGTGCGTTATTTAAGTTACACCTTGTATATATATCTATATGATACCATAGTTTGTGAATCAGAAAATAAATTATTAGGATTTTGATTTTTTTTTAAGACAACAACTACAACGCAAGTCGCGAGTAAAAGCCAGTAACATATAAAACTTGTAATCCACTAGTGCCGGAACTAATATAAAAACAATGGTGTGTCTGGTACGTCAGTATAAAGTTCTAGAAAGTCGGCCACGTCCCTGTTGCGCGCGCGTCAATACGTCGCGATGACTATCTTAATTAATTATAATGCTTATTCTTAAATGTACGTTTTTTATTACTTAATTGACGATGGTTACGTGTATCTTTTGATATCTTCATTTCGTTATAACGTTTTTTTGTTTTTGTTTAGAAAGAATCATGGTTGATTATGGCGCTATTTTTTTATTGGAACAGCAAACCATCGCATAATACTTTAATGTTAGTAATATATATTTACAGAAGAAATGCACAAGTACCTTTAACTTTTACTTGTAATTTAGTTCTGGTATGTGCATTTTGATAATAAGTATATTTAATCCACTATAAATGATTAACATAACTCTATGCATATCAATAGATCCCATTGTCATCAAGAACAACAAAGATGCGGTATCACAAAGTGTGATGGATGATCGATATAACTACTTGCTTTTTCGTTGCTTCAATCGACTCTGTCACGAGAGTCTGCAGGGGCAGTTTACAGCCTTGTACAGCTACATTTTACTAATCGTATGATTCAAATGAAAGGATCATGATGACTGAGTAGACTGAATCATAATCTAACAATTTTAATCATAGATACCAACTTATTTACACACTGTCACCCATTCTTACTTCTTCAAGTGCCTACACACATTCAATGGTGCGAACCAAACTAGACCCTCACTCACTCCCATATACTGTGTGTATATGGGAGTGAGTGAGGGTCTAGTTTTTACAGGGTCTAGTTTCACAACACACTTCCACCGTATATACACTTACACACATACACTCATCAACTCAAATAATTTCATAATAATTAATGAAAGAAATTAATAATGCTAAAAAGTGTCTTTTAGAATTATTAATTTATTTTTGTAATTTTAATTCCTACATATTCTTCCTTATTCTGTACCTAACGAATAGGCTATTTAACCTTTTTTGTTTGACCTATATGTGCTACCAAATGGCAATGACCTTGGCTATCAACTTTGTTGTGACACTCCTATAAATGCTTTTAGATTGGAAATAGAACCCATGGCTGAACGTTGACCCCCAAAATACAGGTCCAGGCCTAGTTTGGGGGTTTGGATCAGATTTGTGGCAATAACATGTATTTCTTAGTGTGAAATAAATATATTTTATATTTTATTTTATTTAGTTACTGCTGTTATTGGTTTACTTACCTACTTCTTTGTTACTTTTCCTTACACTTGATTAACAATAACACAAATTAACTTTAGTAATAGTCACGATAGTTACCTCAAAATAAATTGTTTCCATGACAACACATCACAGTATCAAATATGGCAAAAAATATATATCAATTCGACATAACCTCTGAGTGCAAGAAGTGTCGATCGATAATAACTCTATCTGTAACTGACCGCGATTCTCTCGGGGCATTCAGTAATGTTTATTATAGTTATCAGCCATTCGTTCATAGTTTCGACTTATTCATGTGACGTGTCGTAAGTTATTCACTAACTAACGTTGAGATAAAGTTGTTTTGAGAAAAGTCATTAAATTTACGATTCGCTTGGATAATAAAAGGAATTGTGTTCTATGAAAACATGTCTTTAATATTGTAACAATTTTTTTCATTGAATCTCCTACATATGCTACTCAATTACTTACGTGCAGGTTTACAAGAACAGCGGTGCTATTCTGTAAAAATCTCACCGTGAGAACTAAGGTGAAGTGAGCGGGAAGTGAGCTCTGTCATTCCGTAATGGTAGGTATTGACACTATTAAGTGCTCACTTCACTTATGATTTCACGGTGAGATTTTTACAGAATCGACCGGCAGGGACAAATACTAGAAAGGGAATGATGTGGTCCCCCATCATTCCCTTAAAATAAAAGTATATAAGATGAATGTGTTATCATAAATCTAAATAAATCTATACTTGGTGGAGTTACCTTTATTCTGAACTTCATATCTACCTACTTACATACATATCGCGTGAACAAGGTACTAAGAACGATAATTGAGAAATATTCGATTCGCCGAACAAAGGCTAAACGGATGCAACAGTTGATTGTAGCATGAGGCAGTCACTGGTCCCATTGTCTTCTTACATAACGTTAGAGTTACCACCGACTAACTGAGATGAAGAAAATCATAATGAACTACGGACTTCTGAAATTGGACACAGGTGGATTGCAAGCGTAATGATGAATGATTTTTAGGGTCCCATAGACAACAAGAAACCCATTTCAGGTTTTTCCCAGGTTTCGCCATATACGTCTGTCCGTTCTTCCGCAGCTCCAGGGAGCGTGGAGTGAGCTGAATGTGAAAACTTAGGTGAAGTTAGCACTTGACCTAAGTTTTCACGGTGAGATGGTTACAGAATCGCACTGCAGCCGATTTTGTTTTAATACTCGACGAACAATTTCTACGCTAGGGGGTCTAGAATCATATGCTGAATTCATGGTTACAGTTTGTGCGTCGACGTCCCTGTCACACTGTATTATTTATTTTACAACCAACAGCTTATCAAATTATTAGCACATCATTAGCCATTCAACTAAACTCACTTGTGTCGAATGTTAATGTGTATACAACGTGTTCTTGTTTAGGATACACTTTCTGTACCGGTTTATTAAATTGTATTGCTTTCTAAATAATGTATGGTCTTCGCTTGTTAGAAGAAAGCGAGATTTGAATGTTAATGTTAAAAACTAAAGAAAACTTGACATTCACAAGTATACATATAAATATGAACTCTTGTCTATTTGATTAACATATCCATATCAGATGTAAACTGTCTGGCTTTTAAAACTGGATTGAGTTTATACAAAACTGAATTAAATACAAACGTCAACATTCTATGTATTAACAATGGGGAGGTGAATATCCTAAAACAATTGATGGGTTGTTGTCGAGTTCGATATGTTTCAGGCAAATTTTCAGGAACTCAATGCACTAAGTGACATTCCGAAAATATTATTTAGAATTGTTTAAAATACAACAAAATCTATTTTTTTGAAGTGAAAACTTCTTTAGCGGCGTTGTACACTTTTTTTGTAACGGGTAAAAAATGTAAAACTCGCGTCAGGACACGTGACCCTGATCGAAAATTCGTAAGACGGATGGTGAGTAGACAGCCGGCGGCGCGGCGTAGGCGAGGAAGTATCCCCCTCTCTTTCTACGACGCGGCGAAAATGTATGCCTGCGCCTGTTGTTTAGTTTAGGTGGGGCAGGGTGCTTGCGCGAATGTTCGTGTGTGTTTATGTTACAGAAACAAACTTAACTTAAATGAATTAATTAATTAGAATTGTAGTTAGAATGTATTGATAGACTTGAAGGTACATCTCTCGACAATAAATCTGCAATTTGGGAACTACAGATAACTGGTGGAACATATGGCACACCTCCGGTGGACGTGAAAAAATTAAAAAAATAATAAAACAATGGTTCTGGTAATAATGATGGTGAAAAAGTCGTCGAAATTATGGATGGAAGTTGATTTTTCTGAGAGATAAACTTTTTAATGTAATATAAATTGTCATGTTTGTGCAAGATAGCGCAATAAATAAATATTGTATTCTACGACATAAATGATAGTACTTTTATACTGATAATTAAAGCAATTCGTGCAAAATGATTCCCTAACCATTCCAAAATATAAAAAATGTACAACGTTAATATTTATGTTTTCACTTCTGCCGGCACTCCCGGAGTGCAACCCGTCGTTTTTTTTATTTTTATTATTAAACCTTATTGGTTAGCATTTACCTACAGTCCGGCCGTCGAGAAAAAGCTTTCGCACAAACGAATACATATTTTGCGAATATGATCTTTATTAGTTACTAGAATTGTCGCACTGACAAGAACGCATACCCTTGACGGACGGACAAAAGCTGTAATACTACATGTATTTTCAAAAGATATTTCATGTAAATATTTATTTTTGTGTCTATTTTAAACATAGCACGTTAATCATTGCATTCGAAGAATCCGCAACGTCATTGCGATATTATCAATAGAAGAACAGTTAACTATAAGTTTCTAACTGCAACACTTATCGTTAAACAAAGACTTCAAGACGTGTACTTACCTACATTAACTACTTACCCTACTTAATAGAACTCTCCAATTATTACAGTTACAATACGGAGGGCTTTAAAAAAACGCTAAATTATAAAACGGAAGTGTTTGATAAAAATTTTATATAAAAAAAAAACAACCGACTTCCAAAAAAACACTGAAAATTGTGAAAAATAATTTTAATTTTGGAAGTCGGTGTCGTTGGTTCCGCATTTTGGTTTTTTGACACCGACTTCCGAAATTAAAATTATTTTTCACAATTTTCAGTGTTTTTTTGGAAGTCGGTTGTTTTTTTTTTATATAAAATTTTTTTTTTCACTTTTTAGTTATATCTACCCCAATCAAATTCATATAAACACTACTTGCTATGTAAATATCAGTGACAGGAAGCTGCATCTGCGTTTATAGGGTACAGACGTGATGTTATGTTGTGCGATTGCGTAAAAAATGCATACATATGCGATAGCAGCAGTCGCGGTTGGTTTACTGGTATTAATTATTATTATAATAAAAAAAAATTATAACCTTTATAGTGAGTACAGGCGTGATATTATGTTGTGTGATGGTGTAAACAATGCTTAGATATGCTATAGCAACAATCGCGGTTAATCTGCTGTTATTTATTGAAGAGTTCCCCCGATTTCTACAAGATCCCATCATCAGATATTGAAAATTGCAATGGGACCACACGGGAAGCACCAGCTTTCAAATAAAAAAAGAATCATGAAAATCGGTTCACCCAGTCGGTTATTATGAGGTAACAAACATAAAAAAAAAAAAAAAATACAGTCGAATTGATAACCTCCTCCTTTTTTTGAAGTCGGTTAAAAATATAAGAATTACCTAAATGGAAGATTAACCTGAATCTGAAATCTTTCTAAATTTCAACGCAGCTGTCATATTCAATACCTAATTTAACGCAGAAAAGCATAATATACCATAAAAGACCGCGATATTTCCAGAATCCGGATCGAAAGTTTTGCAGACTAAAATTGCGGAAGGACCAATACATTGACTAGGCTACGTTTAGTACACACATCAAAAGTGTCTAGGGGTCAAGTACGTTTTAGAGTATCGCCTCCATTGAAAATTATTATTTACACTTTTTTGGATCGTTATTGATTCTTTTTAGTTAATTTCACTATTTGAATAAAAAGTGTTCTTTAAATTTTGATTAAAAATGAAAAATCAACTGTCAATCAGGATTCCTATAAAAGTGTGTAATAGCGTTTTTACAAAACCATTACAATCTCTACATCGGAACTGAAAAAAATTTGTGTAGGTAAGTGTGTAGTTTCATTTGTACAATTCCTTGACAATTTATTAGGACAATAAACAGATTACTCGAATCTATATCAAGCCAGTTGGTTTTGAAACCCGTCGATCCTAGTTTCGCTCCCACTCACGTTACTTTACGAGGCACTGTGTCCACTCTCACTCTCGTTTTGGAAGTCGACCAGATCGCCTCGCCAATTTCTGTACACTGCCTAACATATAAACGGATTACACATAGGCACTTTAGCAACGCTGCTAGTCTTATCAGAAGGACTTTTAAAACGAATTATGTATATTGTAGGTATCATATTGATCATTATATTATGTGTACGTAGATAATTATGATGAAACAAAGTCAAGGCCGTGATACGACGGTTGGTGCATCAACTACCTAGTCTCATCCTTTGGATGAGAGGATCTTTTGCATGTAATGATTCATAATTCATTATTTTCTTTGTTCACGATCGCAAAGTGATTTGTCTGCGATAAAAACTGGCGCGACAGTACTTAAAAAATCACGGCCAATTCGCCAATGTGACACCAGACTAATATTCTAGCAATAATTACTATTAAGAAATGTAGAATAATTTAATGGTAAACTTCATTTATTTTCTAAGTTAGCTTTAGTTTAAATAATATTGGTTTTTGGCACCATGTTTTATATTCTAGGTACCTACTTATCATAAAGTTTTTATTGATTTGGACGACCATAAACTACATAATCTGAAGCAAAAATTATAATTTCATTCGAATTAATTATGATTTAAATTTATATTGCCGGATGTAGCAACGTTTATTGCATATTGTAGCCCTATAGTGTCAAACGACTATCATAAATCAAGTAATTTGTGATTAATTGGCACACCCATGAATATGTTTCTTCGCTGACCATATCGAATCATTAGAAATTCTCACTTTAACGTTTTCCAAAATGAGAAGTTATGCTTTGACTTCGCTATGTGAGAGTGTATATATGTATAGTGTGTATGCATGTATGTATTGGTCAGCGAGGTGAACGCCCTCAGTGCTGGATTCTGTGGCGGGCTGACGGAATGTGTTGCCAAACGCACTGATCGGAACTCGGCGAGAATGTACCGCTTTGGGCACAAGTAGGTAGCTCACACTGCGTCACCGTGCACCGTGCCGACAATCCATTTTTTTTTTTAATTTCTTACGCGGAAGTTGCAGTTTTTGACAGCTAACCTCTTTTTACAAGCAATCACATTAAAATTGCCAATTATTGAATTTTATGTTCGATTCCGTCTGTTACTAAAAAAATGAGCGTTTCATTCAATGGCAGACGGCTCGAATCGTTTTCTTTTTTAGTTTAATCCGATTTTCTTTATAAATGTAATGCGGCTGAAAGTTAAGACACATTTCTCTATTTAATTGATGTAACTTGTTATCATCTTATTGTACTTTTGTGTGTTGTGCTGTCTTTTGTGTGCGCCAAATAAATGATTTATCTATCTAACTATCTAAAACGCACATTTTATGCACTCATTTAATAAGCAAAACCATAAGAAAATTATCATGTTGATTTTGAAAATAAAAAACGGGCAATTGAAACTATTTTATGGTTTTTACGAGACATCACGTCGATCACAAGGACCAATCTTAGCACTAACACAACTATTGATGTTAGAAAAGATATACCGAACTACCTATAAATTGACAATACACATAATTATCTCTGTATAAATATTCATGTCAAGTTAAGCCTTGAACTCGAACCCGCAGTAAAATTGATGCCGTCTCGAAGTCTCGACATCTAAGCGGTATCCGGTTTGCTCGTATATACCCATAATTTTATATGTGAGCCACAAAACTGGAAGCAATCTTCGACAGGCTTTCTAAAGATTTCGACTTAAACACCATACTTAGCGGACAAGGTGGATACGCTAGTCTCGTTTGTTTACATTGAGAAAAACTTAAGTAGGTATGTAACTTACATACTTTTTGTGGACGGGAATTTCCTTTGATTCAATGTATACGTCATTTTGAAAATTTCATAGTTTTAAATCCAGCCTGGAAATCGTAGTTTGAGCCACCCAGTTAGGTTATTTTAGGGTAAACAAAAACCACAGCTGCCGTGCGATTCTGTGACCATCTCACCGTGAAAACTTGGGTGAAGTGAGCGTGGAGTGAGTCGTCAATAGTGTCAATTCCTAGCATCAGCATGACTCACAGCTCACTCTAAGCTCACTTCACCTTAGTTATCACGGTGAGATTTTTCCAGAATCGACCGTGTGATCTTTTTGCTGTTCCTTCAATCCAATATTGGGACAAAAAAGTTTTGTCTTTGCTCTAGTATGTCTTTCTTTGTCAGTTTTATAAATCTGGCTCGAAGGAAAAAGAGTACGTATCTTCCTTAGATACTTATAGTATATGTAGATACGAGTAGCAGTCGATTAATCGTATATATTTTAAAGATACCTACCCTGGTAACGATCACCATGATGTCGGCGGCATGTGGTCACCGGCCTGATCTGAAACAATCAATAAAACTTTATAAATCACCATAGAAGATATGTTAAGGTCCCCCAAAAAAATCTTCTAAAGTGCGTATTTAGAAAATCAGCCTTCTTTGACGACGACATCATTTGGATTTTTAATGAATTAGTAAGAACGTATCGGGTCGATCGAAACTTATTCTACGCGCGGTTCGTGGATGGGTGACCGTCCATTTCATATCTCTCCCTGCCTCGAAAAGCATGTTAAGCAGTTGATCTTCAGTTCTTTGACTTTACGGGTATTTAAAAGAAGTAGTCTGAGAATCAGTTTTACCAACTAGGGTTGTGTTACCCAGTAACTGCTTTGTGGAGGTCAGATAAACAGTCGCTCCATGTAAAACACTGGTATTCAGCTGCATCCGGTAAGACTGGAAGCCAACCCGAACATAGGAAAAGGCTAGCCAGATGTGCTGTGGTGAGTATGAACGCATAATGTACCTATAGATAATAACACTAATATTATAAAGGCGAAAGTTTGTGAGTGTGTGTGTTTGTATACAACGTGTAACGTTAAATGCGCAAAACCTCAGACACCCAACTGATTTTTAATTCAATTGACCTATTTCACAAAGAAAATAAGTCATTAAAAAAATTGTAAAGGTTTTATGTGCTGTTTTAGTTTCACTGGCCATTCTGATCGTTTCTTGCGTCTGCGACGACGCTTTATCGAGGGAGGAGTCGTCACCGGGCCGGGACATTGGGTTGCTTGACTTATTAATAAATAGAAACGGCAACGTTTTTAATGAAGATTTTTTTTAAAAATGTGACCTATATTACAAAGTGGTTCAATTAATTCTGCTCGTTATTCTGATCAAACTATTTTCAGGTTTTGCGCATTTAACGTTACACGTTGTATTTGTTACTTCTTCACGCTCAAACGGCTGAACGGATTTGGATAAAATTTGGTACACAGATAGCTTATAACCGGGATTAACACATAGGATACTTTTTATACCGATATTACCACGTGATCGACACTTATGCGAGTGAAACCGCGGGGCGCAACTAGTAATATTATAAAATTGCATGAACACAAAGTCTACAACGCATAACAAAATAATAGTATTCATAACACTATTGTTTGATGTCGAATTGTCGAGTAATACCATCCGCTAACTTGAGTGGCTCTCAATATTGTCATCAGATCGTAAACATTATCAATTGTTGCAAGAGACGCCATCGTAGCTATTCACAACCATTCGACAGGCTTCCGTATCGAAAATGACACATTTTCGGTTACCTGAATTGCCTTTGCCCCCGACAGAAATTTGCTGTCGAAAGAATAGCGGTCGTCTATTTAATTGAAACTTTTTACCGAAGATCGGGTTTTGGATTTGTGAATGGCGTCTAGAGCATTGATTCCCGAAGTGGTCCCGGTGGACCCCCAGGGGTCCACGGCAGACTCGGCGTTGGTCTACGTTGGATCTAATCTTCGCATTTTTTGTCGAGTTTTGGGAATATGGTAGAAATGTAGCTGCAGGTGGTCCACCGGAATCAGCAAAATTTCTAAAGGGGTCTATGAGAAAAAAAGGAAAGTTTGGGAACCTCTGGTCTAGAGGACTCCTTCGATAGCATGATTGGTGTTGGAATCGGTTCCGAAGCGTATCGAATGATTGTGAATAGCTATGCTGATATCTTTTAAAAAGTAAATTCAAATGAATGAGTGAATCCTGAATGAGCTAAAGTTATCGTGAACAGTTGATCACGTGGAGCTTCGTCATGATGTCACTATTGATAGGTGTTTCTTCAACTTCAAGGAAGTTAGTTACTCACAACTATTTATAGACCCTGTTTTTGTATGTAACTTATTAAATGATGCAAATAATATCATAAGATTAACTAAAAGGAAAAGATACTACCTACAAGCAGTTTCCAGACATGTACGATAGTCACTAGATAAAAAAATGGCTCAAAAGACCAACATTTTCTCTACAAAAGGAGGACGTTCGTTAAAAATAAATATGAACATGCATGTTAATTATAGTTTTCCTCATAGTCTTTAAAATAAAAATAAACCAGTGACTTTTGGTCTTTAAGTACAAATGTAAAACCAAGATGGTCCTCCCGCTGACTAAGACGGCGGCGTCATGATTTAAATCTAAGTGTAAATAAACAAATCCTTTTTACACAGCTCCCAATTGACTTGATGTATTAATACCAATAATGATAAGATACCAAAATATAGGTGATAGCTAGAAATAGCATAATAATAATAATATACATTAAGCACTGCATATGAACTCAACAAATCATTCAAATAAAAAGAACATACAGTGCTATAATAATTACAAATGTCAAGGGAAAGAGTAATTGCAGTAATATCGCAGCCATTTTTGCAGTGAGTTGTTTAATAACAGGAGCTGTACGTTAGTACAAAAAATAAATGCAGTCGGACCTAGCAAAAGGGACGAAACCCATAATCAAAATCATCTTGTTCTTATTTATGAAGTTTAATTTTATTGCTGGTCCTTTTTAAAAGGACCAACTTTTTCGAACCTTGCAATTAAATGTATGACATTTCTAGATTGAATTTTTTTTTTATTTATTTAGAACAGCGTTCCATAAACAATAAATGAAATTATTTAATCTAACAACTAGGTATAAATCATTCTTAAATCCAATTTCAAAAATAGGCGAATCATTTTGATAATGGCGACCCTACTATCTTTAAGTGCGTTCTTATCAGTAACACACACTCATTCATTCCATTCAGTTACGAGGATGGGATTGTTTTTCGAAATGATCCTCCATTGTGTGATGTTGATTGTCGTTATGGACTTATTGAGTGCATTGTAAGCATTGTTCTATGTACTTGTGTTGCAGGCTCATTGAGGTGGAGGCTGTACTCGACCGGTTTAAAGTAGGGTAACGTAGGCAACGTGAAGTGCTCATTTATTAAAAGGTCTGAATGACTTTCTTATAATAAAGCTCTTGATCTCTAATTAGTCATAAACTAGACTTAATAGCAGCTTGGAGTCTGGATTTGTGCCCAGTTGATGGCAATTGGCTCGTCCCCTATTGTACCCGTGTACCATAAACAATACGTACTGTAGAGATTATAGCCTACATGGTGCCAAGGGCGGATCCAGCTTTGGCGCCAGGAGGGGGTCACATAGTCGTGGTCAAATCAAGAACTTATAATTTAATTTTGATAACAATAGATACAAGTAAAAAGTAGGTATTTTATTAATATACGTAAGTACTGTAAGTACTTAAAAATATTTAATGTGGCGCGGTAAAATTCAAATTTTCGATGCGTTCGTTCCCAAACGTTTTCCATCATACAAAGTTATTACATCATATTAAACTAGCTGTGCCCGCGATTTCGTTCGCGCAAGAATTTCGTTTCTAATTGACGTATATCGTCAATTCTTTCTCTTTCCATACACAAAAAAAATGTCACTATCCTGACTTATCTGTTGATAATATTCTCCTCCATATTCTAGACGTCTTTCATATTCTTCTTCGCGTGTCACTGCCCTATTTCTATTTTAGCGCGCCGGTTTGAATCCTGCGTTAATCTTTATTCACGCTGCGTGAAAGTCTCTGACTCTAGATACATAGCATGACGTTCACGGTCGGCTGTGAGACGTTCTTCTCGCTGAGCAAATGTCTCAGACTCACGAGACATAGCGTGGCGCTCACAGTCGTCTGTGAAACACTCTTCTCGCTGAGTAAATGTCTCAGAATCGCGAGACATAGCGTGGTGCTCACGGTGGGCTGTGGCTGTGAGATGTTCTTCACGTTGGGTAAATGTCTCAGACTCGCGAGACATAGCGTGGTGCTCACGGTCGGCTGTGAGACGTTCTTCACGTTGAGTAAATGTCTCAGAATCGCGAGACATAGCGTGATGCTCACGGTCGGCTGTGAGATGTTCTTCACGTTGAGTGAATGTCTCAGACTCGCGAGACGTCGCGTGGGGCTCAAGTTCGGCTGTGAGACGTTCTTCACGTTGAGTAAATGTCTCAGACTCACGAGACATAGCGTGGCGCTCACGGTCGGCTGGGAGACGTTCTTCTCACTGAGTAAATGTCTTAGACTCACGAGACATAGCGTGGCGCTCACGGTCGGCTGGGAGACTTTCTTCTCGCTGAGTAAATGTCTCCGATTCGCGAGACAGCATGGTGCTCCGGTCGGCTGTGAGACGTTCTTCACGTTGAGTAAATGTCTCAGACTCGCGAGACATAGCGTGGTGCTCACGGTCGGCTGTGAGACGTTCTTCTCGCTGAGTAAATGTCTCAGACTCGCGACACATAGCGTGGTGCTCACGGTCGGCTGTGAGACGTTCTTCACGTTGAGTAAATGTTTCAGACTCACGAGACATAGCGTGGTACTCACGGTCGGCTGTGAGACTTTCTTCACGTTGAGTAAATGTCTCAGACTCGCGAGACATAGCGTGACGCTCACTCTCGGCTGTGAGACTTTCTTCACGTTGAGTAAATGTCTCAGACTCTCGGTACATAGCGTGCCGCTCACGGTTAGCTGTGAGACGTTCTTCACGTTGATTTACCGTTTCTGAGGCACGAAAACTAGCAATTCGATCTCTATCCTCAGCTAATATTTCTTCTCTTTGCGTAGCTTTTTCCAAGGAGAAAGATTCAACATATTGTTCTCGTCTTGCAGCTAAGCGTGCCTCATATTCTTCTTCATTTTCTTGAGATATAACTTGTCTCGTACGTTTAGATCCTCTTGAATACTGAGAAAGACTCTATTTTTTCTTCTAGGCATTATGAATCTTTTCACAAAAAGTAAATTTAATATTCTTTGGTGGCTGCCAAATCAAATGTATACATAGACTTCCCAATAACATAACCGCAAAGGCATCCATATTATAAGTATGGGAGTTATAGCCAGTATTTAACCTATTACGGCCTTCACCGCGTGGAGGTACTCCCAGCTTATGTTATTAATATTTTTTATTGGAAGACCTATCTAATGATTGTCAATACCATGAGAAGAATAATAAAAAAATAATGATCCCCACTTTACAAATAAGGGGGTACTTAAAATCAATTGTCTTTCGTCATCGGAAGGTGCTCATGGTCCTGAACAACTTTTCCTACGGCTTTATATTCGTGTCTCTTAAGGTTTAGTTGGGCTGCTAGGGTTCCACAGCAGTTGTTCCATATTTTCAATTTTTATACGTCAATAGAAAATGTCCATCACGTTAAATAACTTTTTCTAAGACGTTTTAATCATAGCTCTTATGGTTTAGCTGGGCTGCTAAGGTTCCACATCAGATATTCAGATCTTCAAAATAATTTATAGCCTATATGTTGCCAAGACTAATATAAATATACAACAAAAAAATTTCATCAAAATCCTTCCAGTAGTTTTTGTGTGAAAGGCGAACAACAGCAACATGAAACTCAACAACTTTCCCCAAAGAACATAGGTCGAAATATGAAAAAAAAATTTGGCCCTCCCATAGTAAATCAATCAGCTGGTAGTCAGTTTTGTAAGGGAGGGCCAAATTTTTTTTTTCATATTTCGACCTATGTTCTTTGGGGAAAGTTGTTGAGTTTCATGAGCACATTCACCTCCTTCAGGGTTGATACCCCCCTTCCGTTACACGCTGTATATGCTTAGATCTTTAAAACTCCGCAACGGATTTTGATGCGGTTGTTTAATAGATAAAGTGATTCAAGAGGAAGATTTATATGTATAATACATGCATAATATAGTAGAGAAACATTGATTATTTTAGAGGTTTCAAATGTGATGTCGTAAATAAACACATTTTTTTGCGCTTACATTGTAAACGCTGGCTGAACCATTCAAGATAGATCAAAATAATGTACTACAGTATTGTACACCTTAAAAAGTTCTACAAAAAAGTCCGCGATGGTATATGTCTATCTCTTAGGGATAACCCACAATAACCATTTTTAATCCTTAACTTTTTACGAGAAATAATGGCTTATTTAAGAAGCAATTTTAGGCAATATAGCATTAATCCTTATCCAATTAAGTACCTTAAAAACATTGCGCATTTCATATAGATCATTATGGCCCTTTACAGCATGTAATTTAAGTGAATATTTTCGAAGATATTACAGTTTTAAAATGCGGGCGTTACCGGCCGGGCAGTCGGCCGGTGGCGCTTGAAACTACCCAACGGATTTTCAACTTTATCAGTAAAGCATAAGGTTCAAAGTTGATTCGGAAATTTCGACAGTTTCGGATAGCTTGATGTGCTGGCGTCTGTACTACAGTATTGTACACCTTAAAAAGGTCTACAAAAAATCCACAATGGTATATGTCTATCTCTTAGGGATAACCCACAATAACGATTTTTTATCCTATACTTTTTACGAGAAATAATGGCTCTAAAATTATCAGTGTTTCTCTACTATATTATGCATGTATTATACATATAAACCTTCCTCTTGAATCACTCTTTATCTATAAAAAAAAACCGCATCAAAATCCGTAGCGTAGTTTTCAAGATTTAAGCATACATAGAGACAGACAGACAGCGGGAAGCGGCTTTGTTTTATACTATGTAGTGATCAGCATTGCACCCGTGCGAAGCCGGGGCGGGTCGCTAGTATATGTTTAGATTAATTAAATATTGAAGGTAAGGTATGTATTATAGTTACATAAAATCTGTGTGGTGACAAAATATATAAATAAAATCATAATGTACAATTAGTGGTCCACCTAAGTCCTGGAACCAGCTCAGGGGGGGGGTCATGACCCCCATGACCCCCCCCCTGGATCCGCCGTTGCATGGTGCTTCCATTCAACCTCCGCGAGTTTGTTATAAGTTGATGGCATAATTATGAAATCAGCACTATTTTGCATTAGGAATACAATTAGGGGTCAGCAGTTGAAAAGATTTTTCTTTCGTCCAAGTCGAACCGCAAGCACTGAAGGGCTTGGGGAGGCCTTTGCCCGGCTGTGGGATTACAGGCGAACAGATAAGGTAAGTTAGGTAAGATAAGATATTTATGTGTAGAAACATGAGTATACATACAAGGCATGCAGGTTGTTCATCAACAAAAAAGATCCGTCATGTGCGGCCTTTGTGCCATACAAATATATAGGTAAGAAAAGTAGGTACTTATTTAAACAAAGCTAAGACATTATTCAATTTTAACGCAAACTAAAAATAAAATTTAAACATTAAATTTGAATTAAATTGTCCTATAATATAATTATAAATTGTAAATATGTATTATAAAATGTCAGTAAATATTTGTTAAATTTGTAATAGGTATTACATTTTGTCATTTGAAAATTCTAAAATACTGTAGTATGCTTTCCCAACTCAACAGAAACAGACATATCCGCTCAAATCTACAAGTCAATAATATTATTGAAAAATTGATTTGCTATGAGATTCTTCTTTTCGGGGCAAGTGAATAGCTAATATACCGAGGCAAAAAAGATTAGATAATCAAAATCAAAATCAAAATCAAAATCAAAAGTCATTTATTCAAACTAGGCTGAGAATCAGCACTTTTCGAACGTCAAAATTACAAAAGACAGTCCCCCAAAACGCCCGCCCTTCACCACTTCCTAGTGCTTTCGCTGGGAAGAAGAAGTGGCGCAACAAACTCCCCAGCAGCACAGCTGTCTGTTCAGTTAGAAAATACTTGACTGAATACAATACAAGGTATGCAAAGCAATTAACATTACAAGACACAGGACACTAAATTCAATTATCTGCCATATGTCAGCTAGCAACGCCAATATACCAAGAAATACAATAAAAAACTATACGTAGGTACTCAAGCAAAAATTAATAAATGAAAATTAAATAAAAGCCTCCAGGTATGAAGGGCGTGACCGCTAACATATTTATGCAATGCTGGGTTCTGTTTACATAGCTGTCGCTTGAAGTCACAAATGATAAACTAGGACCATCGAAGGAAACTAAATAAACAAGTTATTACTAATTATAACAATAATAAAACCATGGTCAGCAAGACGACCAGTCACCACAAGCAGCACCCGTTCACGAGCATAACGCAAAGATCAGCCATTACCCCCCTCGCCATATTTGAGGGAAGGAGGCAACCCGACCCCCGACGCTACCGCAAGCAGTGACATCTGAGGGAGCATGACGAACTTGCTGCCGGTTGCTCAGGTAAGAATAATATGATCAATCGTCGAGGTCACTAGCTAACCACATATTGCAATCAACTCATTAGAAAACATTTAAATGGGTTGATTATGTCAATAATATAATAAAAATAAAACTAAACTGATTTGACTTATACAGCCCAATAAAAACAATTGTATAATGAGCTCATAGTATAATAACCTATCAGTAATCTAATTCTGGAGAAAGAACATAAACATTGTCTTGAGTTAATCAGGGCGACCAACTATTCTTATCGTTTAAGTAGTCGTTGATGGAGTAGTATGCCTTTGAACAAAGGTTGGATTTTACTTGAGCTTTAAATGCATTAAAAGGCAAATCTAGCAAAGAAGAGGGTAGCTTGTTATAAAAGGCTATACCAAGCCCAACAAATGAGTTATGAACCTTATGAAGCCGGTGAAAGGGAGCACGTAGTTTGTCCTTATTTCTGGTGTTAACATTGTGAACATCACTGTTTTTAGTATACAAGTGTATATTTTGCCTAATATATATGATGTTGGCAAATATGAATTGTGATGCAACCGTGAGAATACCAATATCTTTAAATAAATCTCTTAGAGAAACTCTAGCACCTAGCTGGTAAATAGCTCGAACAGCTCGTTTTTGAAGGACGAATATATTTTGTATATCAGCTGCTTTGCCCCACAGCAGAATACCGTAGGACATAACGCTATGAAAATAACTAAAATATACTAAACGAGCTGTATCAACGTCAGTGTATTGTCTTACTTTCCTGACGGCGTAGGCAGCCGAACTGAGCCTTCCTGCTAGGCTCGATATATGTGGTCCCCACTGAAGTTTGGCATCTACTGTTATTCCCAGAAAAACTGCTGAGCTCACAGTCTCAAGCGCCTCTTTATCTAAGACGATGTTGGGTCCTAGATTTCTAACATTCGGTAAGGCGAACTTTACACATTTCGTTTTCTTGGCATTGAGAACTAGGTTATTTGACGTAAACCAATCCGTAACTATTGAGAGTGCACTGTTTACCTCGTCAAAATCTAGTCTATTCCTGTCTACTTTAAAAATAAGAGATGTATCATCAGCAAACAGTACAACGTCACAGATTCCCTTTAAATCGACCATCAGAACCAACAACATACCCACACAATCGTGACTGGTGGTGTTGGTGGGTACTGACAACCTAAGCGCACCAGACCTACTTGACGCCCGTTCACAGTTATTTTATCTCTGACAGCAGCAACCGAATAGCAACCTTATGGTTAACTGATGACTAGTCAGCATGGTCTCTGACCTTAGCCTGTTCCACAAGGAATAAAAGGAAAAAAAAAAGCAACCTTATGGCAACGAAAAATGAATATCATTGTGATTTTGCCAGCCTTGGCAACGGTAGCAACCCAATAACAACCTTATTGCCACAAAAATAAAGATCACCGTGATTTTGACACTGATGCAAAATCGGAGGTAAAATAATTGTGACCGGACTATAAGAATCTTCACTCGGCGACGGTCTTCTGTTTTTGTTAGTCAGTCAACATAAAAAAAAGGTTCTATTTTAAGTTGCGTTTTTAAACATCGCTCCAGTACATGATGAATGAGTACACGATGATGTATTTAATGCAGCAAAATTTATAAACGCGGTAACCCTAATAACAGCAGGTGTGAAGTTAACCATTGTTCAGTTATTAGTATGCCGCATTGTTAACAGCGCCTTATGGAAATGCATTCAGTTTTATGCCTTTAAATTGTAGAGGCGTTCCTCGGTTCCAGGTTGGGTAGGCTAAACGTAGGAATAAGCTTAAGACTGAATGCATTTGCAAGATTGGTAGAGGAATTTTACAATAACCTCGAGCCTTTAGGTAGATTATAATCTTCCTTCATCATTATAATTTCCGCCGAATGACGTCCACTGCTGGACACAGGCTGCCTCAAGGCACCTTTCATTCATTCAGTAAAAATTAAAAACACGCAATGGAAAATTGCTACTGAAGAGTGCGGGTGCACAACCGTAGATACGTCGCTTGCTGCCGCGTTACCAGCCCTGACTCTACAACGTGTAACGTTAAATGCGCAAAACTTGAAAATAGTTTGATCTGAATAACGAGCAGAATTAATTGAACCACTTTTTAATATAGGTCACATTTTTTTAAAAAAATTCATTAAAAACGTTGCCGTGTCTATTTATTAATAGGTCAAGCAACCCAATGTCAGCGCGGCGAAACGGCGCGGTGATGACTCCTCCCTCGATAAAGCATCGTCGCAGACGCAAGAAACGATTAGAATGGCCAGTAAAACTAAAACAACACATAAAACCTTTACAATTTTTTTAATGACTTATTTTCTCTCTGAAATAGGTCAATTGAATTAAAAATCAGTTGGGGTGTCTGAGGTTATGCGCATTTAACGTTACACGTTGTATGTATGTTTAAAAAACCCAGGGGATTTTTATAAAAATGTGGCTGTTATTTTAGTATTTCGTAGTCTCTTACGGCTTCCTCGCGGACGAAGTCACGGGCAGGTAGTTAGTGTTAACTACGTACAATAAATAAGATAAAGGTATGCATCAACTCAACGTAAAAATCCCTTGTTCAAAGAGGCATAGACAAGGAAAGAAACCGTTTGTAAAGGGATATTGCTTTTTCTTATTTAAGACTGAGTGGTAGAGGGATTTTAGTATTTTACAATAACCTGCAGAATTTTGCAATAGCCTTTCGGTAGATCATAACGGTAAGACAATAAAGTGATCAGGTTTACTACACTGAAAAGGTTTACTACAGCTGAACCAACTCATCATCATCATCTGCCTAGCCTTTTCCCAACTATATTGGGGTCGGCTTCCAATCTAACTAGGTGCAGCTGAATACCAGTATTTTATATGGAGGGACTGCCTATCTGACCTCCACAACCCAGTTACTGGGTAATACGATACCCCTTGGTAAGACTGGTTGTCAGACTTCCGGGCTCCTGACGACCCGTAACGACTGTCAAAGATCCACGAATGACAGCCGGAACCAACGGCTTAACGTGCTTTCCGAGGCACGGAAGAGTCCCGGTATGTAAAGATGGTCACCCATCCACAGACCAACCGCGGCAAGCGTAGCTTAACCTGATCGATCGACCTGTGCGGCTGTTATTATTTAGCCACAGGCCCCTGAACCCAGGCCCCAGCTAAACCAACTGTAAACAGAAATATACTTGAAATGTGGTTATCATGGCTTGATCAGCTATTTTTTTTTTTTCACTTAGCATATGCATAATCAGCCTATAATTTTCCCACTGCTGGGACCCAGGCCTCATCTCTGTGAGACGGAGTAGGTCTGGGCATAATCCGCCACGCGGGCACAGCGCGGGTTGGTGGATGTCACATGTCTTCGAAATTTTCAGTTCTAGGACATGCCGGATTCCTCACGATGTTTTCCTTCACCGTTTTGAGAGTAAAGTAAAGTGCCTGTCTGGGTTCGAATTCACGACTTACAACTCGTCAGTCGGGGCTGAAACCACTGGGCCACAATTGCTCCGTTTTTCGCTTCTAAATCATCATAATAGAAACAAAGAGGTTTGACATCAATTTTACTTCACTTTTAAAAACCTTTTTCTATAAATCACTACATAGTATAAAACAAAGTCGCTTCCCTGTCTGTCTGTCCCTATATATGCTTAAATCTTTAAAACCGCGCAACGGATTTTGATGCGGTTTTTTTTTAATAGATAGAGTGATTCAAGAGGAAGGTTTATATGTATAATGCATGCATAATATAGTAGAAAAACACTGATAATTTTAGAGGTTGCTAATTTGATGTCGTAAATAAACACATTTTTTTGCGCTTACATTGTAAACGCTGGCTGAACCCGTCGAGATAGATCAAAATAATGTACTACAGTATTGTACACCTTAAAAAGGTCTACAAAAAAGTCCACGATGGTATATGTCTATCTCTTAGGGATAACCCACAATAACCATTTTTTATCTGAAAAAAAAAATCCAAAATTATCAGTGTTTCTCCATTGCACCCGTGCGAAGCCGGGGCGGGTAGCTAGTAAAATATAAATAACAGTAACAATAGTTAGCTAACTCGTTAACTGGTGATTTATGCCCAATTTCCTGATGCAATACGATTTCTCCCATGTTGTAACTGTGCGCTGCATGCAACCTCCATACAACGAATTTATTGTAACATGTTCACATAAATAGACGTGTGCAACATTACTAAGTTTCAAATGGATCAATTTCAATGCGTATTGAGCAAAATGTTGCATTTATATAACTACAAACATATACTGGAGAAGAAATAGTTAACAGATACAACCATCTCTATGTATGTATGTAAAGTCTAGGAAATTTATTGACGACCAACTTTAATTGCCCGTATATATTTGAATCATAACTTTGACAATTGTATGAAATACGGATTGCTCAGTAATCTAGCTAGGAGAGCAGTGATTCACCCAACAATTCGTTGTACCTACACCATGTAATTAATTATGTGTACTTTCTAGGTCCCTCATGTAATACAAACCTTTATGTACCTTAATAAATCTACATCTACACTATCTACACTAATATTATAAAGAGGAAAGATTTGTATTTTTGTATGTATGTATGTATGTATGTTTGTAACGAATAAACTAAAAACTACTGGACCGATTTCAAAAGTGTTTTCACTATTAGAATATTACATTATCCCTGAGTAACATAGTCTATATTTATTACTAGAAAAATTAGGGGTCCCTACTAAAACTTCAATAATGTAATACAAGGTGTAAAAAAATTAGCCATAAAATGTCTTTCATCGCATGCGCTGCAGAAACTGTTTGATGATAGAACAAAAAAATGTGGCACAATATTAAAGAACATATCAATATATCTACAAAAAACTTTGCAATACCATATGTCCAAATATTGTAGTTATGTCACTATAACTACTTTTTTACATTTTTAAAGTTGATAGAAAAGCTGACCAAAATCAAACCATGCTATCCATACCTTATTATATAAGGTATGGATAACATGGTCAAGTCAAAGTCTGGACCAGTCCAGACTTTGACTTGACCTTGACTTGGATCGTATAGTTTCAGTTAAGTCTGTATAAACTTAACTTAGATGAGTCAGCAATTAAGCCTCAAAGGTAAGTGACACAAAAGGTAAAAGGGAGAAAAAGAAAGAAAGAAATATGTTTTGTAAAGGTTTTTGTAACTGCATTTCCTACTCCAATGGTTAATGCATGCCGTGGCAGCTTTTAATTAAGGCTACACTATAAAATGTAAAAATAACATGGGTATTTAGGGCCGATCCATACTATAAAGCCGTTCACAGTTCGTTCTCAGTCCAATCTCGGTTTGATAAAATATTATCAAGTAAAAAATAAATGTGTGCATTCATCCTATCCGTAACAGTCAAGCTTCGCTCGAAATGGGATCGAAAACGAACTATGAACGGCATTATAGTGAGGATCGGCCCTAACATGTATTTTTGGTTGGTTGCCCTTAAATAAATAAACAAATCTTATTCCATCGGAAAGTACAGTTACGTTTATATGGAGAAACCGCCAAATGCATTTACATATTTATTGACACAACAATCAACTGGTAAAACCACAGCGGAAATAGGAAAGTACCTAAATTCAAATCAAGCAACCGCGAGAAAACATCTATTTACACAGCGAACACTTCTCATATGTCTTAATAACAGCAACTTAAGAGCTTTAAGATGACTTTATAATACGCGGATCGTGCTCCACTCCGGCGCAGCTTATGAAGGTGCGTGCGCTCATGTCCCAGCGTAATAGTGGGACCACTAGACAGTTACATGGACAAAAGGACCGGTCTATACAATTAGCAATTGATTTACATCTATGAACCGTAGCAGCTGTTGATTCTTGGTCATTCATATAAATGGAAAGTAATGACATTCATTGAATAGCTACGGAACAGATTGCTGGGGCGATGGACTGGTAATTAATTGAAACAGTCGTGTATGGGAGGTTCCTATACTTATATTATAGTTATTCTTAACAGACAGTTTAAAGATTCACAATTTAAAGACTACAGATAGCTGCAAAACGTTTTTTAAAAATACAAAAATATTAACGATGCCCTCGCTGTACATATATGAAACGGCCATGTTCGTCAAAAATAATTTACATAAATTTGCTCGAGTAACTAGTCAGCGCTGTTGTGATCGGTTACAAACAGTTGGGTCTAGAACTGCGCTATATGGAAATAGTATTTTTGTGATGGCACCAAGGGTCTATAATAAATTACCAAAATGTGAAGTGAAGATAATATCCGCAAATTCAAAAGTAAATTGTGTTTATTTTTATTAGATAAGACGTATTACTGCATAGAAGAATTTTTAAATGATAAAATATGACATTGCTAACCTTGTAATACAATTTACCTTTGACATGCACGTAACAATAAATTATATTTGATTAATTGCCTAATAACAGAACCGTTAATAAAAATTATTTACAATATGATAAAGTGGAATATTATTAGTTGACATTTACTCGAACTTTTATTATATAAATTTTGACTTGTTATTAAAAAATGAATAGATTTGTACACCAATTTCATTGGTAGGACATAGAGCTCGACTAAATTGTATCCTAAGTACCTTTCTTGTAAATACCTATGTTCACAAATAAAGTTTGATTGATTGATTGATTGACAGCTGTGCTGTTGGGGATATTCCGCCACTTCATCTTCCCAGCTAAAGCACTTGGAAGTTTTGAAAGGCAGGAATTTTGGGGACTGTCTTATTTATTTATTTATAATAAGCACACTAATAGCACAGCCACTTAAAACTCAGATAAAAAAATCATAATAATAATTTCCATTTCAGTAACCATGTAAATAACAGGTATGC
The DNA here is from genome assembly GCA_949629135.1 of Eremobia ochroleuca. Lineage (NCBI taxonomy): Eukaryota > Metazoa > Arthropoda > Insecta > Lepidoptera > Noctuidae > Eremobia > Eremobia ochroleuca. Next base: position 5,581,071 of record OX451393.1, read on the forward strand.
ATGACATTAAACTTACAAATATTAGAGACAAAAGAGAACAATAAAAAGTGTGTCTAGTAGATCTTATCTAGAACACTACAAAACAAAACAAACCAATTTGAGCTACATAGACGTGCCCTCTTCACACTGTCTAAATAAAACATGTCAATGTGACATGTCATGTCATGTCAATGTCGATGTTCAAAAAGTGTTCCTAATTTAAATAAATATTTTTTTATTTTATATTTATTCTTTGATTTTATAATGAGTTTTAATTCGGAAGTCAATGCAATGTTTCGTGAACCAAAATTCACGAAACATTCAATTGGGTCAAAAAAAAACTCAACTCTAGTTGGAGCACATCGAGATTGTGACAATTGAATCTCTCAATCGTCGTTTGTACTTCACCTACTGTTTCTTGTTTAGAAGCGCAAGCGCACGTGTAAGTGACCGGCGGAACTGAACGGCGGAAATCCTTTATCTGTGGGGCGTTCATCTCGCGCACAATACGGAGCGATGTCAAAAGCTTCATGTTTATGTTGTGGATTTTTTGGTAAACTAGATCATGGGCTCAAGGAAGTACTTTGTTAGGTAAGTTTATATTATGTGTTGATTCTTTTTATCAGATTTTGAAAATAATTATCAAATGCGGAGGCTACGTACTCGACAAACCACGAAGCCCCGTGAAGCTTAATATTGTGGCACTAAACAGTGTGTTTAGTGTCCTAAAAAGCACTATCAACGAGATACGTTAAAATCGTCGAATGAAAGGAGATGTCAGATCAGCTAGAACGGACACTTAACAGAAGGACCACTTAGAAATATTAAGTGGTCTTCTGCTTGGCTATACGATATTTAACCCTTAGCCAGGTAGTGGTCACATAGCGACCACATGGATTTTTATTTTTTTGTGACGAGCCGATTTCTGAGATTCATTACAGTGAGTAGTCTAACCCTTAAAAGCTGTGTAGATAACATGTAGGACAGTGGCCACATACAGACCACATGTCTGCATGGGCAGCAGGTCATATAGACCTCACAGGGATTTTTTTATTCAAAAACAGAAATAAAAAAACAAGAAATTATATTTGTTATAACCCTGTAATCTACCAAAATCATTATTCAAAAGAAAAAAAATGGCTAGGCCTGGTTAAGGGTTAAAGCAATTACACGTAATTACAAATGACACAGATGTAGATATTGCTATCATCCCGGAATCCTAATGGTTTAAACGATCTCTTTTCTATGAACTTATGTAGGTATATTACGCCACCGTTTAACCGTAATAAACAACTTAAGTAGTAGGTCTTATACCTACCTAGCTACCTACACTGCAATCCAACAGGAACCGCACAAATCACATAACATCACATCCCAGAACTCCGTACATTTACTTCACACATACTTCAGCCAACTAGAATCCAGTTATCGTAGAGTTTTCTCGGAAACTATAGTAAAATACTCGTGTGACATGCGGGTACCATATTTGTCACCTGAGCGAGACAGCCCCCTATGTAACGGAAAGGGGACGCAAGTAGCCGATCTCTCAGATAGCGACTGCGCGTTTTACGCATGTGTACTGATGGCAGAAGAGTTTAGTGTGTGGGTAAACAATGAATGCAAAAAATGCAAAATTTTGAATTCAAGTAATATACAACGTGTAACGTTAAATGCGCAAAACCTGAAAATAGTTTGATCAGAATAACGAGCAGAATTAATTGAATCACTTTTTCATAAAATCTTCATTAAAAACATTGCCGTGTCTATTTATTAATAGGTCAAGCAAGCCAATGTCAGCGCGGCGCAGCGGCCCGGTAACGACTCCTCCCTCGGTAAAGCGTCGTCGCAGACGCAAGAAACGATCAAAATGACTAGTAAAACTAAAACAGCACATAAAATCTTTACAATTTTTTTAATGACTTATATTCTCTCTGAAATAGGTCAATTCAATTAAAAATCAGTTGGGGTGTCTGAGGTTTTGCGCATTTAACGTTACACGTTGTATAGGGGCTTGTGGCTAAGTAATAGCATCCGCGTGGGTCAATCGATCAGAGAGGCATTTCTCGTAATTTTAAGAACGTTCAAAATCTGATCTCAGTCTCAATCTGTCAAAAATACCTCTATTTTCCCTACATTTTTCACAAGTTTTTAACCGACTTCAAAAAAAGGAGGAGGTTATCAAATCGACTGTATTTTTTTTTTTTTTTTTATGTTTGTTACCTCATAATAACCGATTGGGTGAACCGATTTTCATGATTCTTTTTTTATTTGAAAGCTGGTGCTTCCCGTGTGGTCCCATTGTCACCATTTCAATATCTGATGATGGGATCTTGTAGAATTCGGGGGAACTCTTCAATAAATAACAGCAGATTAACCGCGTTTGTTACTATAGCATATCTAAGCATTGTTTACACCATCACACAACATAATATCACGCCTGTACCTACTCACTACAAAGGTAATAATTTTTTTATTGTAATAATAATTAATACCAGTAAAACAACCGCGATTGCTGCTATCGCATATGTATGCACTGTTTACGCAATCGCACAACATAACATCACGTATGTACCCTATAAACGCAGATGCAGCTTCCTGTCACTGATATTTACATAGCAAGTAGTGTTTATATGAATTTGATTGGGGTAGATATAACTAAAAAGTGAAAAATAAAAAAAATTATATAAAAAAAAAACAACCGACTTCCAAAAAAACACTACAAAGTGAAAAATAATTTTCATTTCGGAAGTCGGTGTCAAAAAACCAAAATGCGGAACCAACGACACCGACTTCCAAAATTAAAATTATTTTTCACTTTGTAGTGTTTTTTTGGAAGTCGGTTGTTTTTTTTTTTATATAAATTTTTTTTTGACATTGATAGTCGCTGAGATGAAATTGCTACTAGATTTTGATCGTTTTTAATTACGGGAACTGGCCTTCAGACTAAGCTTGCCGCGGTTGGATGGCCCAATAATACTTGGAATGGAATGGATTGGTCACGTTTAGCGGTTGTCCCGGCTGTCATTCGTGGATCTTTTAGAGTCGTTACGGGTCGTCAGAATCCCAAAAGAATCTGGCAAATAGTCAAGGGTAATCGTATTACCCAGTAACTGGATTGTGGAAGGTCAGATTAGCCAGTCGCTCCACGTAATAATTGGTATTCAACTGCATCCGGTTAGACTGGAAGCCGACCCCAACATGGTTGAAAAAGGCTATCCAGATGATAATGATTAACGTTTATTAAAATATATTGAAAATTATTCGGTAAAATGCTAAGCAAAGTCTGGTTTTCTTTGGATGAGCTATGATTAAGTATTAGTTTTGTAGTCATTTCTTTAAGAGCCAGGATTATGTAGAAATTGTAAAATTGTAACACAGACTCTTGAATTTCGAATAATTGAGCAAATATTAGTTTAAATAAAGTTAATATACATACTTATTATTCTTAATTACCAGTATTTTTTCTCTTTTGCTTACCCTACCGTCGATATCAGTAGATAGCGTTTGATTGCCAATAAACTACGAGTATATGGAAACTCAAGTGGTCTGTCGACACATGGATGAATAAACATGCATTTAATGTTACTTGCCGGTCGATTCTGTAAAAATCTCACCGTGAAAGCATAAGTGAAGTGAGTACTTAATAGTGTTAATCCCTAGAGAATGACAGCTCACTCCACGCTCACTTCACCCAAGCTTTCACGGTGAGATGGTTACAGAATCGCACGGCAGGTCGACTGTTTACGCAGAAATATCAAGTATATTTACATAATTATTATGTTTACTGAGAAATTTTGTGATATACCCTTTAAAATTAACATAAATAAGTTAAAATTAAGTTAATATGCGTGTGCTCAACAAAATTTACATATGTTCATTGCAATCAAGTAGGTAATTGAATTAATTGCTAAATGATTCGAAGTAAACGGAATGATTGTGTGGGTATCACAAACACAATGTAGTAATTAATTAATTGTAATTCTCAAATTATTTTCTATGTTAAATGAGCAAGTTACAAAAATATGCATAAGTAATAATAACTTAGGTGTTAGACGGTATCACATGAAATGTCTTTTTTTTGGTTTTAATAGTTACCACAAGTTAAGTATCAATATTCAAATAGTGATTTTGAATGTTTATAACTAGCTTCTGCCTGGGACTTCGTCCGTGTAAAATTTGTTGTCCCACCGTCCCACCGCGTCGCATCGCATCACCCACCCCCGCTATTACTTAGTTTCAGCTTAGCGTTTTTTCAGACGTTTTTCTTTCTGCTTGGCTCTTCAGAGTCCTAGCATGATCTACATCTACACTAATAAATAATCATATAATTTATAATTAATTTTATAAAGAGGAAAGATTTGTATTTTTGTATGTATCATTGTAACGGATAAACTGAAAAACTACTGGACTGATTTAAAAAAAATGTTCACCATTAGAATGCCACACTATCCTTGAGTAACATAGGTTATATTTATTACTAGAAAAAAATAGGGGTCCCTACTAAAACTTCAATAATGTAACCCAAGGTGTAAAAAAAATAGCCATAAAATGTCTTTCTTCGCATGTGCTGCGGAAACTATTGATGATATAACAAAAAAATGTTCGACATTATTAAAGAACATCAATATCTACAAAAAAATTTGCAATACGTCCAACTATTGTAGTTATGTGACTATAACTACTTCTTTACATTTTTAAAAGTTGATAGAAATGCCGACCAAAATCGGACAATGTTATTCATACCTTTGTATTAATCCTTATCCAATGAAATAATTTCGTATTCAAGACTGTTTTAATACCTGTAGATTACTTTTGAATTATTCAAATCAGTTACGAATTTAAACATTTCAAACTAAAGAAAAATGGCCGGTGTGGCCACACGCAGCGCAGCGGGAAATATATAATATGTTTGTTACTTCTTCACGCAAAAACTAATGAACCGATTGCGATGAAACTTGATAGGTACATCGCTGTTACTTAAAGCTCCTATTTTTTATCCCGATATTCCCACGGAATCGAAACTTACGCGGATGAAACCGCGAGGACCTCAAGAATCGGGCTATCCAATGCAAAAATAATGCTTCGGACCCGACTCTGATTTCGGATTCTGAATTCGTGCCCGGTTGATGGCAATCGGCTCGCCCCCCTTTTACATGGAACATAAAGATAGCTGAAAACCAATTCCCGTAATTGAAACCGTAACGTAATTAAAAACGACAATCTATGTCAAAAGTTTGACAAAACTGTAGGGAAATTACAGGTATTTCTGGCAGTTGAGACTGAGATGAGACTGTAAACGTTCTTAAAATTACGAGAATTGCCCCTCTGGCTAAATGTGGGTACATCTCTGCCTAATCTTTCAGGGAAACAGTTATGATAGTATGTCTTGTTATATTAACATAACACCATTCTTGTTGCTGCAATGCCTATAGTAAAGACAGCAGCGGTGGCATGTGCATGCGTCACGCTACGGTTCAGTGCGGGTTGAAATGCGTCCGCGACTAAGTAGGAACGAGTATGTACGGCTGTCAGCGTCTGCGCATTCAAGTGATGCCTGGTTGTTTTGGATTAGATTAGTTGCTGGGTTTGCTTGTCAAGTTGCAGGTTGTATTTCTTCGTTTCTGTAAGTGGGTGTTAATTCACAGAGCGATGCGGCTTTGTGCATTACATTAAATTAGCTTTTGGACAGAAGATAGGTGTTTTTTTTTTTTTTTAATTGGACCTACCAATTTCAAGAGCGATTCAAATTAACAATTTGCATCAAACGCATTGTTTACCTAAGTCTTTATTTTTTTATCGGATTACGAGAATGAAGTACTTGCCATGCAGTGGTCACAGCTGCGTACGTATCGTTCGTATACTAGCGCGCTCTGCCGTTTCACCCGCATAAGTCTCGATCCTGTGACAACTCCTATGCCAAATCCATTCAGCCGTTTTAGCGCAAAAGCGTAACAAACACGTACAAAAAATCTAGTCATTTCGCTTTATGTTAGTTTAGACAGTAAGTGCTATCAAAATTATTTATGCAAAATACGCACTAAGCGTGGTTTGAGACCGCTCAAGTAAATAATAATACATGACTCTACAAACGTAGGGCGTACCGCGCTTTGTGTAGCTAGTTAGTATAGTTAGCGTGATGTTTACCTCTGTGCCTCTGTGGGCGCTCCTCGCGTCGCGGGAGGGCCGTGACCCGCCACCTGCCGGTCGCGGGTGAGCGCTCCGGCCGTTGTAAAACTACCTTATCACATACTACGTACTAGCTATACGTCAAAACCATGTATACAACTAGCATTGTAGCGGGCGATGACCTAGAAAGGCTAGAATTGGAAGTTTGAATTAAAGAATCGAACGTCCCGAATGCGTTTTGGGTAGAAATTGGAGAAGGTTGCAAGCTTACATACATATTTGAGATGATGTACATTGTAGTATGAACCTACTTACTAATAAATTGGGTTCATAATGCTTTGAATTATCAAAAAATGTAGGGAAGGAGTCGGTGTAAACTGTGCGTATACCTATCCAATGAAGACACAATGCATGCAGTACATAATATCGGTATGGTAATTTAACAGAGCTCATCTGCTGATGTGCGGGTTGAGTTGAGGGTCAGGTCAACTCAACTCTACCTATTAGTTGCATTTGATAACAAGACGACAGTAATGCAACTGACGATGGATAGTATCAAAATCCATACAAATAAACTAGTTCTCCACTAAAAAAAACCATTAGTCTTGAATGAAGTTGAAACAATGTTTACAACATTCATTGTTTTACCTAACCAGCTACCTAATGAAATATTTCCCACAAATCCAAATCTGTAACAAACAAAACTAGAAACCGAAAGTAAAACCAAGTTACGTATTGTAAACAACAGAACCAATCTACCAATTACGATTACAATAGTGCGTTTGTAGTTGCGTAGTTGTCGCAAAAGTGTCGTTATTATGTAAACAGCGATGTTTGTGCATTCAGTCGTCGGGAGGCGGTCGCATTCACACACGACTGGCCACCGCTTCCTGTCGCCGCATCTAGGAAACGCGCTCATTCATGCGTGCGCTTGCGACCATCGGCGGCAACAGTCGATCGAAGCCGAACCCCCCTGGTGCGCTATGTTGACGTAACGTTCTTTAATCATTGGTCAGATATCGACGAGGGTAAGGTTGGCTAGTATATTGGAGCAGCTGGTAGTGAAACTGACTTTGTACGTATCCGTTACAAACAAGTTAGTTAGTGTTACAATTTAGCATTGAGATTGACTAATGAACGACTTATGCAAAAACCTGCATAGAATAACACCGAAAGAAAAGCCGTGAATACCCGAACTAAAGAATTAATAAACAGCTGTGCTGGGACAGACAGACAGCCAATGTGGCACCAGAAAGCTTCGGTGTTTTTACCTTTTTGGTATGACTCTACTGCGCCAAACTCAATCTAAATCATTTTGAAGGATGTCCCTAATCCATTGCTTCATATATTCGGAAAATGTGTCTGCTCAACAACGTAAATAACGCAATTAATGTTTTTAAACTGTCAAAATGAAGTCCATTGCTACTGATCTGATAGTGTGTTACACAATTACCCCCGGGTCGTAACACTATTAAGTTATGAGAAAATTGTCAGTAAAAATTGACAGATGTTGTTAAGATAGTAAAATCTAGAGAAAAAAAAACGTAAAATCCCAACGATAAAGACTAAGAAGTCTGGGGGTTTTAAACAGACATCTAGCAAAATAGACCAGCTTTCCATCAAAAAAGGACTAGATACTTTTACCTGCATAAAATCTTCATAAATGCATATGAAAAATTGCTAATTTGCAATATCAGCTTCCTTTCAAGATCGAAAAACCGTTAACCGATGGATTGTTAAACTAACAGTAGAAATAATAACTAAATACGAAATTCTACATTCCAAAACTGTGCTCACATCTGCAATATTTTAACTTGCCGAATTTCAGAATTTTTTCGTAACACGATACGTTACCAAACTTTCCAAATCTATCGAATTCTTAAAGCATGATTGGGCATAGTCTAGAAAAATCTTACTGTCCTTTTATGAAATATTTTATGTTATCCACAAACTAGATATTTCGAAATAACATTTTATTCTAGTTTCCAAACTTATGCTCAAGACGAGGTTGTTAAACAAATGAATGTAGCAACAAAGAATGTAATATTTATGTAAATCTCATAGAACTACATATGTTCACGATCGCGTCAAAGTGTATATGTTTATTGGAGATTAAACGAACTTACCTGAAGTGAAGTTCTATCCAAATTATAAGAGTTGCTTCGTCCGAAGAGATTAAGATAACAATGTAGTAATACGTCTAGGGTATCGCCTTTCATCCACTAAGTTTGAATATTTTTTTTTTTTTTTTTTTTTTTTTTTGTCGGTACTTTGTCTTCCTGATAGTTATGCCTGTACCGCCACTCATTTAGTTGAAAGCCTGGAACCTTTTTTAATATTTCACTTTAGGTATGGGGTTCATAGGGTTGGGAGGGAACTAATCTCTTCGGACGAAGCAACTCGTATAATTTGGATAGAACTTCACTTCAGGTAAGTTCGTTTAATCTCCAATTATACTTCGTTGCTTCGTCCTTCGAGATTAAGATAACAATGTAGATTTTGAAAGATGGTGAAATATTAAAACACTGAATTTTTATACTTAGGTACATGTATATTAATCAAACCTTACAAGTAATAAAGTAATTAAATTGTAGTTTTTCTTTAATTAGGGGTAGATAAATTTAAGTTATTAATTTTAAGTAATTAAATCTAACATCGATCAGAGGTTAGGATTGATAAGGCAAATTGATCAGTTTGTTCACATTGAATGTCTCTATGATAATATCTAGCGAAAACATTGGAGCTACCACTCCACCCAGCTGCTTTTCGTATCGTGTCAATATTGACACCAGCTCTATGAGCAGCTGAGGTGGCTGCGTGTCTGGTGGAGTGGGCAGAAAATACTGAAGTGTCAATTCCGCTAATTGATAATATATCTTTTATCCACCGACTGATGGTATTTGTGGTTACTGATTTATGTGGTTTTTTAATACTTATAAAAAGGCTATTGGCATTGTTTCTCAAATGTTTTGTCCTATCAATATATTCTATAAGAGCCTCAGCGGGACATATTTCCGGTCGATCTTTGTAAAATGGAATATTTAAACAAGGTTGAGATAAACCAGGTCGAGATGTTTTTAACAAATCGTTTATCTTGATCAATATAAGATTATCAGTGACGTTCATATTTTCTAATTTGATTTTGCTAATGGTTTGCACCCTGTGTGCAGTTACAAGTATGAGCAAAGTTACGGCCTTTTTGGTTAAATGTTCGAAACTTAAATTATTATTTGGGTACCATTTTGATAAGAATTCTAAAACTATTGACGGGTCCCAAGTGATATTATATTTTGGGGCTGGAGGACGAAGTCTGTAAAAACCTTTGAATAGCCTAGCAACGCGATCATCAGACCCTACTCTCGATCCTAAGATCAAAGACAGAGCGGAGCGATGACTGTTTAAAGATCCGTATTGTAAGCCGGAATGAAATAACTCAGTGAGAAAATACATAATCATCGGAATTGACGCCTCATGTATTTTGATATTGTGAGTCTTACAAAAGTTTACCCAACGTCGAATGGCAACGTCATATTGTTTTATTGACCTTTCAGATAAAGAAGCTATCATAATATCTAAAGATGATGGTGGTACTCCTCTGTTTCGTAACACCGTCCTGATAACTTCCCTGCAATCAACGTGAGCTTGGGGACACTGTTGGAAATAGACAATAACACTTTATCAGAGGGTCTAAACTGAACTAATTCTGAACAGAGAAGTTTTTGATAAAGTGGAAACCAGGGTTGCGTGGGCCAAAATGGAACCACAACAATACCCTCCGCCTGGTCGTATATAAGTTTTCTTAATACTTTTAATATAACCGCAAAAGGAGGAAATGCGTAGAAACAAAGATTTGACCAATTTAAAGTAAAAGCATTCACAGCGCATGCTCCTGGGTCTCTATTCCATGAGACGTACTTAACACATTTGTTATTCAACCTTGATGCGAAAAGATCAATTTTTGGTTGCCCAAAGGCTCTCACAATCTTTTCAAAAGCATGATCTTTAATCTCCCATTCGGTATCGGGGTGAGATTTTCTAGACTCAGCATCTGCTATTTCGTTATCTTCCGAGCTTATGTATGAAGCGAATACAAATATACCACGAGCTTCACACCACTGCCACAAAGATTTTGTGATTTCAGTTAAATGTGGAAATCTTACTCCACCCATACGGTTGATATACGAAATAGCAGTTGTGTTGTCAACGCGTAGTAACACCTGACAATTTTTTAATCCTTTTGCGAATGTTTGTAAGCCCAAGAAAGCAGCCAGGAGTTCTAGACAGTTAATATGTTTGTTAGACTCTGTGTTACTCCACTGGCCACTGGCGGTCTCCGCACCGCATGCTGCCCCCCACCCTTTTTTGCTAGCGTCTGAAAATATTTCTAGACAGTAGCTGTCCCGTCTAATAGGATTCACTGCGGTATCAATAGATTTTAACCACCAGGAAAAATCGTCCTGCAAATACTGTGGTAAAGACATGTGGCTATCATAATTACTCGTTTTACACAATGCAAGGTATTTGCATCTTTCCATCTGCTTGGTGTAAAGCCAACCGTACTGAATCGCGGGGCAGGACGAAGTGAGGAGGCCTACCAAGCGAGCAAACTGTCTTATTTTACAACGAGATTTCAATTGAAACGATTGTAACTCTTGTTTAATTAGATTTCGTTTTTCCTTAGGAAGGCTAACATGAAATTCTTTTGTATCTATCACAAAACCAAGGTATTTGCAAATATTACTCGGAATCATACAACTTTTTTTAATGTTAATTATGAATCCTAAGGACTCTAAAATATGTTTTGTCTGTAAAATATTATCTAAGCAATCTTGATAATTATTAGAAATGATACAAATGTCATCTAAGTAGATAGATGACAGATAACCTAATGATCTCAGTAAACAAATTACCGGTTTTAATAGCTTTGTGAACACAAATGGAGCTGTGTTTAAACCAAACGGCAAAACATTGAATTGGTAAATTTGACCCTCGTACCTAAATCGTAGGTACTTTCTATACGTCGGGTGTATAGGTACTAGAAAATACGCATCCTTTAAATCAAAGGTGGCCATGAAACTGTTTCTTGATACTAATTTTAATGTTGTTCTTAGATCTTCAATTTTGAAATGTTCTGTTACGATGTACTTGTTTAGAGACTTTAAGTTTAAAATAAATCTGTTTTTGCCATTGGGTTTTTTAATCAGGAAATAACTAGAAAGAAACTGTCCTTCACATGGTTCACAATGTGAAATAGCACCACTGTTTAGAAGGTCAGTGATGGCCACCTTGTATTTAAAGGACTCACATGAAGTTAATGCAGGTAAACTTGGTTCGTGTAACTGATAGACAGGTTTAGTAAACGGTATCTTGTAACCTCTTATCCACGATAATACAACGAGGTCATTAGTTATCAATTGCCATTGATCATAAAAGTAGGATAACCGACCTGCAAAACGTACCAGGTCTAGCGCCGCGGGGCTTGGCGCTGCTGCAAGCGCGGCTGCTGTCGCGGCTGCTGCTGCACCGGTCGCGGGCGCGGCGCCGGCGCTGTTCTCCTCGCTGTTCCCGCTTGCCGCGCTGTCGGGAACGGAGGCGTCTGGTTTAAAGTCTGGACAGGGGCCTGTCTCGGTCTCTGCGCTGGTGCAGGTCTTCGAACCTGTGTGTTTATTTTAATCTCAGCGCCTGATTTTGATATAGCTTTTGCAGCTTTTAGAGTATCGGTCAGATGTTCGCCAAATAGAAACTTATCGATTTCTGTATTGAACAGTTGATCTTTTATATCTTTCTTGATTGTAGAACATATAAAACTGCGCCGTGTCATGGACTCGCTGTGTTGTGAGTCACACATCAGTCGACCGGCTTCGATCAGTAATTTTATTACCGACTGATCTTTATAACCTGCAGAAAAGAGTATGCTTAGGGCTTCACTTATACAAGATATACTTGCTGCGACCTGCACCTGCTTATTCTCTAAAGCTTTGTCTTTTTTTATTAGCATCTCCGATAAGGCGGCCTTTATCTCTGGATTTAACTTGGGTGCATCAATCTTTGTGCAGTTTTTTGGAACCAGATGCTTATCAAGCAGCTCCTTTCTGGCATCCTTGGTCAAGCCTGTTGTTGCGATGTGTTCCCAGCGAGCAGATAACTCGCATCTAATGTCTGGTCCATATTTTTTATCCTTTGATGGAGTTTCGCCCAAGAGATTCAGAATCTCTTCGTCCAGCTCAGGAAGCGTTACTTCAACAGGTAGTTCCGATTCCCCTGCCTGTACTGCTTCTGTAGCAGGAACATCATGTATCGTCGAGGTGGACGTACCCGGTTGTGGCTCATCTGAGTCAATAATCGGAGATGACGCGACATCACCTTGAACTTCCATTTCAGCTGGAATAGAAAATGTACCAAATGTAGGTATCGGATAGAAAATAGCGCGGTGATAGTCCTCAAAACTATCCACAACACCAAGTTTATAATCCATACCGATATTCAGAATTACGAAATCGAGTGATAACATTTTGTTATGTAGGTACGTGGATATGATCACAACTACCAATGTTCCTAGTATACAACTAGTGGTTTTAGAGCGGCGATAGTCCTTAAAACTACCCACAACACTATGTTTTAGTCCGTACGGATATAAAATGCAATTATTATTAAGTAGGTCATTAACTAAAGTGAAGGCAACATTCCTTTCAAATGTACACAATCACTAGTAGTATATACCCAATGAATTGGGAATCCAAAATTATGTGAAGGTAACATCCCCATAAGATGTACACAACACTATTTAAGATAATATGACATCATGTCAGATTATGATACGGATATAGTCCGAAAAACTATTCACAATATCTTCCGTTTGTAAAAATAACACTTCAGCTTACCTTCATGGTCCGATAGTACCGGCGACATAATAATATTCGTCGACGAGCTACTACTCTCGGAACAACTTCGAACACGCGACCTTCTGTCGCGTTTATTAAGTTTCCTTTCGAGTTTTCGAATCTTCTTTCTTAAATAATCACTGTCGTCGTTTTTGTGACTACGTTTTGGCATCTTTTTGCACAATTCAAATGAAACGAAGAAAATAACGTGGTGATCGGCGACGCACTAAAACGCGAATGAGTGGCGGTACAGGCATAACTATCAGGAAGACAAAGTACCGACAAAAAAAAAAAAAAAAAAAAAAAAAAAATATTCAAACTTAGTGGATGAAAGGCGATACCCTAGACGTATTACTACATTGTTATCTTAATCTCGAAGGACGAAGCAACGAAGTATAATTGATATCGTAAACTATTTAGCGAAACGAGAAAGTTTCTATTCGAATACCTACGTTACGTTATTTTATCAAAACCCAACTTCACTTTTCTGCAATCTTTATACTACTACAATTATAATTCAAACTCAAACTCAAACTCAAAGCATTTATTTCAAGTAAACCAATTACAGGCACTTTTGAATTGTCAAGGGGTCGGTCAGTCAGAAAGATGAAGCTAGTTGCCCATTCCAAAGCGTAGTAGGTACCTGTGGAGAAGAACGGGCAAGAAACTCCACGGACACTCTTTTAAATCATAAAAATCGTTACAAAATTTTGGTTACATCATTCAAGTTGAAATAATACATGTGAGAACGATGTGGAAAGACGTGCACGTTAAAAGCGCCCGTACTAAAAAAGATAAAAACAAAAACAAAAAAAAATAACAATTCAGAAATGAAAATACTTAGATTAAAATTAAAATAAGCCGTGGCAGCTAAGAGATGACCAGTCCCTACTGGCAGCGCCCGTTCACGAACATGACGTATGGATCAGCACCATTTAGCTCAACCATTTTGAAGGGAACTCAATGATCCAACACACACGCCACCACCAGCGAGACATTTGAGTGAGCATGACATACCCTCAGCCGCCAGGGCACATTCAAGTCAATGAAAGACGTACCCAGTAAATGGTAGCTTTATAGTTTAGTTGCATAGTGCTCACACGTGTGTTATGCAATTATACAATATTAAGAGATTGAATTTATACAATACAAAGATAGTTTTTTCAATCTTCAGCAGCTCACAACTTTATTTTCGAATGCTAATTAATTAGTTTATGCGCCCTTGTGGAGCAGGACCAGCGGTGAACCAAGCATTTTTGTCAGCGATGTAATCCCCCAACTTATAATATGCTTGGCTGCATAGTGTGCGTTTTATATAAGATTTGAATTTAGTTTCGTTGAGTTGGAGTATGTGGGGAGGTATTTTATTGTAGCATTTTAAACAGTACCCCATGAAGGATGAGTCCACTTTAGCCAGTCTGAAGCCTGGTTGAACTAATTGGTCCCTATTTCTGGTCCTATAGGTGTGTCTGTCACCTCTTTTAGTGAAAAGATTTAGATTTTTCCTTACGTACATGATGTTTTCATAGATGTATTGACAAGGTACCGTCATGATATTAATATCCTTAAACAGTTCCCTTAGAGAATCGCGCCTGCGGAGGCCATATATTGCTCTGATGGTTCTTTTCTGCAGAATAAAAATAGACTCGATATCTGCAGCCCGTCCCCATAGTAAAATACCGTAAGACATGATAGTATGAAAGTAACTGAAATAGACTAGTCTCGCGGTATCTACATTAGTAAATTGACGGATTTTTCTTACAGCATATGCTGCTGAACTAAGCCGTCCTGCAAGAGATGTTATATGAGGACCCCATTGCAGCTTTGAGTCGAGCGTGATCCCCAGGAAAACAGTTTTATCAACGAATTCTAGTTTCTCTTTATTCAATACTATGTCACAATCACTACTTTTAACATTTGGTAAAGCAAATCTTATGCATTTAGTTTTTTTTCCATTTAACACTAAATTATTAGCAGTGAACCAATTTTGCACCTGCAGTAAGGCGTTATTTACGTCGTCAAGATTTGATGCACGTCTATTTATCTTAAAAATTAAGGAAGTATCATCAGCAAATAACACCATTTTTGGTTGGTTTTTTAATACTAATGTAAATAAGCAAGATGATAACCCAATTTTTTCGAAAGCTTGTGTCATATGATAAGAGAATCTGTCACAACTACTCCAGGGACCTAATTAAGAACAGGTAATCATCATAATTTTTGTAGTCTCATTTTTATCAAGATAACAGCCGGTCGATTCTGTTAAAATCTCACCGTGATAACTAAGGTGAAGTGAGCTTAGAGTGAACTGTGAGTCATGCTGATGCTAGGGATTGACACTATTGACGGCTCACTCCACGCTCACTTCACCCAAGTTTTCACGTTGAGATGGTTACAGAATCGCACTGCAGAATGATGATGACAGACCCTAAAAAAATGATAAGAAAGTAAATTCTACTAATACACTGCAAAAAAAAATTCTTAGTGTAGTTATTGCCATATTTACAAAGAATTTCTGTCGTAGGTTTATGTTAAGAAAATGATGAAGAAGAAGTCAGTGACAACACCCATTGTCCTGAACCAATGTTGCACAGTTGGAGGAAAATTAAATAACGAAAGTATGAAAACTGGATAATTGAAAGGCTACATCATCATCTGCCTAGCCTTTTCCCAACTATGTTGGGGTCAGCTTCTAGTCTAACCGGATGCAGCTGAATACCAGTATTATACATGGAGCGACTGCCTATTTGTAGGTCATTTTTGTAAACTGTAGCGATACTAACTTATAGTTTTCAGGGATCTTCATTCATCTAGACTATGACTATCAACTTTGATAAATAGGGTATGTTTTTGCCTTCGGCCCATGCGCCTTTATATTTTGAACAGGGAATAGAAATTGAAGGTGATTTTAAATATGTTGGTGTGTGCGTTTTTTTTTTTTGTCTGTAACCGAATTTACTCATTGATATAAACTCTGTTTGCTATAACTTTCTGCACAAACCTCTGTAATTTCCCAATTTTCAAGTCACCTATTTTCACTCCAACGTTTGACTTATTTTTTAAATTTATTTATCGTATGACAGCTCTAACGATTACCTACACGTTGTCCAATTGTGTGTCTTCAACAACTTTATAAAGCCACCACCCATTGTTGACTTTGGATTTAATAGTTACCACGTTTTAATTACTCTAATAACAATCTCAACTGTTTTAAATAAGGAGTTTTTCTACAATAGTTTACTAGTAAGAACTAGATCAAGCAACTCACGTGTGTTAAATTAATGTTATTCATTATTGTCGGAGAATAATCGCGTGCTGCAGATGTGCATGATTTTCATGTAGATTTTCATCTAGTCGCGATTTAATATCATCATTGATCATGCTTTCAGCCATCAAGATACAAGTCTCGATTCATTTTTAGTATCAGGTCTGTCTCGGAATGCACCGGTAGATATTGTCGGATTCAAACTAGCGCAACTATAATAGGGACTATTTGTCAAACTTACAGGCACTTTTGGCTTAGAAATATCCTTAAAAAATACTCATAATTACCAAAACCATTAAAAACGGTTCGTAACCCTTCATTACCAACATCGACCGATCGCAAAACACGAAATCAAAATGCGACCCGCATCCCCAAAAAGAGAACGCCGCATGTCGATCAGATAAGTGACCGAACTTCGCTTTTTTATCGGCGCGGGCGCATAGGAAAGTGCTTGATATGCGACACAATGGCCGTGAAGCACTGCGCCACCGTTTGTATGCAACACACATCATTTGACCCACATTCTTAAGGGGTCGCGTTCAAAAAAATCTCTTGAACATAATTGGATGTTTTTTCTCAACAAGTTCACCGACTTTACGACCGGAACCGCGGGAGACACACTTTGTTTCGTAAGCAAGACTTGTTTACAAATCAAGCATTACTTAATCCTTATTTTTTTCACTTAATCTCACTTTCATTTGAATGTGGTTTGTATACTAAAATGTGGAATAATTTGTGCTATTCGGGAGGCTTCATTTTTCAAGTATAGAACTTTTTACTTGCACACACGCATTTCTACATTATTCGCAACTACCTGAACACATACCCAATTGCACAGAACATCGAGGCGTGAAAACATTTCAAAAGAATAACTATGCTTAGCACGTCAGTCACTCAGACGCACAGAAATGGCAATTTACTAACGACAAAGATACATAATTAGAAGCCAGTAAACTGTATCCTCACGTCAGCGTCACTGTGAACATTTCTTATCGCCTCGTAAAATAAAGAGAATGGTTTGTGTCAACAACGGTGCAACGTGACTGTGGAACACCAGAGACGCGTCACTAGCGTGTTACAGCTGACCAGCCAGGCAAGCCCCCCTGCCCCTCGTGCCAGTCCTCATTACAGGTAACGAGGTAGGGGTACGCACTGAAAGTGAAGGTCTTGTTATATTGGCGGATCATATCCAGACGAGGCGAGCTAATTATCGCTTAAGAATGTCACTGTGCAAGCTCACTGCAGAATGTTCGTGATGCCCTCCTGCCCACAAATATTGAGCACGACACGACTCGTAATTTCACATGACTGTGGAATAAAACGACGACTCAAGAAAATCGTTTTGAAAAGTCGTGCAGCTAAATTATTAGCTCATGCCTCTTATGGATCAGTTCAATGTTGACTGTTTATTTATGTGTTGTGAACATCCTGTGGACTGAGTTAATATGATCCTGTAAACGTTTTTCATTCTGTATCTCTACAAACAGACGTGATCCTACCGAGGGCTATAAATGTAATAAATGGCTTAATAGCCATTTATTTTGCCATTTATCTTGGAGGAGATTTTTATTGCCTCCCGTATAAAACCTTACATGGACGTAGACGATAGACATTCATTTATGTCTGATGATATCTTCAAAGTTTAAAAAGAAAATAAACGGCTTACCGACATGGCGACATGCGTACAATTTATACCAAGTTAGTTTCTTCATTTAGGAGAGATAGATAGATAGATAGAACCAACTTCATAATTATTTTTTGACCGCCCATTGTGTCACCCTTTGTAAAAATTTGACATTTATATCTGTAATTTATATAGGGTGACTGGTAATTAGTGACCGATACATAAACACATGATTGCACTCATCATTACAAACAACTTTTACTATCGGACCAAATCCGAAATCGCAAAAAAAAAAATCAGCTGTTCCCTACATTTATGTTCGTACGAGTCGTCAAAATGTAGGGAACAGCTGATTTTTTTTTCGCGATTTCTGATTTGGTCCGATAGTAAAAGTTGTTTGTTGTCATGAGTAGAATCATGTGTTTAAGTATCGGTCACTAATTACCAGTCAGCCTATATTATAGTGTATACAGTATGCTTATTTTTACCGGCTCCAAATTTTTACAGGTTGTTCCACCCATGAATATGAATAACTTTCACTATAGACCCAACTCTGAGATCAAGAAAAAAATCAGCTGTTTCATACATTTTGGTCAAGTAGGTATTGAACTTTTGTATTAAACAGCTGATTTTGTTTTGGTGATTTCAGAGTTGGTCCCATAGGGAAAGTTGTTTATATTCATGAGTAGAACACGCTGTAAAAATTTGCAGCCTGAAAAAAAATCATCCAGTATAATAAAGATTATTCTATAATGTACTCCATATAAATCGTGATGTTAAGCGTTATTTTAGAGAAAAATTTAAAGATGCATAATATATACAGTACATCAATGACATAATACATATTCCTGTTTCAGAACCGGTGTGTGGATGTGCGACTTTGGAATCAGCTTATCGATTACTGCATGAAGCGGTTATTGAGTAGCACACTTACGGCTTCTCGTGACTTCTTATTACACTAATAATAAAAATTACGCAATGTATGTAAATAGACAAGACTGGGGTATAAAATAATTCTGTCGCATTTTAGTACGTCAACATCTGTAGAAACGTTTTTGTTAAAAATGCTTGTTTGAATAAAACAAGTAACAAGAAGCTAGTGTATTAAGTTTTCCAAATAAAAATATCTAACTTAGGGATGATATTTCAATAGTCAGATGTCTTTTATCTGAAGAACAAAAATGACAGTTTGATATATCGCCTCTTTACGATGACTACGTGATATTTCAAAAACTGCAATTTTTAAGACATGGCACGTTGTCATCGCAAAGAGGCGATATTTTCGATACACAAGCTGTCAAACGTCAGTCATTATTCTTCAGATAACAGTTATTTGACTATTGAAAAATCAGTCCTTAGTAACACTTATGATTTCACGGTGAGATTTGTACAGAATTGCCGGTAGGTCAGCTTTATCCTTAATTTATCATACTTATTAAATGCACAGCGCATTTAATAAGTATTACTATATATATATACATATACAGGGTGGCTCATTCAGAGCGGTCAGTATGGGAAAGTCTGAAACTATAAGATATACGAAGATCTGTTCTTAGGAACCATGTCATCGATTTTAATAACAAGAAAAACTGCATTCATACATTTAAAAAAAACCTGAACTCAGCTCGGGAATCGAACCCGGTCGTTTTGAAAAAACAAACTAACACTATTTCTATTTAGGTATCGATTGTGTAGGTCTTAAGCAGTAAATGTTTCTATGGAACATGATGTCTAAAATGAATAAAAGGCATTTTTTTCACATACTTTTATTTATTTTAGTAGGTGTTCGAAGTGACCACCGTTTTTTTCAATACAATATTCAAGACGTTTAGGTAACGATCTTACTATTGCATTTTGTATCTTCATGTGGTGAATTTGCGTTAAAATTGACTCTATGGCTGCTTTTAGGTCTTCAACGGTGTCATAGCTTGTTTTGTACACTTCATCCTTAACATAACCCCACAAGAAATAGTCTAGAGGCGTTAAATCGGGCGACCTCGCGGGCTATTTGATTTTTTTAATTGAACATTGAACACCTACTGGATATCGAGTGTCGATATCCAAATAGAAATAGTGTTAGTTTTTTTTTTTCAAAACGACCGGGTTTGATTCCCGAGCTGAGTACAGGTTTTTTAAAAATGTATGAATGCAGTTTTTCTTGTTATTAAAATCGATGTCATGGTTCCTAAGAACAGATCTTCGTATATCTTATAGTTTCAGACTTTCCCATAGTGACCGCTCTGAATGAGCCACTCTGTATATAATAAGTATTACGATGTCAAAAACATTAGAGAGATTTTCGCAGGACAATAAAAGCCGAATTAAATGCAAACTCCAGATCCAAGTCACGTCGAGACGAAGCGGTTGACAAAAGAAACGATCGTCCTGCGACGGCGACGGTGTTCCAGTGAAAGTCGCCACGATATAAACAAAAACCTCCTTATGATTCCACTCGCGTTCTGTCCTCTGTTTGTAAATTAGGACATTTCCAAATGACATTCCTGCAGGTACGAGTGCCCGCTACTGTTTCCTATGGAGAGGGTCGCGCTATCCAATGCTTTATGACTTTCTAAGGATGATGGAATTTTGAATTAGGAAGTCAACGTTTGCTAGGTTCGTTGAATTTCATATATAATAATATAATAATAATAATAATAATAAGAATGTATTATTGCGAAGTTCAAGATTTTATTATTACGAATTCTCTCCTGTAATATCCGTTCTTCACGGTTGAATAAGATTATCTTAATTGACATAGGTTCAGCAGCTCGAATAAGTAGCAAATCAGATGACTTCATCTTAATCATACGGACAATGAAAGAATCAATCAACCACGAGGTTGCATGCTTTCCACTCGCCTTCCATTCATCTGTCAAAACCCTCATACGCTTTGATATTTATCTAAAATCTGGTCCTATTAATAAATTCTAAAAATCACTGGACACTTGGCAAATAAATAAGAAGCCAATAAGTCAGTCGAAGGAGAGAAAGATTGTATCAGCGGCAATTGTAAAGGAGCTAGGACGGTTGCCATTTAAGGGGTGTTCCCTTTATGGTAATAATTTGCCATAGGAGCCTAGTAAGATTTATCACGATTTTTTGAATGGGTATCTATAAAAAGATGTTATTGTTTTAATGCAATTCCATTTATTTACTATTTCACCATATTTTCCTTATAGGAGGTACGAGAAACCTATGGTGAAATAATAAAGAAATTGCAAGGAAATTACAATAGGTATCTACTGTAATGGGATTGAATAATTTTAGAGTCAGCAAAAAAGGGAGGTACTGTACCAGAAAATAAAATAATGAACATCAATTAACTTCGTACATTGAAAAAACTAAACAAAAATTAAAAATGAAAATAATAAAAAACATTTCAATATTAAATACGACCAAGTTCAGTGTCGGTCACGGGCTCAGCGTTCTCAACCGAAATGCGAAGTTCAACCGAGTCGATGTAATGCTACGCGCCAGTTATAATTAAATACACAACCCAACAGGTGCAATCTTAAACTTTATTGCCTAGATAAAAAAGTTCATTATCCTGTCACACAATAAGAATAAGTTTACAAAAGAAAATAATAGCTGTCCGTTGTTGAATGCGATCGTGATAGGTTCCAACATAAATTTAATTTTTGCAACTTTTAATTTTACTTGTCATGCTTTAAGTGTGCCCAGGTTCAATCTAATAATTGTTATGGAGATTTCAGCTTTATGAATAAGCAATAAAGCTTATTTTTGTTTAAGGTTTTATAAAGGGTAACTTTGCCAATGTGTAAATAAAAATAATAGGCTTTTTTCAATGGAATAGTAATTTAAAAACTCTTTTGCTTGCTCATGCAGACTATTAAATTTAAAAAAAATAAACATTCAACGTGTAATGTAACAGTCAATAATTATCTTATATTTATAGCCTATCATTATTTCATTCAAAAGACTTATATAATAAAAAATATAAGGATATTAAATTGTTTAGTCTTTTATAGACATCAAAATCGAGTAGTTTAAAAAAAAATTTAATAGTTGATGAATTATAAATGAAAAATAGAAACTTACGAAAATATAACAACACGTTTTGTTATATAACTGAACAATTTTGAAGCTATAACACGGCAAAATAACAATTCAACTCAAAATTGGAAATCGATTTTCATTACAAAAGAAGATTATTTGGATGAAACACTCGTAACATAACATAATATACTGCTATTAATATTTATAATAACTATTATTAATTAGCAAAACATAACACTCGTAATAAAATAAACATAATTAAATAATACATTAGAAACTCAAGGAAACAGAAAAAAAGAAAAAATTACGTCACGAAGTCGTTGATGTCTTTTGTAAGGACGTTACGTAACAGGGGAATGACGTCACAAAAAAAATAACTTTGAACCCATAAAAACTAAATGTACACATTTCTACTCAAAATCAATTAAGACGCAAATTGAATAATAATATAATACTATATTTAGGCACAAAGGTTATGTGGCACATCAGGGACTTGCAAAGTATTCTTTTTCAATTACATACATGCAGGCCAATTCTCGTAGTTAAAAATCTGACCGCAACCTCATCTGAGCGACAATCAATGTCAAAAACTCGTCAAAAACGTAGGGAAATATAGAGGTATTTTTGACATATTGAGACTGAGATGAGACTGTGTACGTTCTTAAAATTACGAGAATTGCCCCTCAGGTGTTCACACGAATTGTGATTTACTCACGAATTGTTGGGTGAACCACTGCTCTCCTAGCTAGAACAATGAGTAATCTGTATTTAGGAGAGATAAAGAATATCTGAATCAATCAACTCAGCCTATCGCAGTCCAC
This sequence comes from Eremobia ochroleuca, assembly GCA_949629135.1. Classification (NCBI taxonomy): domain Eukaryota; kingdom Metazoa; phylum Arthropoda; class Insecta; order Lepidoptera; family Noctuidae; genus Eremobia; species Eremobia ochroleuca. The sequence goes on from OX451393.1 coordinate 5,603,784, forward strand.
TGCTGGACATAGGCCTCTCCCAGGCTGCGCCACAACACCCTGTCCTCTGCCTTCAGCTTCCAGTCTGTCCTACTGTGGAACGTCCTACGCTACGCTTATCCAAGAATATATATTCAATTAAAAATAGTAGCACTTAATTTGTCATGTCTAAATCACTTGTTTGTTGGCGACAATGCAGGTATGTTGCGATAATTACTGCAATAAACAGTTTCATACGCAATAATTCTCGAACAATCAGTCGTTTTATGTTAACGGCCTTGCTTTCCTTCCTCAAGGAGTAAATTACTACAAATAGTTGTTTTGAGTTGTGTATAATCACGCCAATGGCAATAATTTTGTAATAAGCTAGCTTACTGCACTGCTTGTGCTAAGATATACATACGTACAGACGCCAGCACATCAAGCTACTACAATCTGTCAGATTTCTTTAATATATTTTCAACTTTAGCGCTAAAGCATAAGGTTCAAAGTTGATTGGGAAAATCTGACAGTTTCGGGTAGCTTGATGTGCTGGCGTCTGTACATTGGCGCCGATTCTGTTGTTCACAAACTAAACTAAATTTAAGTTCAGTGCATCTTTTTCTTTCTATTTCATTAAAAAAATGACAGAAGATAAATATTAGTTTAGTCCTGTCAAATTAAGATAGGTACTCCGTAGAAAAGTTTAGACGTGATTAAAAAATTGGCTATTAAAAATACGTCAATTTACGTCAAGCGCTTACTAATTTTACAGGACTAAACTAATATTTATCTTCTGCCCTTTTCTTAATGAAATAGAAAGAAAAAGATGCACTGAACTTAAATTTAGTTTAGTTTTTCAACAAGGGAATCGGTGCCACTATCAAAAATATAGCTGGGTGTCGTATTGTTGCGGTTAAAGAACCTTTTTTTCCCTTAATTTTGTTTGATGTTTTCCTTCACCATTACCAAATAATTCGAAAATATGTGACGACCAAGCCGCACTGGGGCAGCGTAGTGGATTATAGCCCACTCCCTCTCACAGAGAGGAGACCCTGTGTGCCGTCAGTGGGAACATTATAAGCTGATTATGCTAGGAGTAATGGTAATAGAGTTCATCCGGCACACTATGGGCAATCAGCTGCTTCACAAACCAACTGACAGGCTATTTTTTTACAGGAAAAGAGTTCGAGCCAAAACAAAAGAAGAAGCAGACTTACATCCTTATTCACCTCACTGTGCGCGCGGACGCACGGGGTCCCAAAAACACACAATATTTGAGTGGCGATCGGCACTATGCGTCTCTTAATATTTATTAATTGAAAGGCTTGCCACATGGAACGCATTGAGAAATACTTTACTTCGCACAATATTGCTGCTTTACTTACAATTAGAGAAGTATTGTTTGTGAATACGGGTGTTATTTCTCTGAGAGAAAAATTGCAGAGGGAACAAGATAGCCGTATCACGTATTACACATACGTGCTAAAACTTAACTATTTATATATAATTCACAGCTCAGAGTTGCAAATGTTTGTCTGCAGTAACTTACGTAAGATCTTACGTGAAAAGCTGTTATTAGAGAAATCGACGAAAGTAGCTTCTTAGTGCTTATAATTTATTTGAAAAGGAAAATGAAGTTTTTAATACAATGCGTATTATGCTTATATTGTGACGTCATTCGTAGAAGTCAAGCTACTCATTGATTGACCTGCTCAAGATGTTTTTACTGTCTTTTCCTTGTCTGCATCTTTTTCTTTGACGATCATTTGGCCAGTAGGTCGTCTTAGGGGCGGCATTTCATCATCAACAAACAGCTAGACATAAGCGGTTTTTACAATAAAAATCAGTCTGCCTAACCTTTTCCCCACTGTCGGGGTTGGCTTCTATTCTAACTGGATGCAGCTGAATACCAGTGTTATATATGGAGCGACTGCCTGTCTGACCTCCACTGCCCAGTGTCTGGTTTTTATAAAGCCCTAGAAGAATGATTTATGATTTATTTTACCTTCAAGGATTACGTATATTTCGTGCACAGAGACACAAAAACCCTTTTCTTGAATATGTTATAATCTTCATACATTACTAAGGTACAAAAAAGGATTCGTTTTAATTGCCAAACGTGACTGAAAACCCGTTTTTTTCAGTTTCGATTGAGTTTTTATAGGTCACACTGTGGCCACAAATGACTTTGACCATGGTATGACCTATGAAAGTATGTTTCGATATAATTGACAAAGGTACAAGTAATAAATTGAAATAACGGTCAGTAACCGACGACAAATCCGGGTTTACCATTACAATGTTTCCATCAGAACTTTGTTGAAAACCCGATTTGTTTATGTAGTTTACTTGTGCTCATATTGTTGCTATGCCCTCGATTTGTGACAATCAATGCATATTAGAGATCAATATTGTTTACAACTTTCTATGGGAACTTACTGCTCCATTGTTTGCTTTAGAAGAACGTTTATCGACAGCACGTCATATAAAAAGTATACAACTACTAATATGCGACAAGTTTCATTTTCATTTCATAGCGGGTAAAACGAAAAACCGTATAAGTTTTGTTGAAACAGGATTTCATTTTCGTCATAACTGACGGATGCATGTCTCTGAAACAGGTCTTTACGGATTTTGCAAGATTTATCTATGAATTTCATCATAACTTAAGTGGGAAACAACCGATTCTTGTTCCACATACTTATTTTGGGATGCAGGTAACTCAGCTAACGGTTGCATTGGAGTTGTGGAATTTCAAGTGTTCTAAAAATGCGCACGGTTCATTAATGAATGTCTTGAACGCATAAAATGACAATTACCCACTTTTAATTAACGCCACTCATAACTTAAATGTCAATTATAATCCAATAAGATTCTCGTTCTATCTAATCGATTGAACAGCGAAAATGTTACCTACATATTGCTGATCCTACTTTCTTTTGCAACGGTAAAACCGACTCCATGGTGTACCAGCTTCCAATCCTAAACTAACAAAACTTTCTTTAAAGAAAACTTATTAAATATAGTAAAATGGTTAGTGTCGGCAACACGAACTCATCCGATACAGGTGTCATAATTCACGTGTAAACACCGCTACGGGCTACGTGGAAGAAAACCAGCGAGTTCTCGCGTCCGAAGTGGAACACCGCAAGCGACTGTATTCGATTCAATTAATCAACGCTCATCAAACTATTGACGTTGAATACATATTTATGTCACATCACCTGACTGGTAAACACTCAGGTCATATAGTCACGTTTGACGAAATTTACCGTTAAGATCCGCTGAGTGGTACTCGTTCAAACTCCGGATCTGGTCCTCGTCATATCACAGACACAAGCACTTGTTGTTAACTATCACTACAATACGATCACTTCACTGATCACCGATGATCCCCGTACATTTCGTCGGTCGCGGTTGGTGTGCTGTATGCGAGGGCCGCGTCGTGCGCATAGGACCAGCAAATGCGACGGACCGTGAATCTTAACCTACCTGTTGCGCTTGCGTGTCGCCCGTCGACGGCCCGCCGACCGGCGCCCTGCTGTACCGACGCCCGCCGCCGCCATGTTTTATACAACCTCCGTACTACATCTTTACATCACTATTCCAACACACCTTTATAAAAATACCTCTCAATTACTTCTTCAGCTCCGAAACTGTCGTGAAAAATGATTTTCCTACTATAAATGCTCGCGGATGGCTATAAAGATAGGCGTAAAAGCCTTAATCTGCTTTACCGACGTGGTAACGCCATCTGGAGAAAGCAGCTTGCACCACTGACGGTCTTCAGTTGAAATTAGTTAAACATTCAAGTCACAAGACATTGGTTAGGCTCAGGTTAAGGAAAGCTGTAAAGTTTTCAGGAAATTTAAGCTAGATATTTGAAATTGTGAGGTGTATGTTGCATTCTAAACCTTAAAACTCAATGTACCAAGCTCTGAACTCCTAGCTATACTTGATCTGACTTTGATCTTAGGTCATCATAGTTCTATGCTACAGCAACAGATGGAGTTACTTTGCACTATAAAGCCTTAATTCAATATTGATGAAGCCTTTTATTTGTATGACGAATATACGTGTTTACAAAGCAACAAAAAGTGTACATTATCTTGTATCAGCTGTAGAACAGGTAGTTTTACCTAAGTTTTAATATCAAATACGTAGGTTCGTCCCTTATTTTTATTTGTGGTGTTGTTGTATGGGATGATTAATTATCTGAATCAAAACATTCCCATAATCAAACTTTTTTTTTGCTTTATGGTGATAATTAGTTTTAACATATCAAGCGTTGAATATCCTCTTACGATGCTGATGCTGTTCGGATACGCCTAAAATGAACTCAAAAAACCGGCCAAGTGCGAGTCGGATTCGCGTGTTAAAAATCGCGTTTGTTGTGTGGGAGCCCCCGTAAATATTTATTTTATTCTGTTTTTTTTTTGTGTTTGTTGTTATAGCAGCAACAGAAATACATCTGTGAAAATTTCAACTGTCTAACTATCACGGTTCATGAGATACAGCCTGGTGACAGACGGACGGAGGGACAGCGGAGTCTTAGTAATAGGTTCCCGTTTTGCCCTTTGGGTATGAAACCCTAAAAACAGTGAAAAGAGTGTAAACATATATTTCAGATTACTGCTGTAAGTAATCAATAAATTAACTTAGCCTATCGCAGTCCACTGCTGGAAAAAGGCTTCTCCTAAGTTGCGCCTTGTTGTCTTAAGCTGAAGTGGCAGAGTGCTGGCCATGTTTGTCGAAGCGCCGATGGCTGGTGGAGTAGACGTGGAGGCCGCGTATCGACAAACGTAGTGTGGGACGCCTCGGTGGCAGGGACCTACTGGATCCGAAACGCGGAGGACAGGGTGTTGTGTCGCAGCCTGGGAGAGGTCAATGTCCAGCAGTGGACTGCGTTAGGCTGTTGATTGAAGTTGCGCCACAACATCCGGTTCTTTGCCTTTCGCATCCAACCTGTCTCAACACTCCCAACTGCCTGTTTAAGGTGATTATTTCATCTAGCTGAATAACACGCTACGTGTGCCAATAGGTACTGGTCTCCACTCCAGGACCTGTCTTCTCCAAGGACATCATCTAGTCTGTCTTTCTTCGACAAACTTGGCCGGCTGCCGCTTCAGCATGCTTGCTAACTGTGCAAGCTATAGTTACCGGTAACTCCACGCCTGTGGGTAGTCACTACATCCCCGTCAGGGGGCGCGGCGGGCGGTTACGGGCAGGGCTCTTAAAGCCCCGCGGTTTCATACGGTGCCCGTCAATACTCGTACGGGCACGTTCATTGCCGGGCCATGTAGGCTTGGCCTGATGTATACTCGTATATATAGGAGGTACTTACCGTAATTTTATATCTACCATTTTGCCGGCGTGACTAATATGTATTTCCATGCCAAATTATAGCTTTCTAGTACTAATAGTCTCTGAGCTAAGCTGCGGATGGACAGACGGTCATGGCGAAACTACAAGTTGTAACTTAAATAACGCACAACCTCTTAAGGGGTCATTGTACTCATCATTATGAACAACTTTTACTATGGGACCAAACCGGAAATCGCGAAAAAAAAATCAGCTGTTCCCTACATTTATGTTCGCATAACTCGTCAAAATGTAGGGAACAGCTGACTTTTTTTTCGCGATTTTCGGTTTGGTCCCATAGTAAAAGTTGTTCATAATGATGAGTACATATACCTTAAGAGGTTGTGCGTTATTTAAGTTACACCTTGTATAAGGGTTCCTTGTTGAATACGGAATCGTAAAAAAGCTCAGAAAGTGGGTACCATATGAACTCACTGAACAACAACAACAAAATCGCGTCGAAGCACCACACAACGGACCATCTCAAAACTATAGGAATTACCACTGGAAACTCTCCGTCACTTGCTCCAACTAATTTCCATTCTTATTCGGAATTCGGATAACGTTTTACAGGGGAAAAATTTCAAATCTAACGAGCGGTGAAAAACGCGTCTAAAGAATTCATCGATCCCCGTTCCTATGATTTTTATAGCAGAGCCATCAAGGAACTTCCACTAAAATGAAAAAACTGCATCTTCACTAATGGCCAATACTTCGATTAATGAAATATATTATTTTCTTGAAAAAAATATACTTATTATACTTGATTTTTTCTATGTCAATCGGCAATTTCATAGGTAACCTAATTTTGAAAAAATAGAACTTCACCTCAAAGCAGCTTAAGATTTGTAAGGTGCGTTTAAAACAAACACCATTATTCACTCACTTAGATACATTTATCATGTATTCACGTTCAAGGCATTAAGTTCTTACTTTATAACAACAACAACAACTACAACTCTACAAGTAAATAAGACAGCTATTAATACCTATAGTTCAAGTTCATATGCAACTAATAGATACAGATTCATTCATGATTGCGACTGCGACTGCAACGAGCTGTTATTGAGTTGCTTTAAATGAATTGTTTCGATAAATATTTATGGGTGCCATTATTCATTCTGCTTCGCCAATGTCACAATACTGAATTATGTGTCACTGATTACTGAACACACTGTTTTGATTACCTAGTTCCAGTTTTCTTGGAAAAATAATACCTATGTACTAATACACATATATACCTATATGTTTCTATAGCGTAGATACATAAACTAACCTAACTTAAGGTTTGTGAGGTCTCTTTACGTGCCATTATGATGTACCCCATTTTGTTAGCTTATCGATGGCATTTTTGTTTTTGTGAATTTTCAAATATTTTGATTAGCCACAAACTTCAGCCACGCGAACTCTGTTAGCTGACGCAGTCAGAAGATCCTCAACTGCACAGTTGACAGGGCGCAAGATGGAAGGTGGCCCATTGTTCGCAAAGAGACACTTGAGGTCCGAGTCGTCCATAAGCCCCCGTCTGTGGAGATTCTCTTTGCTACGGCTGACTTGGGTTCGTAGTCTATTAACGGCGGAGCCCAATAACCTATTGATAGATAGCTACTAATGGTAGCCAGTATAATATTTTTTATATTTTTTTTTAGTATTATAACTGTCAATATAATATAATCATACAGAACGCTACTGATATAGATTATTGGGACGTTAAAACCATAGATAGGTTTTTCTACCTCCAGTACCTATGCCAAAACTGGTGATAGATAGGTAATTGGGTTCGGCAGTTAGGGATATTCAGTCGGCCACAGTAGGTACCGCGTGTCCAGATTGAAGTCTTCCACCCAGAGGGGTCGATAAAGCTGTCAGGGGTTTAAGCAGCTCCCGCTAGAAATCACGTATATTATAAGATCTCTATTATATCCAATGTTGCTGGAACTTCGAACTAGCCAATTAGCCATGGACCAGTGCACTTTACCACTTTGCTAATACGAGTAGTACCCATATTTTTGCACTTTAGTATTGCCTAATACATGGTGCCCTCACGAAGGACGTTCAATGTATTCTCGGTATCGGCATGTAAAAAATACGTAAATTCAATTAAAATAATTTTTATTTTTCAGTGTGATCCCTCACTACCCCAATGCATTTATTACATCTCGAAATTAACTTTTCAATACCCTGTAAAAAATAACTTTCCTCTTTCTCTGAAAAATACGCATTTATTGCCGCCTTGAGCACTTCATCGTTGGAAAATCGTTTCCCACGAAGGTATTTTTTCAAATTAGGGAACAAACATAAAACTCGGGGATAGGTCCGGGTGGATGGTTAATTTCTTCGAAACCACAATCTCGCACAACAGTAAAGTAAACGTAAAGTGGATGCGTAGGATGCTGCGTTTATGGTTTCACCTTTTTTTGTGGACTCAATCAGCAAAATTCCCTTTGAGTCCCAAAAGACCGTGATTTTACCGGCAGACGGAACGATTTTGCATTTTCTTAGGGGGCGCAGTACCCCTCTTCTTGTGCTGCATGGACTGTGGCTTACTTTTAGGGTCATAATGATGAACCCACGTTTCATCTCCAGTAACAATTCGATTGAATATACTTGATGGAGCTTCACCACAGAGCTCTAAAAACTCTATAGCACTCGATTCCCACTTGCTTTTGAGCCACACATCTTGCACTCCAAGTAAAAAAGGTCATGAAGAATAGTCTTTGCTATCATTTTGATCTTCATTCGGGCATCCTCCAGTATAAGCTTCTCAACTTTTTTTACGTTTTCTTCCGTAGAGGCAGTAACCGGCCCGCCCGAACGAGTATCGTCTTCAATACTCTCTCTGCCCCTTTTAATTTCACTTGACCACTTTTAAACCGTAGATAACGAAGGTGCAGAATCTTGGTAAACAGCCACCTCTTCGTAAATAGTTTTTTGACTTTTTCCTTGTTTGGCAAGGAATTTACTAATAGCGCGGTGCTCGAATTTCTTCAACATTAAATGATAAATGATTTATTTTCTGTAAGTAGGTTTGTACAAACACTTTTACATGTCAATAATGATTGTCACGTTAGCCATTCCAGGTGTCGTTTACTAATGATAACTAATAAAGTAATGATCACAATAGTTATATGAAATTTGACTTTTATACCCTCAGATAATGTCATTAATTATTATTAATTAGTGAAATTACCCACAGCATCATTGAATCACCCAGATACCGAGAATACATTGAACGTCCCTCGTATAACACAATGCTGGTTGGTACGAGTATGAAAGCCGTTTAAGAGTTCTTAGTTTTCTATTTATCACGTTGGAAATTTTTCGTAGTTTATAAGGAAGAGCCATTTTCACTGTAGTTAACTTCAGTTGTATGACTAAATTTTAGTGATATCAACTTAATCCTAACTTAACTTAATTTTTCACTTTATACTAAAACATTAGCAATGCTCGTGCCTTCTCTGTATGAGAAGAGGCCTTTGCCGTGCTGTGGGACAGTAATAGACTGTTTTTTTTTCATACTTAATCTAACGAAGAACTATTAGGTACCTACTGGGTTTTTTGGCACTATAATGTCATTACCTTTTTGTCATGTTTTTTTTTTTTTTTTGTTTAAGATTAAAGCTGTCATTGAAACTGGAAATAACTTTGGGTATTTTTGTAAATAATAACTTGATAATATATATAAACACTTGCTTTGGCCCGTGGCTTGGCCCACGGGAACTTGGCACTTGGATGAAAATTATCCCACGGGAACGTACTACCTACCCGGATAAAAAGTATCGTTTATCCTAATCCGGATAATTGTCTACCTGTGTCAAATAGTATATTGTTATACAAGGGTCGAAATGTATAGTCCGAGTAGGAATTGATGACTTTCACCCGTGATAAGCACTCTACTTTTCATTTCCAATATAAGGAAAGTAAAAATAATCTTATTTTGGTGTCAGCTCGCCACTTCATAAAACATTGTATGTATTTAAGTAGGTACCTTTATTTTGAAATTTCTGGGAAAAGATTTTAGATTACTGTATTTGCCTCGACTTTAACCAAATCTGGGATCAACATTTCAGAATCGCTTGAACTCATTTTTAATCAAATATTTGTTCTAAAAACCAAGTTTTTGAATTTCGTTACAGCTTGCAGAGTCCCGCCAAATATACTATAGTCTTTTTTACATTTTAAATATGGAACACACCGCGTCACGGCCGCGGGACGTCCCGCTAGATGGGTATTTTTTTAATTCACACTGGCTATTTATACACTCACAAGACCGCAGCATTTTTCTTAATTATGTAAAAAATTTCGTAGCTGACTACTAGTGACTACCTAACCAAATTTTGTTCTATTTTTAAAATTCATTCCCGCCCTAGATAAGGAAGCAATTACTATGAGTCTTTCCCGCCCAAAGGTGGGAAGCAGCGTCTTCCACCCGCTCGTCGGATCAAACGAACACTACTTTCCAAGTATGAGAAATCACAAATTTCTTCCAAATCTGTTCAGCCGTTAAGGTGTGAAAACGTAACAGACAGAGTTAAAAGTAGGGGCTTGTGGCTTAATAACAGCCGCACGAGTCGTTCGATCACATTAAGCTACGCTAGCCGCGTTTGGTCCGTGGATGGGTGACCATCTTTACATACCAAGACCCCTCCGTGCCTCTGAAAGCACGTTAAGCCGTTGATCCCGGCTGAAATTCCTAGATCTTTGACAGTCGTTTCGGATCGTCAGAAGCCCGAAAGTCTGACAACCAGTCCTAACAGGGGTTATCGTATTACCCAGTAACTGGGTTGTGGAGGTCAGATTGACAGTCACTCCATGTAAAATACCAGAATCCAGCTGCATCCGGTTAGACTCGACCCCAACATAGTTGGGAAAAGGCTAGGCAGATGATAAGTGTGAATAACATTGAAAAAAACGATTCAACAGAATAAATTTGAAAGCTACGGAACAGGACGTAGATATCAGTTTAATTAATTAATTTGTAAAATAACACAAACGTCTTCACATGTAAACATAAGTTTCGACCATAAATTATAATTATTAATTGTTTGTGTAGATCCATATTAAGAAACCGGTACCCATATTTTTTTTATGAATACCGAAGTATAACATAGTTCTAACTTGATCCGCTATTTGAGGTCATGAGAATTAACTTTGAAATTATTTAATCAAAAGGAAACCTTTTTTGCGTTTGATTTGAATAATATTAATTTATACTTGTGCACATCGGTTGCGTTGACTATTTATCATTATTTTACCATCAATATACAGCATGTAACCCGGGGGCCCGTGGCAAAATAATAACAGCCGCACAGGTCGATCGATCAGGTTAAGCTGCGCTTGCCGCGGTTGGTCTGTGGATGGGTGACCATCTTTACATACCGAGACCCCTCCGTGCCTCGGAAAGCACGTTAAGCCGTTGGTCCCGGCTGTCATTCGTAGATCTTTGACAGTCGTTACGGGTAGTCAGAAGCCCGAAAGTCTGACAACCAGTCTTACCTAGGGGTATCGTATTACCCAGTAACTGGGTTGTGGAGGTCAGATAGGCAGTCGCTCCATGTAAAATACTCGTATTCAGCTGCATCCGGTTAGACTGGAAGCCGACCCCAACATAGTTGGGAAAAGGCTGATGATACAGCATGTAACTATCAGAAAGCATAATTAGCCTAGTATGTTCCCAATGCTAGGACACACAGGCCTCCTCTCGGTGAGACGAGTTGGTACATGTCATATGCCCGAGAACAGTGGTGACGAAATTTACACAGAGCAAAGCGCCTGCAAGCCTGGGTCTGGCCTGCGCAGTCGCAATGGGTTTCATTCTGACAGTTCAACAACATTCATTGCGTTATTTACGTTGCTGAGCAGACACATTTTTCCAACATATGGAGCAATGGATTAGCAATATCCTTCAAAATGATTCAAATTGAGAGTAATGGTGTGTTACGCAATTAGGGTGCTGGTCAGTCAAACCCACGACCTACGACTAGCAAGTCGGGGCCGGTAGGTATCACTTGGCCACCACTGCTCCAAAAATGTATCCCGTATCAGGAAGCTGTTATCATATTTAGCCTGAACCGCTGTCCATACATTTGGGTCGAGGATGGCTAATTATTTTTTCGCAAATTACGATGTTGGTCCCACGGAGAAAGTTGTTCAGTCTAATGGTTTGTACAGACGCCAGCACATCAAGCTACTACAATCTGTCTAATTTCTTTAGTAGATTTTCAACTTTATCACTAAAGCATTAGGTTTAAAGTTGATTGGGAAAATTTGATAGTTTCGGGTAGCTTGATGTGCTGGCGTCTGTACCACAACCTTAAATATGCCACATCTTTCTGATACATACTGTAGGTATATTGCAGGTGCTTATGTGCTACTTAGATATGCTAAGGATTATGATTTTCATATCAATAATAGCCTAACCGTGAGTAAGCTAAAAGCTCACTCAGATCCAAGGTACAGACGCCAGCACATCAAGCTACCCGAAACTGTCAGATTTTCCCAATCAACTTTGAACCTTATGTTTTAGCGATAAAGTTGAAAATATAATATAAAAAATATAAAAATATAAATCTGACAGATTGTAGTAGCTTGATGTGCTGGCGTCTGTACTAAGTAGGTATTAGGCAGAAAGGTTAGAGAGGTTAGTGGAGTATTTTTATAGGCATTATTAAAGCTAAAAAAATCTGAATTTTCTTGGAGTCCAGTATTGATGGAACGACGAAGATGAGAGGGCTGTTGCGACCCATATGACGCGTCTCCAAGTTATGCGGTCTTCTGTAGTGTGAACCGCTCTGTAAATGCTGAAGACTTCTTAGTACTAATATCAATATTAAATGTATGATGTGTAATTCTTTCTGAAGGGAAATAAGCACAAATACCAATTTCTGCGGTTTTCTTTAATTGCTTCTAAACTATTGGAGAAAACCACTATAGTGGACAACTCCGAGTCTAAATTAACTAAAATAAGACGTTCGCCGGAAGATTTGACCAATCCAAAACATTCTTTATTATTGTATGTTTTTCAACAGTTCACCTTTGCGACGACAGACTCAAGACTAGTTATGTCGTCAATCGTAGCCGGATATTACGAAATATGCCAAAACTGAGCACAGAAATAGAAAATAATATGATACTTGTATGATTTTGTGGCTTTTATAATAACTCACAATGATATAAATAGTCGAAATAAAAATTAATAAAAAGTTTAGGCTACCTTTTGAAAAATCTTGTCATTGTTGTGTCCCAGGTTGGCCACTCAACTCACGGCGTCATTCTGTGTATTAGTCACGAAAAACTTAAAAAAAAAAACTTTAGAGAAGCGTATCGATGCATATTTAAATGCAATAATAATAGCCGGAGAGTTTGATTGTATTGTTAGGCTGAGGCCACACAATAGTGTCAAGATCGCACCGAGTATTTATAACATTACTTTGTGTTACTTACTTATACGATCTGTAGGCAAGGACTTGACTTTACTAACATTTGGCTGATAATGAACTCTTACTGACATAATATTCGCACAAGAGGATCGCAAATTGATAAAAAGACCTACCTATGCGATAGATAAGTTGGTACCTACTATAAATTACTCGAAGTAAGTAGGTTTTGTTCTCACTACAGTTCGGCCGACGAGAGAAAGCGTTCTTGACACCTGTCAGTTTCATACAAACGATTGCGAATATGATCATTATTAGCTACTAGAATTGTCGCACTGACAGGTGTCAGAAACGCATTCTCTCGACGGTCGGACTTGTAGCTACAACCAAGTCTCTTACAGTGTAGCCTCCGGCAGTAGGTACCTTAGATTTCTGAAAGCTGCTCTTAAACTACATATGATATCTGAAGAAAAAACTGATTTAATATCAAAATAAACTACTCAAAACAAAGTAGGGCCCACACTAAATTAATTTACAATTTTGTCTAAGAATAAATAATTAGTTAAACATTTGTGAAGTAAAGCACTAAACTTTGTTCTTGACATGTTTATGGGTCCATAACAATGTTTCGAGCGTCAATTTTAGCGCCGAATTCTAGTGGGTAGACAGAAAATGTGAAGTGCTTGAAAACACTTGCTGTACGAATTCTTTCACTTGTGATCTCAGTCCGATTCAAAGCGTTGACGTTACCCGTCACGTTCTGTCACATGTTTTGTCTGTCTACTATGCTATTTCAGTGTTAATCGTGTTTACTATGCCTAGTTTTCGTCGTCATATGGACATGGAACTCGCACCAAGAGCTGTTGCTATGCTTCAGGATCCACGTCTCGGTGTGTCGCGTCGAGCTATCCGAAACGTGTGGGAACGCTTTCAAGAGATCGAGAGTGTAGTCAAGAGTTTGAGTTTATTTCCGTTACAAGTGCTTTTTTTGTGTAAGGGCTGATTTTACAAACGCCAGATTTTCGAGGATTTTGTATTTTTGACAGTTCTTTCATACAAAAACTGTCAAATGTCAATTTTATTCCACGAATACAAATTATCTGTCAATTGAAAAATTAGCCCTAAATTAATCAAATAAAACAAAATTCACCACTATGTTTAAACAATTTTAAATTCGTACCCCAAACATACAGCATGTTTTTTTACCGTCTCCAAATTTTTACAGGATGTTCTACCCATGAATATGAACAACTTTCACTATGGAACCAACTTTGAGATCACGAAAAAAAAATCTGCTGTTTCATACATTTTGGTCAGGTAGGTATTGAACTTTTGTATTAAACAGCTGATTTTGATTTTGTGATTTCAGAGTTAGTCCGATAGTGAAAGTTGTTCATAGTCAAGAGTAGAACACCCTGAAAAAAATTGGAACCTGTAAAAAAACATCCAGTATATATATTCATAAAAATCACTTAATCATTAATATTTTTTAATAACAACCTGAAAACTAAGGGGGCGATATTTTCTATCGAGTAGTTTATAATCAACCAACTGAACTGAATAACCGACCAGATTCGCTGAATAAGTTTGAGCCAGTGCAATATTACCGGCGTAACATCATCTGCTCGTGGCTTTATTTTCACTGCACGCCTAGCCAACCAATTCTCTGGAAATTCTCAGTTTTGCTAATTATTAACAGCCGCGCTGGCTTCCAAGAATTGTTTTTTGGTGGATTGGCACACAAATAGATAAGCCTTTAGGTTTTTTTAGGGTAGGTAAACATTTTATGAATTTTTTTTTTTGCCTAAAGTTAGTTCAGGTAGGTTAGGTTAGCTGGTACGCGGTGGTTTCCTTCTGCGAAACAGTCGTCTCGCAGCTGGAGGCTGCGGAAAAGGAGATGGAGATCTCGTCCACTCACCCGGCCCGCAGCAGGCGCACCGGGCGTCGGCGGAGGACGGACAACGCCCTCTTCCAGCCTCCAAAATGGGTCCAAGGGCGATGGACTCGACTCGGGGACGTCCGTCGACCCCCACACATCAGCACCCTAATTGGGTAACACACTATCTTAATCTGAATAGTTTTGAAGGATATTGCTGATGCATTGCTTCATATGTTCGAAAAATGTATCCACTCAACAACGTAAATAACGCAATGAATGTTGTTGAACCGTCAAAATGTCACCAATTGCTACTGATAGTGCGTTACGCAATTACCCCGCAGGACCTGAGGTGGCGGCGCGTAGTATTCCACGCGCGCCCCTCTTAGACGTCGCGGGGGCAGTCAAACACCTCACTCCCCCCCTGCTCCGAGGAGGCCCGCAGCGGCGGGCCGGCCCTAGTCGGGGGTTTAGGAAGGATCGTACGTTCCCGTGACCTCCAGCGTAGGTGTGAGATGGGACACCGGGGTGGTTTTTAGTCAGTAAGAGTCTGACAGACCCCTCGCCCGCCCCAGGGAGGAGGACATGCATGAGGATTTCCACCCCGGAAACACAAAAAAAAAGGTTAGGTTAGCTGATGATCCAGTGGTTAAGTCCTCTCATGTCGCCAATGTGACTTTTTCAACTCATAATTATGTAGGTACTTTCTGACTGACATCGCTGAAAGAAAACATCGTGAGGAAATCTGGACTTATAGTTAAGATATGTCTATAATGTATAAGTCTGAAATCGCCAACCTGCCTTGAGCAAGCGTGGTGATTAATGCTCGTGCCGTCTCTGTATGAGAAGAAGCCTTCGTCCTGCAATGGGCCAATAGGATGGTATTATTTATTAGGTACTAGGTTAGGTTCAAAAAACAATAAAATATAATTAATATTTCGCCAAAATAAGAGTTAATAATAGCCACGATTTAATTAAAAACACTGCGAAATTTAGAATAATCAGTCACAAGCGTCATCGGATTTCTTTTTTTGGTTAAAGACAATATAATTTTCTGTTTCATACGTCATTCGATTCTAGCTTCCTTGTATGGCTAGCTCCAACTCATACGTGCTCCAATTTGCTACTACTCAAATTGGGAGATCGTGCGTCAAACAATGAATTATGTACAATAAATATGGTTTATATAAATTTATATAAATTTTGCTCGTGGAAAAATCATATAAATGACATTTGTGTTAAAATAAATAATTTCATAATACCCTTTGAGGCGTATTGGCTGCGAGGTATCCAGAAATGCCGCAATAACGCCTCTCTTAGCGATAAGACCGCCCATTGTGTCACCCTCTGTAAAATTTCTATATTTATGTCTGTAATCTATATGGTGTACATAATAAAGAGTATTCTATTCTATTCTATTCTATTCTATTCTAACGGCTTTCCATGGCTATTTTACCTCCACTGTAAGGTATAGTATTATCCTGTGGGGTCGTTGTGTGGAGATTGATCAAACATTCGTAATGCAAAAAAAGTGTCTAAGAGCTATATTTGGGTTGAAGCAAATAGAGTCATGTCGTTCATTCTTTAGGAAATATAAAATACTAACTCTATCATGTACTTATATATTAGAATCCTGTACATTTGTTTTCAAACATAAGAGACTATTTCCGCAAGCTACAAGCTACAATGCCCCACGATCTATGTATACTAATAAGTTATTTCAACCGAGGACGAATCTCACATTGACAGGTAACAACAGCTATATTATTTGCATCATTGTATAACAATATACCAAATTCAATAAAAACGTTACCATTTTCTAGATTTAAAAATAATTTGACGAGGTTTTTAATTGAAAAATGCTTTTATAGTGTACATGAGTTTTTAGATTATAGAATAGAATACTCTTTATTATGTACACCATATAAATTACAGACATAAATATACAAATTTTACAAAGGGTGACACAATGGGCGATCTTATCGCTAAGAGCGATCTTTTAAAGACAACCTTTGGATGGATTGAAATTATAAGTTGTAAGGTTTGTAAATTGCACGGTCATTTTAAATTATTATTGTTAACATTATTGTGTGGCGAATCTCTCCAATTATCGACATGATTATTATTGACATCTGTGATTATTATTTTCTTATTATTATATTGTTTAATGACTGATGGTCAATAATTAATTTAAATAAAACATGTAACTTTATTTTAATTTATATTTTCACGCCGAAATTAAAGGCAGAATAAGAGAACAATTTTGTACATTTTACCAACCTTCTGTGCCTTATTTATGCAAATAAATCATTTTGTTTTTTTTTTTTTTTATTTCTTGTTTCAACTTGCCGTCAAAAATGCATGGAAAATGTATGGACTTGACAGCTCGTAGACCGGTCGAAACCTGCCGATAATGCTGTGATACCTCAACCACAATTAGTTTCGGCGGACCGTCTATTCAGACGGTCTAAATTTGATCAGCACTATAATTGCGTAACACACTATCAATCACAATATGAATCATTTTGAAAGACATTGCTAATCCATTGCTTTATATGTTCGAAAATTTTTTCTGCTCATCAATATAAATAACGCAATGAATGTTGTTTAAGTGTCAAAATTAAAGCCATTGCTACTGATAGTGTGTTACGCAATTACCGCATTCTAGTCTTTTCTGCAGTTGCACACTATCCGTCTTATTAAAGCATCTAAAAGAATAAGTTTGTGTAAATTAAATATAGGTCTGAAGATTGATTTGTATCCGAAATCAATTCGAATACTTATTTATAATTTTGACCGCATATTCAATTAAATATTAAAAACAGAGCTGTCATTTTGTGCCTTCTAATTTAATTTATCGAGGTTATACCAACATAATGGGGATTAACCAATTTGGATCAGATTTAGTAGAAACAATTAATCACCACATGATTGGACCCTCCTACCGCTAACGTGCATGACTCACTTTGCATATATATGTTAATATGATAGGTATTAAGATTATTATGTTCATAAATACATACTTATTTAACGCACATGTGTACAAGCCTTATAACAGCTGACAGTCGCTCGTCGATGCTAAAGTTCCGGCTAGCAGTGAGCTAGCTCCTAATTATAATAAAACGAGCAACATGAATATATCTACTAACAACAACATAATATTCTAAATAAATAAATAAACAAATAACTTAACATTATCCTCTACTACGTGACAAGAGTTCCCGCCAAAACCGCCATTTTTATTTTACTTTTTATTGGCAGTGACGTCAACATCCGGCTCCATTGCACTACGGAGGCATGCAGTGAGTCACCTCAATTAAAACTACTTAGTTATATACTTATCAAACGGAGTAAATAGTAAAACACATAAACCTAATTAATTAAGAATGAGCTAAATAATAAAGAGTCCAAGTATATGCGATAGCAATGCGGATCGTCTGTGCTGGAAGACTTTTTCAATAAATACGAGTATACTGATTAATCGCGTTGATATGCTTGAGGAAATCTTATTGTAAGTAATTTACCTGAACCCTTGAAGTTAATAACAGAAGCAGCACGTGAGACAAATGATGGTAATAATTTATTGAATACAGCATCAATGTTGCAAAACAGCTCTATTCGATAAACAACGATTGCCATATAGAATAGCAAAGAGCAAACACGAGGATCTTGTAGTAGGTACCTAATTAGAACATTTCCTTTTTCATCATTTGCTAATTACCTAATCGACCTTGATATTTCGTCCAATTTGTACAGAAGGTTTGCTCAATTTTCCATTTAAAAGACTCGTAATTAAATCATTAGCATTTGTTTGCGTGTTGGTTATTTCTACCGCATAACCTTTTGGTAGGTAGACTTAAGTTGTTTAAGAAGGCACTCGTATATCATCGTGTGCCTGCCTACCTTCGTCGCATTATCGGGGACTACACGGGTCGGGAAGGGTAGAGCCGACGAGAGACGTCGTGCGGTGTTCCGCAGGTCTCGATCTTGGGGCCGCTGCCGTAGTTTGGGTCGACATAACCTCCTTCGCCGATGACACGGGGCGATGACTCGGGGGCAAACGCACCAGCAATCGGCCATCCTGGCCACGAAAGGGATGGCACAGGTCGTTGAAAGGATTCGGCGTATTAGTATCGCGGTGCTTTTGTACCACTCTGGGGTTTTTGTATTTTCATGGGCCTCGAGCCTCGGAACAACCCACCTCAGGATTTACACATAGTGGTAAGAGGCGTCCGAATCGGCGTCGAGTCGACGATGAAGTACCGGGGCTCGGCTTCGACAGCCGTTGGGACTTCAGGCCGCACATTCAACGGATGATCCCCAGGTTGACGAGCGTTGCAACTGTTCTTGCGTGATTGCTACCCAATTTGGGGGGCCCTAACGCAACCTGTCAGATGCTGTACGTGGGGATCGTGCGGTCCATGATTATGTATGAGGCGCCCGTGTGGGAGGACACCCTGACGGCCCGCAACGTCGGAATATTGCGAAGGCCGCAGAGAGCGATGGCTGATATGATGATAAATCGATACCGTACGATCTCATACGAGACAGCAACTCCACTAGCCGGATCAATGCCCTGGGATCTAGATGCGAAAATTTTTACGTGAGTCCCTATATCGCTGGTGGATGATGGAACTCGCACGTAGTCAGCGTCCAATTCCTCGGGAATTCGAGGCTCGAAGGACCGAGGCCCGCCAGATCCTAGTGGCTAAATGGAGGGAGTGACTTGCACAACCCAGGTGGGGGTGCGCCACAACAGTGGTAGCCTGTTTTTGAGGAATGCCCGGAGAGTCAGCATGGCGCCCTCAGTTTCCGGCTGCCACAGGTGTTTACTGGACACGAATGTTTCGGAAAGTACCAGCGTTGCATAGGTCATCTCTGTGTGGTCTGCCACGAAGACACAGCGCAACATACACTGGGGGAGCGCTCAGCTTGGTCCCGCTGCGCCCTCGTCCCTTGGTGCGGGTAATCTCTCACTTCCGGCCGTGGTTCAGTCCATGATCGTAAGCGAAAACGCGTGGGATGCTGTCGCCTCGTTTTGCGAAGAGCTGATGCATGTGAAGGAGGCGGGGGAGAAGGAGAGAGGGCATGCCTTTCATTCCACCCGCACCAGAAGAGCAGGCGGTCGTGGAAGGACGCTTAGTGATCCCCGGCCCCGATAAGAAGGGGTGGCATGAACATGGGTCTCTCCACGTCCGGAGTCGGTTCAGTGAGTTCCTTTATGGACGTATTCTAATTACGTATCATACTCACTCAATCCACTGTTTGATATGGGTACATATATGGTGCTCTCCAAGTTGCATCACACAACCCGTTACTCCATCAGCACCCAAATTGCGTTACACACTATAAATTACAGAGAAATAAAAGGGAGCAGTGGTGACATAGTGGTAACGATCGAACCCAGGCAGGCGTTCTACTTTGTGTAAATTATTTCATCATCATTGCTCTCTAAAACGTTGAAGGAAAACATTGTGAGGAAACCGGCTTGTCTGAAAACCCAAAATTCGAAGATATGTGACATCTACCAACCCGCACTTGGCCAGCGTGGTGGATTACGGCCCATTCGCTCTCACCGAAAGGAGGCCTGTGTCCCAGCAGTGGGGAACGTTATAGGCTGATTATGCTATGCTTATGCTATAAATTATAATCTGGAGCATTTTGAAGGATATTGCTAATCCATTGCTTCATAATGTACCAAAAAATTGTCTGGTCAACAACGTAAATAACGCAGTTGAACTGTCCAAATGAAAGCCATTCCAGACTATCTATTCTGTAAATATCTCACCGTGAAAACAAAGTTGAAGTGAGTCGTCAATAGTGTCAATCCCTAGTATCAGCAAGACTCACAGTTCACTCCAAGCTCACTTCACCTTAGTTATCACGGTGAGTTTTTTTCCAGAATCGACCGGCTGCTGTGAGTGTTACGCAATCACCCCACGGGTCGTTATTCCGACTGGAGGGCTTCCACACTGGTTTCGCCGATAGGCTGATGGTACCTACACAATCAAAGTCATCAATTCCTGCAGCAGCTTCAGTGAGTCTTGATCTTGTTACAGTCCACAAAGTTTCATTACAGATAGTTTTAGATAGTTTTAATAAGCACAAGAGGCCGTAGCTGTCTGTGGCCAGCAATATTTAAGGTAATTTATATTATAATACTACGTTTTTTTTTTTTTTTTTTTTTTCATAATTTGTCATCATCATTTATTTACCAACAGTCAAAACTAAAAGTAGGACTGGCAGTTCCTATTATCATATCGGACGCATTATCGTAACTAAACATACGACAGGAAAGACAGACATATTTGATTTATATCAGGCAGGCACTCGACGGATTCAATATCTCACAAATCGTGTCGGTCTGTCTCATTTGACCTTCAGCATGCACCCCCCGCTAACAAATCTAATTATAATGTCCAAAATTTTGTCTTTAGATATTCATTTTACGTCTAAATGTGCAAATTATCTCGGATCGCGTCACTGGAAGCCGGAGTTCCTAATTAGTTTATAACGTTTACAAGTTATCAAAGTTTTAAAGACCATCAAGATTATTCTCAAATTGGTAATGTGTTTTGTCATATCGGTGAATTTATTTGGCCATTACCATAATTTTTCGTGATTAGACCGTCGTTAAGAGACGCACTTAAAAATTATATTTTTGTTCAAACTTAAAGCAATTATTTCAATTAAACCATTTAAAAGCATTTTTGAATTGTCAAATAGTCGGTCAGTTAGTCAGAAAGTTGAAGCTAGTTGTTGTAGGTACACTGTTTGTTACTAGGTAGTTGAAGCTTCTTTGTGTATGGTATCCTTTATAAACAGGATCAATAGATAAATGCCATGATATTTGAATGACCTTAAAGCGTTTACTGGCAAATTTAACCCGGATAGGTGTTGTTAGTTTCAGCAGTGTTGTAGCGTCATAGAGCGCGGTACTCGTCCACCAAGGGAGTATTAATTGTGCGTTAGGAATGCGCACAAAAACGCGAGATCCGCCATAATTCGACCATCTCGACGTGCTAATTATAACTTGTAATACATACGCACCCACGAGCTTGCGATTTGGTACAGGATGTTGTCTTACGTAACTTCGCTTGTTATTGCATTTTATTTATCTTTCTCTTAAGCTGTACACCTATTTCAGAACGGAACTCTTTGGCTGAGTCACTGGCTTAGGTATTGGTCATTTATCACTTAAATTACAGACTTGTCTGTCGTATCTACTTTACGGTAGGTGTCTATATCCGGAAACTAATAGATAATTATGATTTGGCCAGATGTCAAATATCTACTACAAATTATGGTACATATAGCCAGGTCTACCTTCAAGAGTATGAAATAGTAGGTACAGTAAATCTTCAATTAACTGGAGAATTATAATTTAATGAAGCTGATGTTTGTTTTTTTGTTTGAACGCTCTAATCTGTGGAATTACCAGCACAAAATAACGAGCAATAAACTGGCGAGACTTGAAAAAATATTTTTGCACTTTATTACCAAACTTTTGAGAAAAATTATAGGCTGTTTAACATCGCGCTACGAGCCTAAGGAGCAGGGCAAAAAGAAAAAAAATCAGAAGGAACGCTAAGTGAAGACGAAGTAACAGCGCGAGCGGTCGACGCGGTCGGTCGGGGAACCAAGAAATTTCCCGCGAACAAAGTCTCGCGAATAAATTCCTCATCTCTTCATACTACGTCAGCGAACATCCGCGTGTCATCTGATACAATCACTTTTTCCAACCGTTTCGCATACCTTAGACAAACATTTTAGGCTCATAAAATCAACGATTAAGGAATTAATTTGCTTATTTAAATAAATAAAAAATAGTTTATCATAGTCATAATTTTTCACTAAGCTCTCCGAGTGGCTTTTTTAATTATTTTCGGTGCTTAGGTATTCATAATCATAAGTATGGGTCCGTACATACTTGCTTATCTACTTACCCACTCGATATAACATTGATGATCGAGCAAAAGTTCGAGCCGCAGCGTTTTACAACGAATATAGGTTTTCCCACACTCGGAATTCCCATCCAAATCGTCGAAAAATAGTAATTATTTATTAAACACTCAGTGGTTTGCTGTAAATTAAAGAGCTTTTGAGAGTTATCAATATAATTGAACATGATAATCACGTTTTATTAAATAAAGTCATATCCGTTTCCGACAAGTAAGTACCTTCCTACCTTAGGTAATTAATATTAAGGATTTTAAAAAATGTGTAACATCTTATTTTTAACACACATAGAATGAATTTCTTTTGAAGTAAGATGCGGACCTGAAATAATGAAAACAAACGAATAGTCTGAAAGACCTATTCACTGTCGTAGCATTGGATTATCCAATATCAATTGTCGGCAAAAAAAAATCGGGAGCAAGAACTTTGTTATGTGATTTTAATTGATTATAGTGTGCTGAATCTAAATCTGTTCACAGATTTATTCTTTCAAGTGTAGTTTTTGAATGTTTTTAATTTAAATAAAATACTTGTACAGACATATTAAATACATATTTATTTTGAAAAAAGTAAAAAAAATGTTACACCTAAAAGACTTCTATGATATAAATTAAAATCTTAAATCAATGAAAATACTATTATAATATAACATAAAAAAATAACAAATATTTGCTAGATAGCTTTCTTTTGTATGCTTTATCTGCTGTTTCACGATTGATTTCTCAACATAACATTGCTGGGGACCACTTGCCCTTATAACTCTTTTCCAAGTGCGTAATATCTTGGTGGAACGCCTTGTAGCGGTACAAACGAAAATCACAAAGTCACACGAAATCCTCCATCTCGCAAGCAGAGTTTACCGCGCAACTAGCATATATACAACGACCCGACATGAATCATCAGGCAGTTGCCCGCCAGACACGACACCCGTCTGGTCGGAGGATCCTCCCGTTTCTATAGAGTATGAGACAACTTTACACCTTGCTCATCAGACACGATACCACGGATTTTCTGGGAAAAAATGTAAATGCGAATACTAATAAAAGTGTATTTTTAAGGACATGTTGCATCAGAGTTGTTGTTCTGGAGCATGCTTGGACGATCTTAAAAGGCCGTGACCCGGAACTGTGTGGATAGGATAGAGCTTATTGGTGTATTGGTGGGTTTACTGCTTATCGTCGCTGAAGTTCTAACACGTATACTTTACTCAAAAAGTTAACTTTTTAGGAGAGCAGAAAGTATAAAAATATTACCTATCTCTGCGACTAATTTATTAATAGAATGAATTCTTTAATACCATCATCTGCCTAGCCTTTTCCCAACTATGTTGGGGTCGGCTTCCAGTCTAACCGGATGCAGCTGAATACCAGTATTTTACGTGGAGCGACTGCCTATCTGACCTCCACAACCGAGTTACTGTATAGTACGATACCCCTTGGTAAGACTGGTTGTCAGACTTTCGGGCTACTGACGACCCGTAACGACTGTCAAAGATCCACGAATGACAGCCGGGACCAACGGCTTAACGTGCTTTCCGAGGCACGGAGGGGTCTTGGTATGTAAAGTTCATCGGACCAACCGCGGCAAGCGTAGCTTAACCTGATCGATCAACCTGTGCGGCTGTTATTACTTAGCCACAAGCCCCTCTGTTTTAAGTATATAAAAAAATATTTCATATAGGTACTTATTTTTATTTATTTTTTAATAAATGCGCGTTCCTATTGGTTCTAACCATTGATTTTGATTAGCCAAAAGATTAGATACCCGATTTAACCCTTAAATGCATAATGTTGCCATATGGCAACAAAGTACGTCATTTAATTTTTTTAAGAATGTGATAGCTGTGAGTTTCTGAACGCACCTCTTTTTGTCAAAACAATATATATACTCTATGAATATTAATATTATTGTATAATTATTATATATTTATTATCTAAATTCTATAGATAAATACCTATACAATAGCATTTTTTGCAATACGATAAAATAAATCATGCATTTAAGGGTTAATTTCGTGCGTAACTCAAAACCACTAGTTTTTTGAGTTAACCAGAGTTAAAACTTAAGCGACATTTGTGCCTTTCTGTCTGAAATTCCATTCTTCTCATGACTAATTTATTTAAATAAAAGAAAGACAAGCGACAGGAATTATGAGGAAGGATATTGTCAAGTAATGCTGCACAATCACGATTGCAAATAAGATTGTCGATCAAACGCTAAGCAACGCGATACGGAACTAAACCCGAGGCTATGTTTATTGTAATTGAGGCTGGATCCGAGGTAATGATCGAAAGATCGAAAGGTAATCGATTAGGGTTTGGACTGCACATGCCGCGGTTGATAAGCTTCGATTTTATATTAGGTGAAGAAACTGGACCAATCGAGAATCGTACCTACAGAGGTGTCTGAAAAATAATATGTATTTCTTTCCCAAATGTTGTACTTTTAGCCTCAAAGAATGACAACAACTTTGTGGTCTTTCAGAGGAGTTAATCACATCAAGTTCGTGTCTGATTTCAACAAATGCCAAAGCACAAACTTCCCTTTGTGGAACATGTAGCATTGTAGCTCTTTGAGCTTTATGTAATATAGGTACCTACTTAATTCGCTAACGGAATCGCGCGGTTTCAAGTCACGACTCGCTCGTCTCTGCCACGTGCCACATCCACGAGCAGCATGACTCGTGTGTAAGGCACCTTAGAGGAATGCCGCCCGCCCCCCACTGCGGACGACTGGTGGTCACATGCGTGGTTCACATTCCACACATTCTTCGGAGTTACGTTACCTTTAATATGTCTCAGGTTACTGTGAATTGGCTTTAATGTGATGACAGGACTTAGCATAGATACAAGTTTAAAACGGATGTAGCTACTGTGGAACATATTAACAAGATGCCTAGAAATATTTTTTCCACAGAAATAAGTACTTGTGCTTTGACTTTTGGACCGAGCCCAAGAGATGCACTTTGAACGGTAGTTAATGACCAATATGGTTTCCCCCTTATGATGAACAATCTGCATGGTCATGAAGGATTTGTTTTCTAAAAAACTGTCTCTTGATGAGTCCCTTGGATCCATAGACTCCAGAAATAAAATAGGACTTATTCAGAGCTCTTGAATTTCTGCGTATTGGCTAAGTATTTAGAGTTAGCCCATCACGATAGGTACTGTACCGAATTCAAATATTTGTACACTATTATCATCCAATCTATGTCAATAGAATCTCATTCGTATGCCTATGCGGATTCTCGGAGATTCCGGCTCACTACCAAGTATTTATTACGTTTCGACACGATCTATGCATGTTTTTGCTTACCTACGTGTTTTTATAATAATTTCCCACGGGTACAACGGCAGAATAGCAATTCATTCGTTCATTATATGTATAAACGGTAGACGCGATTTATGGCCTTGAAAGCAAAACATTGTGGGAGGTCAAGTAGCAAAGGTGTCCTTCGAGTAATTTATGTTTAAATATTTTATTCGCATTGCATCGTAACTAAAAACAGAAAAAACTTGTATGAAATCAAATTATCTCGCTGTACCTCAACGGCTTCCCAAATCAACAAGACTCCAACATCTAAATGCGTTAATACCTCCATTGCGGTTGTACTGTTCATTCATCGAATATTTCTCATTGTCGTTACATAAGACAAAGTTCACGGCCAACGAGCTTCATCTGCGGTCATTTTCACTCGAGCATCAGGCGCTCGATAAACAAGGCGTGTCTAGATTGTTAACTCGGAGGCTGCATCCGGGCCACCGCAGGGATCAAGTTACGGCTGGGGCGTGCGAATGTCAAGGAACCCTCGCGACCAGCGCGCCGTCAGTCGCAGCCGACATGTCTGCGCGCGCGCCCGCCTGCCGCGCCGTGACCGCGCTCTACGCGCTCGCTGTTCTCGCGTGGATCGGCAGTGAGTACTTTATTC